>CM069912.1:37870914-38031677 GCA_036172215.1 Camellia granthamiana
AATAAAAACACCCCAAGCCATAGCATGGCAACTCGGAACCTCGCAGTGAGGCACATAGGCTGGCTTGACAAAACTGGGGACCGACCCACGCTCCTAGCTCCGGTCTGGCTGCTGAGAACCTACATATATATATAAACAGTGAGCTAAAGCCCAGTGAATAACATAATGCGTAAAGAGGTTATGAATGAATGTCCTTACAGTAATGAAATCAGTTCATTAAACAGTAATTCAGTCTTTCAGTGTTTCAGTCAATCAGTCATATGTGGTACATCCATTAGCCTATAAACAGTAGGTCCAGAAGGACCGAGTCTTAACAGACCCAACAGTAATGATGGCCATCGATCAGTAAACAGTATGGTTCCACGAGGGAACCGACAGAGCTCTGTAACAGTAACAGTCAATGCTAAGGATGCCACAATACAGTTCAGAATACAGGACATACATTCATTCAGTAAACAATATCAGTTCAATAAACAATTCAGTTCAGTATTCAAAAGATAACCATTTTGAACATATCTTTACACAATTGTTACTCACAGAGATTGGGCTAATAGCAGCTAGAGCGTGTCCCCGAGAGCCAACCCTAAACAGTTAACAAATAGAACACACACTAAGTTCACAGTCGAAAGGATGATAATTAAATCCCTAAATTTCCTCGGTGTGGTTCTATGTCTAAATCCTCATTAAGATGCCTTAAACTAGGCCTAAGAATGCCTAGGATGGGATGAGGATGCAAAGATGTGCGTAGAAACAGTTTCAGAATCTTCAATGAAATAGAGCCTCCGCTCGAGCGCAGGTTTCCCCACTCGAGCGGAAAAGCAAACAAAGGTCCCCGCTCGAGCGTACATTCCACCGCTCGAGCGGACTGATGAATGGTGCAAGATGCTGGATGCTCGATTTCTTCGCTCGAGCGTGAAACACTCCGCTTGAGCGGACTATAAAACAAGTCGAAGAAAATGCTGGGAGCATGAATTCCCCGCTCGAGCGGACATCAAAAATCTGGAAAACCCAGGTTTGTGTTCCAAGTTCAAAACTCAAGTTTGATGCTCCCAACTGGATCCTCTTGGGCCCATTTTCTGGAAAACTCTTTCAAACACATAGAATAACACGTTTTAAAGCTCAATTTAAGAAATCAAGGCCCAAGGGTGTTTCAATTAACTCAATTTGAAACCAATTTCATGAATATCATGCAAATATGACATGCATGCACTTTAAACAATTTCAAGCTTCCAAACTAGCTCAAATGAGCTCCAATCTTTCAAAACAAAGTGAAAGCATGGACTATAATACAAACATGAGCTTGCATGTACAATTTAACATGAAATCAACTCCAAAATACACCAAAATGGCCATGTATGCATGAATTCTAGCATGAATCAACCTATTTGCACTCAAACATGGCTTAATTCTACAATTGCGCATGAAACATGCAAGAATGAAGTTCAAAGACAACAAGAAGAAGATGGTTTCCTTACCTAGAGTGTCAATTTCAAGGTGTGGGAGCTAGATTATGCCAATTTATACACCAATTCCAAGCAATTCTTCAAGAGTAAGCCAATACACCAAATGAAGTCACTCTCTCACTCTAGCTCTCTTCTAATTTCGGTGGGGACTAAGGGAATGGCTGAGGAGAAGCTTTGATTCAATGTATGCAAGGCTCAAATAATATTAAACAATGGGTCCACTAAGATGGCAATGTGGTAAATAAGTCGATCTTGGCAATTAACTCGTTTAAATCTAGTTTAATCATTCCTAATCAATTTTCAGATAAATATACCATTAAATCACAAATATTCTACTGATCTCAAAACACGAAACGATTCCTAATTCGGCCGCCGATAAGGCCTTCAATTAGCAGTTTAAACACATAAACGCAAACAGATAATTATCAAGCAAACAGATAGAAATGCAATATAATAGATAAACTTATTCAATTTCAGTTTCGATTTCAATCAGTCCATTTAGTACTTCAGTTAATCCAATTATCAGTCATTATCAGTTCAGTTTAACAGTAATCAGTATGTAATTCAGTGGTTAATTGGTAATCAGTACGAGGGTTGTTACACAGAGTTTCCGAAGGAGATTATTCCTCACTGGCTATCGAATTGGTTGTGCGATGAAACTCCGAATCGAGCCACAGAGGTGGCCTGTTGTTTCAACTCTTTGTTCTACTTTTTTAGCGCATTAATTTCCACTTGAACGTCTTTGTACATACGTTGGAGGAGCGAGAATTGTGTATTTAACTGATGTACCTCACACGTCATGTTCTGCAGTCGACGGGACAAGTTGGAGACCGTAATCACGGTCTTCACATATGACCTCAGCGTATACGAGTATGCTTCGATGTCAAACTGTGTTGCCATTATTTGTTCAACTGACATCGTTGGAAAGCTGAAAATAGAGAAACGAGGAGGAGCCCGTGGTTGAGGTTCTGGGGAGTCAAAATCAGTCATCTCTATCGTGGACTTATTCAGGTCTAGAAAAAGAGTGAGAGAACTGTATGAAGAAGCCATGGCAGAGGAGAGTAATGTAAAAGAAAGAGGTTGCAAAGTGGTGGCAGAGAAAGTTTGCAGGCTTTTGCTCTGCCTCTTTCTCTCGCAGGCCTCAACTTAAGAAGAGAGTGAAGAAAAAGACAAAGAGGGAGAAAGGCCGAGACGATCATTGACAATCGAGGCAGGACTGGATAGTCTGTCGATCAGGCGTTGCGATTATTGAAATCGCGCGCCAGACACGACGCTCGAAGAAGATGAAGGAAGAGAGAGTGAGACAAAAACAGAGGGAGAGAGGCGGGAGAGTTGTATACATATATTGTGTATATTTATGTAATATATACATATTTGTTTGAATATTTTGTCACAAAAGTGGCTTGGTTCAGTTGTTTGGCTCAGTGATTGAGGGCTCGGAGAAGCTTGAGGTCAGAGGTTCGAACCCCCATAGCAACGTGTGTTTCTTTTGTTTGTTTTGGTTTTATGTATCTATGTCTCGTATACCTATATATATATTTATTTGAATATTTTGTTACAAGAGTGGCTTGGTTCAGTGGTTTGGCTCAGTGGTTAAGAACTCAGAGAAGCCTGAGGTTAGAGGTTCGAACCCACATATCCATGCATTTCTTGTTTTGCGTACGCACGCTGACGTCAGCAAACAGAATATGCCTTCTCAGTAACAACATCTTCCCGCTGACGGCCACAAACAGAATATTCAAGCAAACAGAATATTCCCCGAATATGTATATGTATACCGTATGTATATATTTGTGTGTGTTTTGTATACGGTATTTGGTATTTATAAATAAAAAAAAAATTCATTTTTTTTGAAAACAAGAAAAAAAAGAAAAAAAGAAATCATTCTATTATACCTTCTTCCACTCGCGTGAGACGCGTTTGGACTTCAAATTCACCTTTGTTCTCTTCACGTGAAACGTGTTAGGATTTGATATTTACTTGATTAAAATCTTTTGCCTGATAAAGTTAGGTATGCTTGTTTGTTATACCACCTTTGTTTCTTCCACGTGAAACGTGTTAGGATTTGATGTTTACCTGGTTAAAACCCCATTCTCTCCATATGAGATACGGTTAGGTACGTCTATTGGTTATGTTGTAACCAAACGATATTGTATGTACGGTTCATTCAGAGGAGTTTTGGATAAGCTATTCGTGTCTTGTGTCTCGGTAGGAGAACCTACACGGCTTTGTAGTTGCGATCACTTTGTGCATCTATCGCACTCGTTCACTTTGTGCATCTATCTCACTCGTTCACTTTGTGCATCTATCGCACACCTCGATCACTTTGAGCATCTATCACACTTGTTCATTTTGTGCATCTATCGCATTCGATTCACTTTGTGCATCTATCGCACACCTCGATTACTTTGTGTATCTATCGCACTCGATTCACTTTGTGCATCTATTGCACACCTTCGATTACTTTGTGCATCTATCACACACCTCGATTACTTTGTGCATCTATCACACTCATTCACTTTGTGCATCTATCGCACTCGATTCACTTTGTGCATCTATCGCACATCTCGATTACTTTGTGCATCTATCGCACACCTCGATTACTTTGTGCATCTAGCGCACTCATTCGCTTTGTGCATCTATCGTACACCTCGATTACTTTGTGCATCTATCGCACTCGTTCACTTTGTCCATCTATTGCACACCTCTCTGTTGTTTCTCAAGGTGCATGAAATGCGGCCCTGGGTGGGTTTTATCTCGAGACATATGAAACATGATCCTGAGCGGTTTTTGTTTCTCAGGACGCGTGAAGCGCGGTCCTAGGCGGATTTTATCTTGGGACGTGTGAAACATGATCCCAAACGGTTCTTCTTTTATCTCAGGATGCGTAAAACGCGACCTTGGGTGTGTTTGCTCTTGGGATACATGAAACGCTATCCCAAACGGTTTTGTTTCTCTCTTCGGATGCGCGAAGTGTGTCCCTATGCTGTTTTTCTTTCACTTTGGGACGTGTGAAACACGACCCCGAGCAATTTTCGTCTTCTTGTTTCTCAGGATGCAAGAAATGCAGTCTTGACTGATGTTTTCTTTCCTCGTCTTGTGTTTTGGCGTAGGTAGAGTGTTGTTAGTTCATGTGTTGTTCGCTATCTTGTGTATTGTATTCATTATTGCTTATTGCATCATCTTGTATGATCATTTTCAAAATAACCAGCTTCGCGAAGCGTGTCAATCCATCTTTCAAAGTTGCATCGTGTATATCATTTGCATCTTGCCCCTGAACTACGCAGAATTGAGTCCTCAAATGGATACGTGAACCACCCTCGGGTTCAACCAATTGTTTGCATATTTGTCTATTTGCCCAACATCATACGACATCGTCAAATGGGTCGTCTTCGGGCTTTGACATTCACTCACGTCATTTTATGACTCCGAGTTCTGTTAAAGAGGGGCAACTGTAGACACCCCATTTTGACCGGCCGTAAGATTTGGGTGCTTTCTTTTGATTACCTGATGATGATAATTAGAATGTGTTTCTCACAGAATCCTTAGTAAGAGAGATGGAATTTAAACTTTAATCCCAATCTTCACTATTATTGTCTTCAATCCGGTAGGCCTACATACCTCAGCCTATGTACTCATCTTCAATGGAGGGCCCACCTCGTTATTGTACCAAAACCACCATCTCCATCGCCATGCATTCTCTATCTTGCTTTTTGAGAGATCAAGTAAACACTAAAAATATGAACAAACACCTAAAATTATGCAAAATTACAAAAATACTAAACTAATGAAATATTTAGTATTTTAAAACAATTTGGCCATAATGGTGAAGGTTGGGATTAAAGTTCAAATTCAATCTCTCTTACTGAGGATTCTGTGAGAAACACATTCTAATTGTCATCATCGGGTAATCAAAAGAAAGCACCCAAGTCTTAGGGCCGGTCATAATGGGGTGTCTACACTGGGCAGTTTCAAACTTGTTTGGAAGAAACTGACTCTGTCCAAAACTGCTGGGCAATTTAGAGTAGTTTAAACAGTTGGAAATTTGACCAGAAGAGGCATAGTTTTGGACATAAAAAATTAAATTAATTTTGTTCAAAAATTTAAATAATTTCCCACAAGAATTTTTTAGACAAATTCAAATAAATTTTGTCCAAAAAATTTATGTTAGAACCGATCCGATCCACAATCCATACCCCCGCCCGGCTCGACTCGGTCGGTTGGACGGCGGCACACGCGCGTGTGGTGGTTTGAGCCAAGGTTTACATTGTCCATAACTCTCCCCTTCTACAAACTTGGGGTGCCCCTTGGGGCCCAACCCAAGTGTTGCTACCTAGAACTTATATACACACATAAGTTCTCTTAAGTTTCCAATGTGGGATAACCATTTCAAAGAAACCCACATTTTACCTCTTTAATAGTCCATTCCACGAACCCGAAAACAACGTCAACTTCCCATTCACTCATAAATGGTTTTGACGAACCGTCTTCACCGTGTGACTTGCCATGTGGCAAGGAACATGTCACCTTTTTGGATCTACCTTAAAAGACGTGTGGGTCCCATCCAAATTTGGGCTCAAATTTAGCCCAAAATAAGCTTGTAAAACCATATTTTTCCAACAATCCCCCACATGAATGGAATTTGACGGAGAGAAAATGCAATAACATGATCTAATTATTGAGAGTACAGAAATTGGGAATATTTTGCAAAGGATAGGTAACTTTTGGCTTTGAACCTTCCTTTATGAGACACTATCGGATTTACTAGCTAACTAGTGAACATGATGTCTTGAGCTATTCAACTATTTGTGTAAACCAAGATAATAAAACTCACATAGTATATTACCAGACACAATTTAGTTCTCACTATTGTGTTCATTTTGGCCCTGAACAACTGGGTCTTTCATGAGTGCTCTAGAGAATTGTAACCCTTTACAAATCTCATAGAATTGGCCCAGTTCACACTCATATAGGTGATTCTTATGAAGAGTATCTTGCCATACTCCACTAGGTATTCCTAGATATAAGAATTATTAAAAGCATTACTTAACCTAAAATGTTGCAGACATCACTATTTCATCATAGAAATGGGTAGGAGTTTGACTCTCCGGTGATCCTTATGAGTTATACACAACTCGGTTGTCCCTTTGAACCTAGATCTTGGGATCTCTAGTCAACTAGGTTGGGTTTCCGTTGTGGTAACTCTTATTTAATAGGCTTAAGTCCTATTCCCTTAATGAATTCTCAACTAACTCTCTTGCTAACCCTTTGGTTAGTGGATTTGCTATGTTGTCTTTAGACTAAACATATTCAATGGAAATAATTCCATTAGAGAGTAGTTGTCTCACGGTGTTATGTCAACGACGAATATGTTGTGACTTACCGTTATATATATGACTTGTACTCTACCTATTGCTGATTGACCATCACAATGTATGCATATAGCAGACATTGGCTTTGGCTACATTGAAATGTCTTCAAGGAAGTGACGAAGCCATTCTGCTTCTTCCCCAGCTTTATCTAAAGATATAAATTCTGATTCCATAGTAAACCTAGCAATGCAAGTTTGTTTGGAAGATTTCCAAGATATAGCCGCCCCACTAAGAGTAAAGACATACCCACTAGTGAATTTTGAGTCTCTTGTATTTGATATCCAATTTGCATTACAGTATCCTTCAAGTACTGCTGGATATCTAGTATAATTTAGCTCGATGTTACGAGTAAATCGGAGATATCTTAGAACCCTTATAATTGCTTTCCAGTGTTCTACTCCTAGATTACTCGTATATCTACTTAATTTACTTACTGTATAAGCTATATTAGGGCTAGTGCAGTTCATTAAGTATATTAAGCTTCCAATAATTTGGGTATACTTTAATTGAGAAATACTTTCAAGTACATTCTTAGAAAGAAACAAATTGACATTCATAGGTGTTCTAGCAAGATGCACTACAATAAAAAGTATTTTTAATAACATATTTTTATAGCATTTTGTAGGAATATAACATTAGAAGATTACATTACATTTATTATAACATTTATTAAAATTTTAATAACATTTTATAAATGTAGTAAAAAGTTAGGTAAGTTCAAAAGTTTAATGGCATTTTATAAATGCTACAATTCTAAATATTATGATATGGAAAAAAAAAAAATAGCAGTAAACATACTGTGCCTTTGAAGGCTACTCCCAAATGTGTCTCCAAATTTTTCTCTTCTACAATATCAATCCACTTGAGTTTTAGTTATTCATAACGGTTCTCTCTCTCTCTCTCTCTCTCTCTCTCTCTCTTCTTTTTGCTTAATCTATTATATATATATATATATAATATGTATATGTATTGATTGTAGTTTCTATTTTGTTTTGATATTAAGCCTCTATGATCATCAACTGAACTCAAGAGCAGTGGACATGGGATACGATTCCCAAAATAGATTGTAAGTTTTTTTTTGTTTGTTTTTTGTTTGACTTTCTTCTACTTTTTTTTTTGGGTACTTTATGGATTATGTTATTTTATTTTCATTTTGCTTTGTGCATATAACAGATATAGATATGTATATACATACTAGTGATAACCCATGCTATGCACGACATGTAAAAAAATTAATAATATATTTTTCTACAAAAGAATATAAATAGTTAAATTTTTGTATGCAATTTATGAAAACAAAGAAGATTGAAATTTACAATTGAATAATATTAGGAATCATGAAAAAAATATCATGAAATGTATCATAAAAATTTTTCATCTTTTGATTAGTGAGTGGTGTTTTATTATATGTGTAATCTAAAGGTGGAAAAATTTTCATGATCATTTTCATGATATTTTTTTGATGATCCCTAGCATTATTCTTTACAATTTAACTTTCACAATTTTATCACAATTTATTTATTATTTTTTAATTTGTCACAAATTTAATCATGTAACTTTCAACCCCCTTACTAGAATTGTAAATTTAGGTAAGCTCAATCTAAACAACTTGAGACGAGCTTAAATTTTTTAAAGATTAAATAACATAATTTTTAATTAAGTGAGGACCTATGTAGAAATTTAAAAATTCAAATTAAATTTGAATGTACTTGGGATAAAAAACCAAATAACTTGAGCAACCAAAACAAAATTATATATATAAATATATAAATTATTGGGAAAATTATTTATAAGTCCTATTTTGGGGACTTATGTTACAAATGGTCCTAAGTAAAAACTTATGTTTCCATAAATCCTATGGGAAGTAACTTGTCACATTTACCCTTAATAGTAGTTGTTAATATCATAAAAATATAAAACTCATAAATAGGAAATTGAATGTTTCCATATATCATATCCAAATTTTGAAATTCAAATAACACGTTATTTGTGGAAAATACAGGTTCACGTTGCCAAGATTGTAGGGATCAAAAAGAAGTAGATATGTTTTGGGCCACTACGCTAATGTAAACGGCTGATTCAGTTGATCACATTTCGAAACCCACCACAAACAGGAGAAGGGGCGAATTCGACTTACACGTTCGACAGGAGGGTGCTAACGGATTACCGTTTCCGAAGGAATGATGGCTCCAAAACGTAAGTGTGGTTTTGCCCCTATTTTGTAATGTTCATTTATTTGATTGTGATTACAAACCCAGAACTAGGGTTTATGTGAGTATGTGGTTTTGATAATTTCGGTAAACTTCAGTCGTAATACGTTTGGTTGGTTGTATGTTTAGTGAGTTCTGTGACGAATAATGGATTTTACAGTTTTCGATTTGGAAATAGTATATATGTGGGGGTAGTACGATGGGGGTTCTGTGGGTTGACCAGTGTGAATGTTTTTTGCTTGATTCGTTGTTGTATTGCTTGGTACGTGGGCTATTCTATTTGGTTTTCTTTCGATACATGCAAAGTATTGTGTTTGGTATATTGTGTTTGGGGGTTTCTCATTCTAGTACGATGTTGTTTGGGCCTGCGCATTAACTATAAAGAACCAATTGTGGGATGTGAAAGGTGCCACGTTTTTGTGTTATGTGTTGTACAGTTGATGATTGTGATTGTGAGCCAATGTTAATTTACTATAGAATGTAAGTGGAACCAAATGTATGTTGGACTGTTTGTATAGTGCCACGTTGTGGTACGGTGTCGTTTGGTTGTTATCACTCAGGTATGCAAGTAAGTTGTCGAACGTGACTGGTGCCACGTCCTATTTTGATGTACTTTTAGGTTTGAAAATGTGTCAAAATATTCAAGGGACAGTGTTTGTAGATTGTAACATGAAGAGGAACAATTAACAAACATGGTTTGGGGTGTGTGGCTGTGGTTTCATGTAAGCATATGAAGATGTGACATTAAGGTTCATAGTAGTTTTGGTTGACAAGCTTCACGTAGCAAATTTTTTTTTTTTTTTTGCTGTTCAGTTTATTGTGTAAATAATCATGTGTGACAATATTTATCGTTATATCAAGTACTTCATAGTCACATTTGAAATCATGGCCATGATTGTGGATGCGTTATTACTTATACATTATGATTTGAACCATGATAAATTTCGTTATAATGTGTATTCGAATTCGCGGGGAGAATGTTACATGTTTGAACTGTGAATGTGCAATTGAATATTTAGGACAGAGTAGGTCATGTTTAAAGTTTCACATCGCGTTCGTGTTCATAGTAGTTTTGGCTGACAAGCTTCATGTAGGACATTTTTTTAATTTTATGGGTCCAGATTATTGCACTACTAATCATGTCTGACAGTATTTATGGTTACGTCCAATACTTCACAGTCACATTTGAAATCATGGCCGTGAATGTGGGTGCGTAATTAATTCTACATTGCTGATTTGTGTGACGATGAATTTCGATGTAACGTATATTGGAATTCGCAGGGAGAGTATTACATGTTTGAACTGTGAATGTGCAATTGAATATTTAGGACACAATAGGACTTGCAGAAAGTGTCACATGCATGTCCTTTAAATGTTGTAACATTCGTGTTGGGGGTGTGTTACATGGTAATTGACGCATTTCACAATGTGGCTGTTACTGTGACAATAGTAGATAAAATGGCATGCACTACACTATGATAGATATTTCATTTTGGGCTGAAGACATTAACCCCTATGTTTGTTTTTTACAAATTTTGTTGTAATTAAGCAGTGGTGTAGACATAGAGAATTATTTTGTCTACACATGATATATTGTCATCCAATTCGAATGTATATGTACGGTGAGGGTATGTGATGACGTATGAATTCAATACATGTACGACCACATGTTATCAGCCCACATTGTGATATTCACGAGAAACATATTGACATATATTGTTACATATCGCTATTAATTTACATATTTGCATAATTTTTTCTTATCATCTTGTTTGTATGAAAAATGTGAAATAATTGTGGCATTTTTCGCAGGAGGAACAACTAAAAGTACACTACAAAAAGGCTGTAAGGCGAAAGTGAACATCTGTGAAGGGACTTCATCTGGTAAAAGACGATGCTGTCAAACTCTGTTACAAAATGTGAACGCAGTCGGGCAAGGTAGTGTTCGAAAATGAAAGAAGCTGAAATATGAGCCTCAACAACCACTGAACAAACAACCAAGATTTTGCTACCGTTCCAACATCGTTGGAATTGTGAAGCTAATGGCAGCAGCAAATCTGAAAAATGAACATTTGCATCATCTTCGAAAAACACAATTTTGGTTGCTATTGGATGCAATGCGAAAAATTGAACTGAACCAACATGAATTCCAAAAATGCGATGACATTATGATGCGGATCATTCAGACATATGTTCCAGAAAAATCTGCTTTCATGATTGGTGGTAAACACATTGAGTTAAAGAGCATTGATATGCAACTAATATTTGGAATTCATGGTGGCAAGAAGAGTTTAGATGTGTCACATGGGCCGAGACTTCCGACTGACTTCATCGAACGAAGGTGTCCTAACATAGCATGCATAAACCTGAAGACCATTAAGGAACTGTTAATGGATGCATTAGACGGGAACACTAGTCAGGACCACCAGGATGTTGCAAAGTTACTGTGTTTATACTTATGTGGGAAGTTATTCTTTGCCACTTCGGGCGAGACCGTGGGATGGGGGTTCGTCCGGGTTGTTGAGGATCTAGAGAACATGAAAGCATATGATTGGGCTAGAGCAATCTGCGCAACTTTGATGGAGTCAATTAAGGGATTTTACTGTAAGTCTGAGAAAGTTACTGGATGTGTAACTACCCTGCTTGTAAGTGCTCTGTTTTTTATGTTTTTCGCACATTATAATTTTGAATTTCTTTGGTAGCTTTGGTACATGTATTTGTTTTGAATATTTTTGACAACTTATGTTTTGAACCCATGGTTACACAGTTTTGGATATGTCAGCACACCAACTTGATACAAGCAGATCGTGGAGATGGATTTCCAAGGTTTATGAAATGGAATATTAGCAAGTTGGTCACAAAGATAAGAGCAGTGGACATCAACACTATAACAAATATTAACTTTTATAGCATGCGGTGAATGCTATCAAAAGTAAATAATAGCATTTGTTGGAATGCTATGTTAGCCCATGTTATTAAAAGTGTATCATTTTTTTATAACATTCGTGAAATGCTATCGATGAATGCTATGAAAAATATATTGTAACAGTCCATGAATGCTATAAAATAGTTGCAAGTAACTAAAAGTATCCAACCATTGCAATTTGTTCATGCTATGAAATCGATTTTATAATAATCTGGCAACATTATCAAATACCCCATGTCATAGCTATTCAAAAATGCTATAATAAAGAGTGCCAACATATTTTCTGAAACACTTTTGAATATTAAAAATTCATTGCTCTGTTTAAATGTTGTGTCATTTACAATATTTTTAATATATATATATATTATTTTTTTATCTTTGGCATTCAACACTATTATTGCGAAATCTGAATATTGCTAATATGATAAAAATATTTTCATTCATAACACACAAAACTGTATATTATCAAGAAAAAAAAAATTCCCACAAATTTCATTGAAGTACCAAATTTAATAATTACATCATCTTAAAGTATCAAAATGCAATCTTTATGTCCATAAAAGATAGCTTATAAACAAGCTAGATACAAAATTTCACCATACAAGTCATAATATCTAACTCTTTCAAATATACAAGTTATTCACCTACAAAACTTCTAATCTTCAAGCTTAGTTGGATAATAAGTTCGGTCAACTCCACTTCCGAAAGCCAATAACTGCAAAACAATAATTAAATCTCTTAGTAGGCAGAATTAGTTTACAAAAGAAAGGGTTGATATCATTAAACAATTCATAAACAAAGCGATTTAACCAAAAAGAATAGAGAAAAAAAGAATAAGAAAATTATGTGACAAAATAAAATATTCCTATAGGTTCATTGAGCTGCTTAATCTGCCCAAAATTTAATATGATATCAATCAAAAACTAATACTGTATTATGCTCAACGAATATCATCCATTTGAGCTTGTTAACATGATAGATGTTTCCCTGCTGCCCAGCCACCGGAACGTGTGTCTAACTACCAAAATTTTCTAAGCTTATTATCTTAATAATGTATCTGCCACCAACTAGTTCAAGTATTAAGCAACTTTTGCATCATGAAACACTTTCCATCCTATTATAGTCACTGTTGAACCAAACATTTTACTAATTATCATGACAAACACTATGTGTAACTCTTACAGGATACAGAGTTTCTACTGTTGTCACAAATTGCCATAGGACAGAGTTTCTACTTTGCTGAGTTTGACTTAATACTTTTTATTGTTTTGCACAAACTTTTTAAGTTCTTGCTGGAAAATGCATTGACAGATATAATCATCCTCTCTCATAGTAATCAAAATGTTGCAGAATTGAGATGTTAAAAAAAATAAAAATGACATTAGTATAACATCAAGCATCAAGTCCATGGAATTTACTAGAGAATCATAAAATGCCTTTGGGTAAAACATAAGAAGCAAGAAAAGAACCTGCCTCACTCGGTGCCAAGCAATTCGCCTGAAAAACCGTCTAGTCGATAGCAATGGCCGACCACTGAGCGTTCTTCCTAGAACCTCAGCAAACAAAACAGTCCCAGGCTCCACCACAGGCCTCCCAGGCACCGGTTCTCCATTCACTGCCTCATCATCCCTCACAATTCCCATCTTTCCAACCACCATAAACTCCCCAGCATCCTTCTCAGTATCACACAAAAAATAATCCATTTCCTTATCATACAAAGGAAGCACTTCCTTAGTCAACATTGTCCCCAACAAGTCTGCCCCAACATTCACGTCAAGCTTATTCTCATTGCCCGAAACAACCACTCCCACCGCAAAATCACCGGGTTTCAGATCATAATACTCAACAGAGACCCTTTTACTCTCTTCCCCAATCTCAACCTCCTTATTAGTCTCTTCTGAATCAATTGATTCTTCTAATGAATCCTTAGGTTTAAAGAACTTCAAGAAAGGCTTCAAAACCTCATCCTCATTGGGTTTTTGAGGCTTTGTATCAATTTCAGTGACAGATTCATTGGTGACTGGTTTGGGAGTTGGCTTGACACGCAATTGTGCACCAAGTTCTTCACTCTCTTGAATTGCCTCGTTTTCGGGCTCTTCACTCTCTTGAGGTAGCTACCTAGCGCTGCATGCAATATGTAGCCTAATCATGACCCAACCAAGGTTTATAAAATACTAAAACCTTTAAACCAATAATAGTTGATATAATACAGAGGTCCTTCAACAAAATTCTATTCTAAGGTTTATAAGGCTTACAAGTTTCTCACATTATATATCTCAATTTTTTTACTGCTAGACCTTATTAGCATATAAGAAGGTGAAGGCACATGTAATGTGTGTGATCACATCATTGGAATTACTATCAACTCCCAAATAAATACAAATATATATATATATCATCAAAATCACACTCAAAACAAAATCATAATGGAAGATAATATTATGTGCACTCTTAAAAGGTGCATATGATATGGTTTTCATAATGATACCATAAAGATTTATAACTTAAATTATAAAATAACATAGCTTTTCTCACCACAAAAAGTATTACCTTTACTTTAGAGTGCATACCATAAATTCATTAGTCATAACTTTGACCACAAATATTCATAATTTTCACAACAAAATTTTTAAATCTTCTTACGATACACCCTTTTTAGGGGTGCACACACATTGTATTTCTCCTAGTAATTTTTATATCCAATAGAAGTTGCTCAGAGCAAATAAATGAATTCCCAAATTTCCTAAGCATAGAGATCAAAGTTCAAAATCAAAGGTCTCAAGACTAATGGAAAGAACAACCTAAATCTATATCAGATAAAAGTTATTAGAACAAATAAATGAAGACCCAATTTTCCTAAAGCATAGATCTGGGGTCAATCAAGGATTTCAAGACAAATGAAAAGAATGACCTGAATCATTATCAAATACTTCTTAGAATAAATAAATGAAGACACAGATTTATGAGGAGCAAAGAAACTTACCTTCGTATATGTAATCTACGTGGTGTATATATATATATAAAGAAAGTACCTGGATGACAAAAAGAAGAAATTGATTGAGAGAGTATCCATAAAACACAAACATTAAAAGGCAAATATAAAGCAGATCATTATTATTATTATTTAACTCCACAAACGAGGCACAATAATTCATATACAATGTTTATAAAAGAAAAATAATAATAAATAAATGAAGAACAGAAGTAGTATTAGGGATATACAGTGTATTTATATATAGGTGAGAATTCTTTCCTGGATTTGATCGAAAAAAATTCTGAGAGGGTTCATAAAAAATCCAGAAGTTGCAATATCTATTTAATTTAATAAAGAGATTATGGGAAGAGAAATACCTTGATAGAATAACTGCCCTACTCAAAACTTGAAGAAACCCTAGTAGTAATACTGAAAAATAGCAAAGAAATAGCCAAAAGAGAGAATGTCGAGATAATCGGTGAAAGTTTGAGACCAATGAATAAAAAAAAAAAGTGGGAACTTTAAGCGCCACTTTTTAAGGATTTTTTTATTAGCATTACTCTAATGCTATAAAATGTATGCTTAAACGTTTGAATTGTGCATTATATTACAATGTTTTTAAAGTGCTATTAAACACAAACAAGACTGCTATGAAAATATAATGTCACAGTGCCGGAAATTTTTATAGCATTTTATTAGAAAATGCTAATAAAATGCTATAAATATCTCTTATTTTATAACATTTTTTTAAAAGTGCTATAAATAAATGTTATTAAATATACTTTTTGTTGTAGTGCAAGCAGCCGCAGGATGTTGAAGTATGAATTGTGTACAACTAGCGTAAATAATAGATGTGGTAATTACTATTTTTGATTTTCAATTTTTATTTTGTTTGCAGGTTGTGGTAGGAGAGCTGCACATGAGTCATTTGGAACGGAGCATCATGAAGGCGAAAGACGTTAAGAAAATTGGAGCAAATGCCGAATGTTCATATCGTAGTGGGGTTGGTGGGAACATGGGGTCAGCAACCAGGACAATTGTAGAAGGCAGCATTTTGGGTTCAATTAATGGTATTAGTGTGCATGGACTGGACAACATAAAGGGAAATGTTCAAAATGGAAATAATGTCAACAGAGGTGTTGCTGAGAGTGATGGCCAATGTGGGCAGTGTGCAACTACATATGAAGAATACCAGAGAGCATTAGTTAAAATTGGTGTGCTCGAGATAGAACTCCGATGTAAATCTGATATCATAGTTGCGTTAGAGACACAACTGTCAACAATGAGGGCATCGTACGAAGAAAAATATAAAGTTAGCACAGGAACTCAAAGTACCAACAGCCAGAAGGACTGTGACATTGAAAGGATGAACCAGCTAGTGGATGAGCTTAACGACAAAAACACGAAGCTTGTGGAATAGTTAAAGGAGTACGCAGTGCATGAATACACCCAAGCAGCTGCTGGTGTACAAGAGATGAAGCAAAGTAATTAAGACATGCACCACTGTGAGGCAAAGATACTTGACATTATGTCATTGTCCACATCGTCTCCATCTGATGTGAATGAGAAGACAGAGTTACAAGTGGTGGATACTTATGTGAGCCCGATCGACGACCTTGGGCATGTGGCGTGTGATGTGGATTTAATGGCTGGGATTAATCAAAACAGTGGAACAACAACTGCGTTGCAGAATTTGCTGGTGAGAAACATTAAAAAAAAAATAGGAACATAAACTGCAAGAGTATGAATATCCATTGGTACTGGGGAGGTTGATGAAACCATCTCATAGTGGTGTGGTCAATGGGGATGAGTGTGCCAATAAACAAAAAATGCAAGATGAGATCATAGAGGTTGATGACCTTGCAGACCCGAATAGGACATTTTCTCGGTTCGACTTGATTAATCGTTTACCGATCTGGAAGTTGTTGTCTCCGCAAGAGAAAGACAAGCTGAAAGAAGCATATGAAAGGGGGTGACAGGTAGGTTATGCAACTTACTCGTACCGTTTTGCATTTGTACATGAATTTAGTGTTCACCAAATGTCTTGTTTAACTGGTAGTGTGCAAGTCTGGACTAGGTAGAATGGTTCCAATTTTGTGTCTTTTAATGACATACGATCAATCGTTAAAGGGCTCACGTTATGAGGCAATGTAAGTATGGTATTCCTAATTAGTCGTCAAACTTCTGAAGCTTCTGCACATTGAATGCAATTTACGTAGATGTATACCAGAGAAGCAAAATGATAAATGTTTTATTTTTGCACGTAGGTGATTGATGCATACGCAAAAATGCTAATGTATGAGCAGCAGATCAAGGCACCTACATCTGCGGATGAGGAAAAATCAAACATTTTCAGCACATTATGCTTGGTAAGACGTGGCATTTGATGAATTGATTGTAGTTATTTTTTGTTTTTGATTTTCAATTTAGAAATTGAATGTGTGCAGCCTACGATAAGAAATGTGGGCGAAGATGTACGTGACAGGTACTTGGCCATGCGTGCCCCTCATGCCCTCAAGGCCAGATATATTCAATTCCCAATCCACTTAGATAACCATTGGACACTAATGGTGTATGACACTGAGGAGGGATTTTGGATGCATTACAACTCAATGAAACCAAGACGTGAGAGGAAAAACAAACATTACTGGGAAGCATGGTTGCTGGTTAGTAAACGTGAATTAATTACTTGCAGTGGTCATTGTATTTTATTTTAGACAACAAAACTAATTACTTGTAATCTAAATTTGACAATAACGTAGAAATCCTAATTTAAGGATTACATAACTCAGAGACTGAAGGTGGGCACAGTTGAAACACAAGATTTGGTGAAGAAGCTTCTAGTGGTTGATTATTGTCCACAACAAAAAGCAGACTCGTAAGTGTGTTATTGTTATTTGCAACATATGCCATTCATGTGTCCATAAATTACACATAGTCTATTTTGACGTTGTTACTAATGACTTATATTTTCGTAATAGGAATGATTGTGGAATTATAGTATGCTTCATTATGAAGCAACTTGTGCGTCACCTAGATGTGGACAAGTCAATGGGAGGGGAGAGCTGCAAAACGATGCGAGTGAGTATGGTGAAATCATTTGTGAATGATCGGAGAAGGTCATTAGTTGCTGGCATGCGACTATCTTCCAATGCTGGTATATGGGTGCATCATTGATATTTTTGGTAAATATTCACGGTTAATTAGTTTTCGAATGGTATAGTTAGTTTGCTGGTTTAAAAAAGTGGAAATTTTTGATGTTTTTGGTTGCATTGTCAATATGGATTTAGGATTAATATATTTTGCTTTGGGAATTGGTTACAATGGTTAATTTATTATTTTTTGTATGTACTTGGTTAAGTTTATATGGCTATATGTTTCGTTTAGTAATGTTAGTAGGCAGTTAAGTGCGACAGAAATGTTGGGAACATAAGTGTTAATGTGGTTCTGCAAATGTGAATGTGAATGATAATTGACTCAAAATGTGAGGTGAATGTGAATGCCAATGTTAAAAACAATGTTGGCTGTTCATTTGTAATATCCAGATTCAATTTGTGAATGTATGATAGTGTTTCGTACTTGTATTAGGGAGTGGGAAGATGCAAATGTGATTATGGTTGTGTAAATGTGAAGGTGTATGTCATTGTGATGTAAATGTGAAAGTGAATGGTAAAACAGGTATGGTTGTGTACCTGTAATACCTAGATGTGTGTGTGAATATATGACAGTGTTTGGTATTTGTATTAGGGAGTGGGAAAATGCATATGTCAATGTGGTTTTGTAAATGTGAAGGAGTATGTTACTGTGACGGTGACTGTGATAGTGAATGCGAATGTGAATTACAGAATAGGTATGGTTGTCTATTTGTAATACCCAGATTGTGTTTGTGCATGTATGCTAGTGTTTTGTACTTGTATTAGGGAGTTTGCAAAACTAAATGTGAATGTGGTTATGTAAATGTTAATGCCAAATAAAATGTGACTGTGAATGTGTAGCTGTATGTGAATGTGGTTGTGTAGTAACTGTGTGTGAGAAGGTCATAAAGGATCTTGGTTGGCTATCTGCAGTTCGCATATTGTGATGGTCAATGTATGACAGTGTTTGGTACTATTAATGGGGAAATTGAAAATGCAACTAAACAAACTGAGGATTGATAACATGCCATTTGTTGTCTACGTTGCTGAAATTGTTGATTTGGACATTCACGTTATGTGTCGATGGTGGATTGTTGTTACAAAATTAGACTTCCCATGTATACTTTACATATAATGAACGCGAATGTGTTAGGGTGTTTAATACTTGTGATATGATTTTAAGGGTGGTAGGTTTTGTTAGACAGATGTGGTTCAGTTGTCTGTATATGCCTCAAAATTTGAAAATGCCATTCAGTAAGTATGTATGCTAGCACATTAACGTTTGGGTGTGATTTGGAAAATTAATCTGTCAAGAATATACTGTAATTTTATTTTGATTAATGGGTTTCACGATAACCTGTGTCATACTGAGACAATAACACCAACATGACCTAGCTTACAAGACTATGTCTTCTCATATTCTAGGCCAGTGTGCAACGCGTCACCCAAACATATTCTGCTGGTTTCAAACATATAGTTCCATGACTAAATAAATAAACATGTAAACCTAACATATGAATGGGAAAAACAGCTGAATGATCAAATAAAAATAATGCCTTCACTTATTAAAATTTGACATTAATTCGTTGGATTGCCTCGCTCCAGTAAAGGTATGGACTCGATTTGGGTTATTGTTGATAGACTGACTAAATCTGCTCACTTCTTACCTGTTAAGGCAATTTATAATGCGGACAAATTGGCTATACTCTATATTGATGAAATTGTTAGACTGCATGGAGTGCCTGTGTCCATTGTTTCTGACAGGGATTCGAAGTTTACATCAAGGTTTTGGCAAAGCCTACAGACTGCATTGGGAACTGAACTGAGACTGAGTAGTGCCTATCATCCTCAGACAGATGGCCAATCAGAGAGGACCATGCAGACTCTGGAGGATTTACTGAGAATGTTTGTCCTTGATTTTCAGGGAAACTGGGAAAGTCATTTGCCCTTGGCTGAGTTTGCTTACAACAACAGCTATCATTCGAGTATTGGCATGGCACCTTTCGAGGCGTTGTACGGCAGAAAATGTAGATCTCCGATTTGCTGGGCAGAAGTTGGAGATGGGCTTTTGCTTGGGCCCAAGATTGTTTATGAAACGACTGAGAAAGTGAAATTGATACAGCAGAGACTGAAAACTGCACAGAGCCGACAGAAAAGTTATGCAGATGTTAGAAGACGAGACAAAAATATGAAGTGGGTGATCACGTGTTTGTGAAAGTGACACCGATGAAAGGCCAGACTCATTTTGGAGTCAAAGGCAAGTTAGCGCCGAGATATGTTAGACCGTATGAGATTATTGAGAAAATCAATCCGGTGGCGTATCAAGTTGCGCTTCCTCCTAAAATGGAGTATATGCATAACGTCTTCCACATCTCTATGTTGAGAGACTACCTCCGGGATCCTTTCTATGTAATAGAGCCGACTCGTGTAGTGTTGAGTGATGACTACACTTATGAGGAACGGCCTATACAGATTGTAAACAGACGAATCAAGAAACTGAGAAACAAAGAGATCCCGTTAGTGAAAGTTGACTGGCAGAACCATGGTGGCGTGTATGCTACTTGGGAAAGGGAAGATGACATGGCCAAGAGATGTCCTGACTTGTTCCCACTGAATCCTGTTTTCTTCCAGAATGAAGGTAATTCGAGTTTAGAGGACTAAACTCTTTTTAAGGAGGGGAGACTGTAACAACCCTCGTCACTATTTACCGAATAAGCACTGATTACCGATAAACTGAACTAATTATGACTGATAAGTGAACTGAATAAATTACTGAACTGACTGACTGAAACTGGAACTGAATTGATCAAGTATACCTATTGTATTGCATTTCTATCTGTTTGATTTATTTGATTATCTGTTCATGTTTTGTGTTTAAACTGCTAATTGAAGGCCTTACCGGCAGCCGAACCAGAAATTGATTAGTGTTTCATGATCCTCATAATTTATGTAATTTTATGGCATATTTATCAAAAATGCGATTTGGTATGACTAAATTAGATTAAAATAAGCTTAATTGCTAGTATTGGACTTATTTACCAAAATAACCCTTAGTGGGCCACTACTCTAGACACATGAAGACTTGTATACACTCAAAACACAACTTTCATCAGCCCATTTCCTTGATTAGCCGACTAGAGAGAGAAGAGAGAGAGGTTGAGTGAGTTCATCTTGAATTGCTTGGTAGAAGTGAATGAATTGAAGTGTAAATTGGCGAATTGAACCTCTAACCTTGTAATTGAAGCTCTAGGTAAGGAATTCAACCCTTTAAGTGTGAGTTTGAGCTAATTCTTGCATGGTTCATGCTTCATTGTAGAGCTAAGTCATGTTTTGGTTCAATAATGTTGAATTAGAGATCAATTGTTGCATGCATGTGCATATTGTCAAGTTTGGAGGTTGTAATACATCATTCCACACATGCATGTTCATAATATCGTTGCACTTCATGTTGCCATCATGTTTTTGAAAGATTTGAGCTCATAGGAGCAAACATTGGAGCTTTAATTGGATTTAAATTCATGCATATTGCATGTTCATGCTTGTTCATGGGAAATTGGTTTGGAAATGAGTTTAATTAAACACCCTTGGGCTTTGATTTCTTAAATTGAGTTTAGAAACATGTTATTCTATGTGTTTAAAAGAGTTTTTCCAGAAAATGGGCCCAAGAGGATCGAATTGGGTGTGTGAAACTTGAGTTTTGAACTTAGAACACAAACCTGGATTTTCCAAATTTTTGCATCCCGCTCGAGCGGGAGAAGTAGCGCTCGAGCAGGGAAATTAAGCTCCCAGTACTTTACACTGTAATACAGTCCGCTCGAGCGGGGGGAAGTGCCGCTCGAGCGGGAAAATCGAGCATCCAGTACTTTGCACTGTTCATCAGTCCGCTCGAGCGAAGTATTGAGTGACACGCTCGAGCAGAGGAGTTGACGCTCGAGCGGGTACCTTTGTTTGCTTGTCCGCTCGAGCGGGGAAACTTGCGCTCGAGTGGAACCCTGTTTCACTGAAAATTCTGAAAATGTTTTCTAAGTACATCATTGCATTCTCATTTCATCCTAGGCATTCTTAGGCCTAGTTTAAGACATCTTAATGAGGATATAGATATAGAACACACCGAGGCAAATTTAGGGATTTAATGATTATCTTTTCCAACTGTGAAACTTAGAGTGTGTTCAATCTGTTAACTGTATAGGGTTGGCATTTCGAGGAGACGCTCTAGTCCACTATAGCCCAGAACTCTGTGAGTAACAATTGTGTAAAGATATGTTCAAAATGATTATCTTCTGAATACTGAACTGAACTACTTACTGAACTGATATTGTTTACTGAATGAATGTATGTCCTTTATTTCTGAACTGTACTGTGGCATCCTTAGCACCTATTGTTTACTGTTACTGTTACAGAGATCTCTGTCGGTTCTCTCGTGGAACCACTACTGTTTACTGATTGATGGCCATCATTACTGTTCGGTCTTTTAAGACCTACTGTTACTGTTATGCTAATGGATGTACTACATATGATTGTCTACTGTACTGAACAACTGATGTACTGCTTGAATTGAACTGTTTTCATTACTGTAAGGACATTCATTCTAAACCTCTTTACGCATTATGTTATTCACTGGGCTTTAGCTCACTGCTCATATATATATGTAGGTGTACAGGCACCGGATCAAAGCTAGAGGCATCGGAGTAAACCCCAGTTTAGTCAAGCCAACCAATGTGCCTCACTGCGAGGTTCCGAGCCTATCATGCTAAGGCTTAGGGGTGTTTTAGTATTTCCCCTTTTTGCACTATCTTACTGCTTTGTAATAACCGAATGGATTGTATAGACTGAATGTTTACTGTACTATTGAGTAGGGATTAAGTCCCTGTACTGAGTGGCTATATACATTGTACATACTGTTTGACTCTGACTGCATGAATGTATGAAAAATCTTTTGGCATACAGACTAACACGGCTCATTGGACATTGTTTTATTACTGTATTAGCTTCCGCCAGGCCCTGTACTCTGTTTTACTGTATTACTGTTAAGCAGGCCTTCGGTAATCTCGGATTACTGGCCGGTTACGGTGCTAAACCCATAGGGCCGGGTTTGGGTCGTGACAGTTTGCCAACATCTACCAACATCGTTGGAAATGAATGGACCTCATATATGTCTTCATTTGCCTGGCTGACAATCCATGTGCAACCATTTGAGTACGCCTCCCTAACACGGCTATCCATTTTCGAAAAAAGTAACCCATTCCAATTAGTAGTCAATACTTTACGCTCAGCCCTCATAGTCATTATCTGATTTCTGATCGTATCAACCAACCTTGTGATGGGGTAATTATGCGTATCAAGTATCCATTTATTAAACGATTCTGCAGCATTCGAGGTCATCTCCCCATATCGTTTGCCCCTGTTTACATTACGGGAAAATAATGAAAATGTTATCACAATATTGGGTATTTTCAATGTTAGCACACGTAAGTATCGTACAAACCTGAAATACGCGTTGGCCCAATGCTTCGGTGGCATATCTTCCAAGAAAGTATTTATTCCAGATCGTCTTGATCCTTTTAGCTTGGTCAAATGTTGTTGAAACGAAGCCTCGGTTGGAGTATATGCATATTCACGCAACTTGGCCATTAAACCAAAACGGACCCGGTTGTCAACCCAACGTAATTTGTCCCTCAAATTTACTTGCAGATGTTGTAAGCAGTACGCATGGTGTGCAGATAGGAATACAGTAAGCAAGGATTCAAGCAACCCAACGTTACGATCAGATACGAAAGTTAATGTGCGAGCATTACTGACAACCTTTGTCAGATGCTGGAAAAACCAAGTCCAATTTGCAGTCGTTTCGGAGTCAACAATAGCAAAGGATAATGGGAATAAACCTAGCAGATTTGACAAGTTTTACGTTAGATGTGTATTATTTTTAGCGAAGGTGACATTCACATTAACAATTGTTCACATTTCAAATCGCACCATACACAATGTTATGAAAATAACATTAAATGAAAACAATCTTGCCATTGGGGATCAACCACTGCTATGGTAGAATAATAGAAATTGTTTAATGACAATGTGATGTGTTACTAGATAGAAGTTTGAAGTAATCACCGTAAGACACGTAGCTTTGTTGCCATCCTTCCCCATCGCTGCAAGCAAATTGCCTTTAAATCTCCCTTTTAAAAAAGTGCCATCAAGAAACAATAATGGGCGGATATGGTTGAATCCGTTAATGCAAGATTTGAATGATATGAAGAACCGCTTAAATCGACCGGTTGATTGCTCGAAATCCAAGTTGACATAACTCCCAGGGTTGTACTGCATAACCGCATCCTCGTACCACCTTAATTGATCGAATGAAACATGATGGCCACCATACACTTCGCCTCTTGCCTTGTCCACACCTAACCATGCTGTGTGGTAACTAACATTCAGGCCGTACTCTTTTCTTAGGTCAAACACGACGTCCATGGGACGTGTAAGCGACTTATCACGTAACCGATCACCAATAACATTGCAAACCAATTCAGAGTTGAGTCTACTATTCTTACCAGTGCAAACAACAGCACCACAACTATGCAATTTGTTCAACCTCTTCAAATAAAAATATCCATTGCATGTTTGAACCCTTCCATGTATTAACCATGTACACCTTTTTTGCACTCGCAATGTGCACACTGCCGTGACCCGCAGTGAATCATTTTTTACAAATTTGAAGTCAAACCCACACTCAATAGCATATTTGGATAGAACCAAATGGAAAGCAGCAACACCCCCTTCGAAACATTGGCCTACGTGACTAATGTCGTGTGACCAATCAACTGTCATCAAAGTTTTCTCACTGTGACGACAATAATTGGCAACAAATCTACGTTGGGTTCGAGACCCGGAAATTGTTCACTGTTATGATCCATTTGATTTGTGGATATAGTCCCACCAAATTGACTGTCTCAAATCAAATCAACCACCTCATTTTGCAATTCTATCGCAACGTTGATATGGGTAACGCTAATGGACCTTGCAATGGAAAACATGTTCTCCATGTCCATATCATTACTCATTATAAATTGGTTCTCGTGACACGGTAGTTTGTAAGATATGGAAATCAAAGATGGTGTCACATCCGCTCACCTCTCACATAAACTTTGTACCAATTGTTTTAATATCAATCCATTAACACCCCTGACAACAACAGTAGATGAACCAAAGGTGCAAAAAAGCATAATGTCCATAACCTGCACAACAAACTAAATGAAACATTAACCGTGTGACGACATTCTACAAAAAACCAAAAGAACAATGCATGGAAGAAATGTGATATGTAATCAAATGTGAGCGCAATAACGTTGACAACGTACAACGTGGCACAACCCACATTCAATCACAATCAATCACAAAGAAATTTTATATTTGAACAATGGCAACCCAAATTGAATAATATATAATGACAAATTAGAGTAATATTAAAATACATTCCAATAATTTCAAACAACCAACAATAGTGTCACATTTAATTGGGAAAAATAGAAACCAGAGAGTTTGCGAAACGCAACGTGACACATATGTCCATATTAAATACAACATTTGGACAACAAAATACAAAAACCATGCTCGTATCCATGTGTATGTGAGTTACATACACATACATTCCACTAATTTCCAATGGGAAGTGGTTAGTACCACAATGGGTTTGTCTCGCTTGATTAGAGACTCATGTATGATGTTATGTGCTTATGTGATAACATGTTTACGTGACTATTTGGGTATGGGATTTAGTTTCTGGGATGTTGATTGGATCCTTGGGTTGCTGGGAGTCCTGTTGGAAAAGCACTTGATCAATGCTGTTTCTAACTGGAACTCTAGCAACGCCTCGGGACTATCATTATCTGGAAATGAAATTCGTAAGTACTTATGTGAGTATATGCTTACGTGGAGTGAATTACAGTTGTCCATGTATTAGGACGTGAGTGTTATAGCTTCAGCACATTTGTGAATGTGCAAATGTTCTCGTTACCTTTATTAGGATGTCAAGACGAGGACATGGTGGTAGGTGAGGTAGGCCTAGGAGGCAGGAGATGCCTATACCGGATGAGATTCCAGCGCAGTAGGAAGGTGTTGGTCAGGCCAATGTGGCCGAGCCAGTAGGTCAGCAGGCTATGGGCGCCTTAGCCTGCGAGATGCTAGGAGCGTTGAGGGAATCTATGGGCAAAAGTACTTTTTTTTTTTGAAATTTAAAGGCGTGGGTTTCATTTTGCCTATTTGCAGATCTAGCACTATTTCAACCAATAATGGCCTTATGATAACTATTTATCTCAAAGTTACAGACAAAGCTCAAAAGCACACTCTCCTTCCTTAAAAGGCCACAGAATATTCCTTCGAAGGAACTCTTCTTTGTCAGGAAGCCTAGGATTGTGCTTTGAAGACCTTCGAATTGAATAAATCCTAACTACGCTTGAGTCTAAAGCATAATCTTTACAGATTCTGGGAAAACACTAGGCCTAAAATAACCAATTTGATTAACTTGGGTCTATTTGACCCGTTAGGCCGAATGGGTAATTTTTGAACAAAAAGGTTTAAAACCCCCATTTCTCGCAATCTTACCTATTCACTTGTCCAATATTTCCTTTTCACTCACATTGCTGTCGATTTCAACTTCTTACCCTTCTCATACTCACTCTCTTCACTCTCCCTTCAGTCCCTCACTAATGGTTTCCTCTTCCTCGAAAGTACTAGTTGTTGAGTATATGAGCCCGTCCATGGATTTGAGGCGGTGTTTCACTGACGAGATAGATAAATACAAGTCTGGTGAACCAAGCACCATTAATGGACGCATCTTCATCCTTAGTCTGCCGTCACCACGTCGAACTCCTACTCCGCTTCTTGTTCTGTATCCTCGTTTGGAGGATCACCAACTTCTTTACAAAGGAAAGCGTAACTAGGGAAGCTAAAAGAATGAACCGACCTCATCGCTGTTGGCCCACATTGAGGCCAGAATAGAAGGAATGGTATGACTGAGTCGTTCTTGCCAGAACATGGGATCTCCAGGTTCATTCTGCCTCCTTGATGCCCTTTAACTATCTAGGTTCATTATTCCTGAAGATCCTTTTCTAATACCTGCTGCACTCTGCTTTTGGAATCCAACTTTTAATTTTTTCCAATTTTAGTGTGGCATGATGGCCTCCATTATTCTTGATATGTGCCATCTCTTAGGGTTATCACCCATTGGCACCCCTTTCGGCCCAGACTATCCTGACCTTAAGGTCCCTTTTTTTATTCCCCATTTGAGCTCTTCCTTTGGTGATTTTGTAAGTTCTGAGAATAAGAAAGAAGGTCTTGTGACCGACTGAGAATTCTTTTCTTTTATTCTCTATTGGCTTTACAAATTTCTTTTCTGTTGGAATAATCTTCTGTGTAAAATAAATAAGTTGAAACAAATTAAACAAATAAAAATAAATTACTTATCAAATTTATTTTACCGAATCAAATAAATAATTAAAAGATCAAGTTAAGTATGTGACACTCTATCCTTAAGATAGATTCGCCCCGTTACGGTGCTTACGGGCAAATGACATCTATCTCCTAGGATACAATGATCTTCACAAATTGTAGTAGCACTCTAAACAATTTGTTCGGCGAACAAAACTTGTGTTCTAAACTCTCTGAATTTTTTCCTAAAATAATATGAAGAATAATGCAAACAGATAAAAATCTAGATAGCAAGAAAATGTATTTTTCAGACTGTTTTTTCCAATCAGAACACTGCTGGAAAATGATGATATATACAGGCAAATTGTAGACCCGAACATGTATGTTTTTGAACTTGAACAGGTGCAAAAACTTTGAATAGATGTAGTTTGAAAACTAGACAGATTTGAACCTGTAACTGAACAGATACAGTTACAATTTTGAACCTATAATTGCTGGACAATTTCTGGCAGTTTATTTGTTGGAATTTCGGACTGTAAGAGGCAAAATTATGGACAAAAAAATTGAATTCAAATTTGGTGCAAAATTTGAATTAATTTCTCGTAGGAATTTTTGAAAAAATTCAAAAGAATTTTGTCAAAAAAATTAACATTAGAATCGACCCGACCCACAACCGCGCTCAGCACGGCCGGTCAGATGGTGGCGGTGGCGGGCGCGTGTGTGGTGGTTTGGGCTAAGGTCCACTTTGTCCATAACTCCTTTGTTCTACAAACTTGGGGTGCTCCTTAGGGCCCAACCCAAGGTTGTACACCTAGAGTTTATATACTCACAAAAGCTTTCTTAAAGTTTTAATGTGGGACAACCAATTTCAAAGAAACCCACATTTAATTCTTTAAATGTCCAATTCCACGAACCCGAAAATGACGTCAAGTTCCCATTCACTAATAAATGGTTTTGATGAACCGTCTTCACTGTGTGACTTGCCATGTGGCAAGGAACACGTCACCTCTTTGGACCCACCCCAAAAGACGTGTAGGACCCACTCAATTTTGGGCTCAAAGTTGGCCCAAAATAAACCTATAAAAATAATTTTCCAATAATTCCCCGCATGAATAGAATTTGATGGAGAGAAAATGCAACAACATGATCTAATTACAGAGAGTACAGAAATTGGAAATGTTTTGCAAAGCATAGGTAGTTTTTGGCTTTGAACCTTCCCTTGTAAGACACTATCGGATTTACTTGTTAATTAGTGAAAATGATGTCTTGAACTGTTCAGCCGTTTGTGTAAACCAAGACAATAGAACTTACACAGTATATTACCAGACACAGTTTAGTTCTCACTATTGTGTTCATTTTGGCCCTGAACAACCTGGTCTTTCATGAGTGCTCTAGAGAATTGTAGCCCTTCACAAATCTCATAGAATCGGCCCATTTCACATTCATATAGGTGATTTTTATGAAGAGTATCTTGCCATACTCCACTAGGTATATCTAGATATAAGAATCATTAAAAGTTTTACTTAACCTAAAATGCTGCAGACATCACTATTTCATCATAGAAATAGGTAGGAGTTTGACTCCCCATTGATCCTTTTAAGTCATACACAACTCTGTTGTCCCTTTGAACCTATATCTTGGGATCTCCAGTCAACTAGGTTGGGTTGCCGTTGTGATAACTTTTATTTAATAGGCTTAAGTCTCATTTCCCTCTATAAATTCTCAACTAGCTCTCTTGATAACCCTTTGGTTAGTGGATCCGCTATATTGTCTTTAGACTTCACATATTCAATGGAAATAATTCCATTAAAGAGTAGTTGTCTCACGGTGTTATGTCGATGACGAATGTGTCGTGACTTACTGTTATACATATGAGTTTGTGTTCTACCTATTGCTGATTGATTATCGCAGTGTATGCATATAGGAGGCACCGGTTTTGGCCACATTGGAATATTTTCAAGGAAATGGCGAAGCCATTCTATCTCTTCCCTAACTTTATCTAAAGCTATGAATTCTGATTCATAGTAGACCTAGCAATGCAAGTCTGTTTGGAAGATTTCCAAGATACAGTCGCACCACCAAGAGTAAAGACATACCCATTGGTGGATTTTGAGCCTCTAGTATTCGATATCCAATTTGTATCACAGTATCCTTCAAGTACTGCTAGATATCTAGTATAATTAAGCCCAATGTTACTACTAAATCTGAGGTATATTAGAACCCTTATAATTACTTTCCAATGTTCTACTCTCAGATTACTTGTATATCTACTTAGTTTACTTACTGCATAAGCTATATCCGGGCGAGTGCAGTTCATCAAGTACATTAAGCTTCCAATAATTTGGGCACACTCTAATTGAGAAATACTTTCCTATATATTCTTAGAAAGAAACAAATTAACATCTACTGGTGTTCTAGCAAGATGATCATCATCTTTGCTAATTTTGTCAAGTATTTTCTCAATGTAATGTGATTGTGACAAAGCATAATCTTCTGATGTTTTGGCAATTTTTATACCAAGAATTACATCAGCAATCCCCATGTCCTTCATGTCAAAATATTTATTCAACATTTTCTTGGTAGTTTTAATCATTTTATTATTATTACCTATGATGAGCATATAGCTACATAAAGAAATACAATAACATAACCTTTGTCTGTATTTTTAATATAAACACATTTGTCACACTCATTAATTTTAAATCCATTTGACATCATTGCCTTGTCAAATTTCTCATACCATTGCTTTGGCGCCTATTTTAAACCATATAATGATTTAACTAATTTACACACTTTCTTTTCTTTTCTTGGAACCAAAAATCCTTCTGGTTGTTCCATGTAAATTTCTTCATCTAACTCACCATTTAAAAAAGCGGTTTCACATCCATTTGATGAATTTCTAGATTGTATAGAGAAGCAATAGCAATTAGCATTCTAATGGATGTTATTCTAGTAACCGGTGAGTATGTGTCAAAGTAATCAAGACCTTCTTTTTGTCTAAAACCTTTGACCACAAGTCTTGCCTTCTATTTGTCAATTGATCCATTTGCTTTCATTCTTCTCTTAAAAATCCACTTGTACCCAAGAGGTTTACAACCTAGTGGCAGATCCACTAATTCCCAAGTGTGATTTTGCAGGATGGATTCAACTTCACTGTTTACAGCTTCTTTCCATAAAGGAGCTTCAGGACTAAACATAGCTTCTTTAAAAGTTAAAGGCTCATTTTCTGACAAAAATGTTGAAAAATCTAGACCAAAAGATTTTGAGGTTCTTACACGTTTACTACGCCTAGGTTCCTCTTCTTCATTTTGATCTATCTCTTGCTCTTGATCTTGATCTTGTTTTTGATTATGACTAGTAATAGCATCATAAAATCTTTTATTAGTACTAGTCTTGTTTGGAAATATATGTTCAAAGAATGATGTATTCCGAAATTCAATAATAGTATTTACATGCATTTCGGAATGTTCTGACTTATGAATCAAGAACCGATATGCACTACTATTCTTGGCATAACCAATAAAAATGCAATCAATAGTTTTAGGACCTATCTTAGTCTTTTTAGGACTAAGAATAGCCACTTTAGCCAAACACCTTCACACTTTTAAGTATTTGTAGGATGGTACTCTCCTATGCCACATTTCATTAGGTGTTTGATTCACTTTCTTTCGGGATACTTTATTAAGTATATAATTAGCAGAAAGTATTGCTTCCCCCCACAAGTTTTGAGGTAATCCAGAACTTATTAACGTGACATTCATCATTTCTTTTAAAGTCTTATTTTTCCTTTTAGTAATTTCATTTTGCTGAGGTGAGTAAAGAGCAGTGGTTTGATGAATTATTCCATATTCTTTACAAAACTCACCAAAAGGTGATTCATACTCACTATCTCTATCACTTCTAAGTTTCTTAATTTTCTTACCAAGTTGATTTTCAACTTCATTCTTATATTGAATGAAAGTTTCCAAAGATTTATCCTTGGTTCGAATTAAATAAACATAACTATATCTAGTATAGTCATCTATAAAAGTGATAAAATACTTTTTCCCACCTTTAGTTTGAATTGATTTAAAATCACAAATGTCACTATGAATTAATTCAAGTAGTTCCGTACTTCTTTCAATTGAATGAAAATGAGTTTTGGATAATTTTGCCTCAACGTAAATTTCACATTTATGATTTGAATCAATGTCAAATTTAGGTAAATATTCCATATTAATTAATCTAGACAAAGATCCATACTTAACATGTCCAAGTCTACCATGCCATAAATTTGAAGACTCAAGCAAGTAAGAAGAAGTTGTATTTTTATTAATAACAGAGAGTACAACAGTCATTACATTCATTTTGAAAAGGCCATCAGACATGTAACATTTTCCTACATACATCCCATTTTTGGTAAATACAAACTTGCCACTTTCAAAAACTAGCCTAAACCCATTTTTACTCAAAAAAGATCCGAAAACAAGATTCTTGCGAATGTCCGGTACATGCAGCACATTGTTGAGAGTGAGTTCCTTTTCAGATGTCATCTTCAGAATAATCTTTCCCTGTCCTTTAATTTTGGAAGTTGAGGAGTTGCCCATAAAAAGTTGTTCATGGCTGTCCACTGTAAAATAAGATGTGAACATCTTTTTGTTGGCACAAATGTGGCGAGTAGCGCCAGTGTCCACCCACCATTCTTTAGGATTTCCGATAAGGTTTGCCTCGGAAACAATTGTAAAAAGATTTATGTCATCTACACCATTGAAAATATTATCTACTTTGGTCATATGGGCATGAGCAGGCTTCTTGCTTGTTCTTCTTTTACTTTTGTCTTTACTACGACAATCTTTGATCTGATGTCCCTCTTTGTCACAGATGTAACACTTGCTATTAAACTTGTATTTCCGAGTTTCCCCTTCTTTAGATAGCATTTTCTTCTGCCATCTTTTAAAATCAGATCCTAAAAACTTCTCTGGTTTTTCACAATGATTGACTGATACAGTCACAACAGAAGGAAGGGTTGGCGCAATTGCAACCACTACACCAGTACTAGTTTGAACATTAGTTTGACCAGCTTCTGTAGTCATGAATTCTAAATTATAAAACAAAATTATAATTAGAATTTTATACTATATAGAAAATTAAACCATAAACACAGAATTTTAAATTCTGTAAAAATAAAAGAAACAATAATTGTAATTTTTATTTCCAATTAATTTGAAAATAAAATAAAATTTTATTTAAACAAATTAATTCTACGCAAAAAATTTAAACCAAAACTACAAAATTAAATTCTGTAAAATAAAAGAAACAAGAATTGTAACTTTTATTTTCAATTAATTTGAAAATAAAATAAAATTTTATTTAACCAAATTAATTCCACACAGAAAATTAAATTTCTGTAACACTTCAATAATTAAAATATCGAAACAGAATTTTAATTAAAGAACACTCAGAAAATAGAATTAAATTTTGTAAAAAATAAAAGAAACGAGAATTGTAACTTTTATATTCAATTAATTTGAAAATAAAATAAAATTTTATTTAAACAAATTAATTCTACACAGGAAATTAAATTTCTGTAACATTTCAATAATTAAAATACTGAAACAGAATTTTAATTAATGAACACTCAGAAATTATTTCTATAAAACAAAATTATTTCTGACAAACTTTACAAATAAATATTCTAAATTTTTAATGATACCAGTATATTATTACTATTTGTCAAAGAAAATAGACAATATATTACTATTATCTATCAAACAATATATAACTACTATTTGTTTTTCTAACCAGAACATTATTTTGTAAAACCACAGAAAATAAATTATGTAAGAAGAAGAAAGAAGAAAGGAAACAAACGAAAAATTCTATATAAACAGAATAATTTAAATCTGTCTTAAGATTGTTGGAACAATCTTCTGTGTAAAATAAATAAGTTGAAACAAATTAAACAAATAAAAATAAATTATTTGCTGAATCAAATAAATAATTAAAAGATCAAGTCGAGTGTGTGACACTCTATCCTTAAGACAGATTTGCCCCGCTACGATACTTACGGGCAAATGGCATCTATCTCCCAAGATACAATGATTTTCACAAATTGTAATAGCACTCCAAACAATTTGTTCGGCGAACAAAACATGTGTTCTAAACTCTCTGAATTTTTTTCTAAAATAATATGAAGAATAATACAAACAGATAAAAATTTAGACAGCAAGAAAATGTATTTTTCAAACTGTTTTTTCTGATCAGAACACTACTGGAAAATTTTGATATATATAGGCAAATTGCAGACCCGAACAGGTATGTTTTTGAACTTGAACAGGCGCAAAAACTTTGAACAGATGCAGTTTGAAAACTGGACAAATTTGAACCTGTAACTGAACAGATACAGTTACAGTTTTGAACTTGTAATTGCTGGACAGTTTATCTGTTGGAATTTCAGACTGTAAGAGGCAAAATTATGGACAAGAAATTTGAATTAATTTCCCGCAAGAATTTTTGAAACCAAAAATTAACATTAGAATCAACCTGATCCATAACTCACACATGCGCTCGGCTCAGCGATGGCGTGCGTGCGCGTGGTGGTTCGGGCTAATGTCCACTTTGTCCATAACTCCTCCCTTCTACAAACTTAGGATGCCCCTTGGGGTCCAACCCAAGTTTTTACACCTAGAGCTTATATACTCACAAAAGCTCTCTTAAAGTTTCAATGTGGGACAACCCATTTCAAAGAAACCCACATTTAATTCTTTAAATGTCCAATTCCACGAACCTGAAAATGATGTCAAGTTCTCATTCACTCATAAATGATTTTGACGAACTATGTTCATTGTGTGACTTGCCATGCGGCAAGGAACATGTCACCTCTTTGGATTTACCCCAAAAGACGTGTGAGACCCACTCAATTTTGGGTTCAAAGTTGGTCCAAAATAAACTATAGAAACCAATTTTCCAACATCTTCTATACCTCTTCTCAGAGGATTATGCCTGAATTTGTCCTTTTTGCCAAGGCTCTTGCTTCGAAGAAGAAGATAGTCTTGACTCCTTATGTCTACGGTCATGTCTATAGAGTTTGTTCCCAATTTTGTGAGAGGCCCATAGATATTAACCAAGGAGGCCCATTTTGGGTACTTCAACTCTAAATTTTTGCATACTTCACAGACTTACACTCTAGGTGTTTGAAATTCTTGATGCAAGATCCTATCACTTATGGAGTAAAATATGTTAGAGTTTCCCTCTATCTCTCTAGTTTTACCTTCACATTTTTCACGTTAAAAAGGGGAAAAAAAAAAAAAATAGACCAAAGGATTAGCCTAGGGAGGAGACACTCCTTCCTCCATTACCTTCCTATTGATTGTAAGAAAAATATAAAAATAAAAAAATAGACAGAACAATTCAAAGAGAAGCTAGCTTTGAGTATTTTTCTTCTTCTTCTTCTTTTTATTATTATTATTTATGTATCTTTAAAATTTGATTAAACAAATCTTATCTTGATCCAATTCTGTATTTTACTTTTATTTTTTTTAGATAAAAATTATAGTTTGAGAAATGAAATTGGACTTATATAGAATAGCATCAAGCTTTTAAATTTTTTTTTCCCCCTTTCTTTTTGTTTTAATATTATTATTTTTTTGAATTCCCGTTCAACCTTTTGAATGTTAGGAAATCAGTATATATTAAAAAAAAAAAAAAAAAAAAAAAAACAGCTGGCAGAATTTTTACTCTCTTATCCATTGAAAGGTCAAACAAGAATGGCTAACCGACATTGCAGACATTCCAAACATTAGACTCTGTTTGGTTTGATTGGGTTTAGTTTTAAAATTTATTTTTTGAAAAAAAATAAAAAATTAATTTAGAGAAATATTTGATAAATAAAAAGTAATTATTATTTTTTAAAAAAAATTTACATTTTGAGATAAAAATTAATTTTTTTTTTAAAATTAGTGTTAATTTTTGTCAAACTAATTTTTATTTTTTCAAAAAAAATTCCCAAAACGATTTTGAATTTGAAACCAAATAGAGCCTAAAGTTTGTGGGGGGATTTGCCAGCGGTCTCTCTAGATGAGTTGAGTTTTAGCCAGATTCTAACCTAGTGAGAGTAAAGTGATAATGAGTCGGTATTTCAAGATTAATTGACATAAATCTCATCAGCTATCCTATTTACAGAAGCACCTGGCCAACATCCTGTCTCTTTTAGCAGATTCTGTGGAAGAAAGTGAAGAATCTCTGTTATGTTAAATTCTTTGCAGTTTTACTACCTGAAGATGATATTCTTTGGCTTTTATGATTTAGACAAAAAAAAAAAAAAAAAAAAAAGACAAAAATTGTTCACTAGAGATACATTTATGATGGTTGTAACTCTTGTACTTACTGCTTAATCGTTGTTGTGATGCTATTTTTGTTGAGTTAGAGCATCTCCAACGCTTCACTTTTTTTTTCATCAAATCTGAGTCGAAAAAATGACTTTTCACCAAATCTGATACTGAGCGCTCCAACCCTTCATTTTCATCAAATTTTCATCCGAGACAACCGGGTGGTCGACCGGTTAGGGGAAAAATATATATATATATTTTAATTGTTTGAACTTTTTTTTTGAACTTTCTGAACTTTTTCTGGGACGACCGGGTGGTCGACCGGCCGGTCGACCTGCCGGTTGACCGGATAGGCAAAAATATATATATATATATTTTTTTACCGATTTGAACTGTTTTGCCTGAACTGTTTGAATCTTTTATCGGGCGACCGGTTGGTCAATCGGGTGGGCAACCGGTTGGTCGACCCGGGTCCCCCTCCAACGGTCCGCAACAGTGTTGGTGAATTCATTACTTCGTCCTCGATCTGATGAAATTTTTGATGAAATCTCAATTTGGTATCAGGTTTGGTGAAGCGTTGGAGCTGTGAATAGTACAATTTTCATTAAAATTTGAATTTGATATCAAATTTGCTAAAGCGTTGGAGATGGTCTTATATCTCTTTATTAGAGTCTGGACCCAATTAATTTATTAAAAGAGTTTTAATTTGGTTTAGTTTAGGTATAATATATTTTTATATATTATATCTAATTTTTTGGAGATCTAAATTCAATTTGGATACAACTAAGATTTTGATAAAAACCTAGATTCACAATTTATATATTGATATTGTTTAGTTCTTCCGTAGAGGAGAAGTGGCTGATAAGAGAGCAATTTGTCATCACGCAAAACAAGGGTGGATTTGCTTTGTGATGAGCAGTAGCTAATTGATTTGTGGTACACAGTGACGCTGCTAGAGAATTTGTTGATGATTAATTCGGTGGTATTTCGGTGAAACTGATTTGGTTCGTTATTTTGGATCTTTTATCCTAAACTGACCTGGTAATTGGTGATTGTAGTGGTTTAATATTATGTGACACGTTAGAATAAGGTTTGGGTAGAAATTTAACACAACCATAAGAAATTTCAACTCAAGAAAAGAAAGGCTTCTATTTTTTGTGAATTAGAAAGCACTAAGAAAACTTACCATGCTTATTATTTTTTCGGTAATGATACATCCCACTAAAAGTGATGCTCTAAAGCACCACTAATGAGTTGGCAAGCACTTAAAAAAAAAAAAAAAAAAAAAAAGCACAAGCAGTGGGCCCTGTTCACTGCCACATCACTAGTGGTGCTTTTAGAGCACCACTTTTAGTGGTCTCAAACATTATTGTTATTTTTTTCAAGGTCCGATAAGAAATGGGTTAGAGAGAATTCATCTCCATCTCTTTTAACTAATGAAAAATAGAAATTTGCTAATTTTGGATGGGAATTAAAATTCTCTCCAAGTCTTGCCATATTTTCTTGATATGTTAAAAGGTTGAGAGATAGGTGGAGGCTTAAAATCTTACATAATTTGAAACGGGTAGGTCATTCAATTTTGTATGCACCATGATATGAAGGTCCATTATATCTACTCATGCATTGTTCTGTCACTGCATTAGCTTTGGATATGTCTTTATATCTAATGAATATGAAAAGACTAGGCTCCGTCTTCTCTTTTCACTTTTTTTGAGTATGTTGTTTGATCATCCTGCCTAGGTGATCAGTTGATGGTAGAGAAACACTTTCAGAATGATGTTATTCTTTAGCATTTTCCTTAAACTCAATTCTCATATTTTCTCTTCAGCTTGTTTTGTCTGCTAGATCTGCAATTTAGACTAGTTGGTTAAGATCAAAGCTCAACCCAGTCCCGTGGGACTACATTGGATGTCCACCTCCAATCCAATCCCAATGTTATAGATAATATACACAAGAAGACAGGTTCAAGTTGGTCAGATTGGGGTGGAAAATCGGTTTTTGTAAGGCATTACTCAACATATTTTGCATCTCTCTCTCTCTCTCTCTCTCTCTCTCTTGATTACACAACACAATTTCCAGAAATGATATCAAACAGTTCCAATCCTCATTTTGAATTTTCTAGAGGAAGCATAGTTTTGGTTTGCTCTTTTCTATTTTGTGTGTGTATGGGTTGCGGCCTTTTTGGCTCCATTAGTGGATGCTCTTCTAAAACAAATGCCTTGTGTTGTGAATGTCTATTAATTCAAATCAACTTTTTGGTGTGGGCCATATGGCTCTTGTTTTGTCGTTATGTTCTATTGTAAGCCATAACTTGTGTTAAAAAAACACACACCAATAGCTGTCCTTATTATCTCAACTAGTGTTCTCTTCCCCAGCCTTTACTGCAATATCAATATTATAAATTTTATGCCTAAAAAAAAGTGTCCATTCATTGATCAAATTATATTTGCAAGATACAACTGAAACCTTACTCACCAAAAGAAGATAAGACCGCAACTTGAAGGATTATAGGTGTTCTCAATATGCCTTTGTTAAATAGCACATTAATAAAATTGCTGGTATGGACATCTTGGAAAAGTGCTGCAAAGACATTTGTAATGCAAGGCCAGGCTTAGGTTTTTGATTTTTGTCCTCATGTATCAACGATGTACATATAATTTGGAATATGTATGCAAATACAAAGTTGTCTTATAGTACCTTCTCTGGCTCGCTCTAAATGCTGGTTTATTCCCATTACCAGGTTTAAACAATGGAGAAGTTTGAGCACCTTGAATTTCTAATTTATTTTGGTGAAAAAGGATCAGAAAGAATTCCCTTGAGCCTGGCTGCTCCATTCTGACATGCCTGCTGCTCCTGTTTCTGCAACACTAGTTCATGATTGGCTTCTACAGAAAATTTCCTCTGCCTTGGAACATATTTCTGAAAGAGTTTCTGCGAAAGAAAATGGGTCATCCAGTGCCTCTGATCAGGACTTTGCAATGGCTGATGCCTGTGTAAGTTCAATCAAGGCCTTAACCAGTGCTAGGGGTCCTAGTTTTATTGAGGGGATCTCTAAATCATCATATGTGAAGCAAGCTTCTGATCTGAAAGGATCTTCTGTGAAGGTTAGTTTATTCATATGGTTTAACATTTCTTTTTCCAGTTTAAACCTTTAAGAGTTGTGTTTTCTTGTGTTAAGCTCTTGTGATATCATCATTTATATAACATACTTGATTTTCTATTCTTTTAGTACTCTAGTCAGCAAGGAGTATGTGCCTTTTCAAATTAGGCTATCAATGGATGGGGGATGAGAATCTGTACGTCCAATGTGGCACAACAAAGACCTGTTTGCTTTTTTAGTGGTTTCAAACTTTCAATTCAATACTGCAAAATTTGCATTAGAATTAGACTTCTGAAATCTATCACTATTTAATCAAGCTTGGTCTATGGAGATTGAAGCTGATTGGGAGCCAAGTATATTATGATGTATTTTGCATAACTGGCTTTATGTTTTATGTCCTATCCTGAAAATGTTTTATTGTGATGTTATATGTGTGTTCTTAACCTGGAGACATTAAAAAAAAAAAACTTTAAAATGATTTTAAGAGAATATGGAAAAAAAAAAAATTGCTTGGCTAAATGCATGTTACTAAGTGTTGTCAGTATCTTACGATTCATGATATGTATCATATGATTTGATACCTTTCAGAAGGAAATCGATACTATCATCAATACGTATCTTAAATTAAATGTATCTGACAATACATATACGATACGTGATGCAATATATGATACACGATACATAATGCGATACGTATGTTACATAAATACTTAAATTTCTTTAGCAATTTTGAAAAAAAAAAAATTCAAATTATTTCATGTAAATTAATATTGTCGAAAATTTTCATAAAATTATTAAAAAAAAAGCTATTTTTGAGATGAGAATGGTACTTTTTAGTTTATTTTTCAACCTTTTTTACATATCTATTGTATGGTTTAAGAATCTTGAGTTATTAATGTATATGCCTTGTGAATTGTTTAGTGTTTTATTCTCATAAGATTTTTTTTTGTTTATAACTATATTTATTTTTGTACCTATTTCTAAAGGTATTAAAGTATCTTACGATACATGATACGATACGATACACGATTAGTATCCTGATTTGACAACAATATATAGGCATGTATACTTGAAAGAACACTAGTTTAGGCATTTTATGTGTCTTGTTTATTGACTAATTGCAAAATGGAGGTACTCAATTGTTGATTAGCCAATTGTAAGTTCCTCTGTAAGAATCATGATCAGAGCTCGGGCTTCAATGCAAGCTCATTAGCTTATTAATAGGTATGGACTATTGTAGTGCGAGCCTGATAAACTAATTCATGGCTTCATATTAATCTTCTCATATAGATAAAAGTCATGTAATCTAGAGTTGGGCTTTGACCCATGTTAAGTCTAGGCAAGAGCTTGTGGCTTATGGCTTGAATTAGCCCTATGCTGCCTATGACTAAACTAAGCCAAACCAGAGCCCGGTCTGGCCTTAAGTCAATAAATTCTTAATGGCCTGAGCCAAGTTTCACACCTTTGTGCTTGTTACTGATGTTGCCTTGTCTAGCTAACAAGACCCAAACCTTCCTACCTGCAGTTTCAGTGTTAAATCTTTTCTCTAGTGTGCCATCTCTCATGCATTGTGCATACGAGTGCAATTTGAAATTATGTTTTCTTCATTGTTTGAAGTTTCTTTAGCTCTGGCCTGGCTTCTAACAATGTTGTTATTTTGGCAGGTCATAAATTGTCATGAATCTGTCATTTACATTTTAGCACCTTTGAGATATGCCACCATCTATGTTACATGAACTCTTCAAAATAAATCAAATATCCGTGTCGGACACGCGACACTCGGACAAGGGTATGGGATATGGTCGGATACTTTTCAACGGGTACTTCTTATATAATTGTATATAACACTATTATTATATGTACATATTGTTGTATAATTGCTATAAATGTCATTTTGACACTATAAGTTAAATATAATACCATTTTATCTCACATATTAGATTAAAAATATAAAAATATTACATTTTTTTGCCGAGTCCGCGTATCCTTAAATTTATGATTTGATGAGTCCGACCTCTAGATACATACCCGCACCCGACACCCGTACCCGAGTCCATGTAACATAGGCCACCATCTATCGATGCTCTGACACAACTATAGTTCTTGGAGCTGTTGGGAAGGTAGTTATGAAGTTGCAGGAAGATTATGTTCTCTTTTTTTTATTGTTGCAATATTGTCCTCAACTCCTTAGATCAATAGTCGTTTTGAATAGCATCACTGCTTACTAGAAAGTGATAATATTCCCTCTACAACTAGCAACTGGAATTGCTGGATTTTTGTATGTCTCTTTAAAATTTGAGACTGGGGTCATGATAATAAATTAATAATATTCTAATTTAGCATATTTCAAAGTCCGAGCCTAATATTTGTTCCATCTACGCCAATGACATGTCTATTAACTTAAGTCACTCCCTTTTGCAAGAACGTATACATATGCCATTTTTGCAATAGAGTTACCAAAAGGCTCTCAGTTTTTTGGTACCTCTTTTCAGTCAAATGCTATAAATGTCTGAAAATTTTATTGTGCTACTGTGTTGTTTTTTTGAAGCTAGTTTTCCTTGTGGGTGCATTATTTCTGTTCATATAAATTATGACGACCATTTTTGAACTTCTCCACAGTAAATTAAATGGAATGCTTGGTAACATGATGACTTATGAGGATATGTTGTTGGGAAAGAAAGAGTATCAATATTCTATAGTCCATGGAATTTGGTCATTGGCTCCCCATAAGAATTGATACTGAAGAAGCATCCTCCTGTAATAGTAAGGGTTTTAGAGTCATGGCAAACTGTTCTTATCTGCAGGAGCTTCAGTGACTAGTTTTTCCCTATTAAGCATAGTGGAGTCAAATTAAGGGTTAGAATTACTGAAACTTTGACCAACATTCTGAAGTGTACAAGGATTGTAAAGAGGATACTAAAACCTTTGATATGATTCTATTTCCTGGTCTCATGATTGTGTTACTATATATGCATATATACGTCTTGTGCATTGTGACCCTTGTGTTAATCTGTCTGTATGATTGTGTTACTATGTATGCATAAATATGTCTCATGTATTGTGACCTTTGTGTTGATCTGTATGCCTGTCAATGTACTTGATAGTATTTGGTAATGACTTACAATCAATGGTGTAGTGTAGGGCAAAAAAATATTGACATGATACTGTTGCTCCTAACTTCCTTTTTTGTGCTTGTTATATGCTTCATGGTGACTAGTGTTGTCAAGAAAAAAAATCTAAAATAAATTTTATTGGAGTCTGAAAGCTTCCTTCCAGTGTTTCATCTCTGATAAAGATTAGCATGACTATTTAAAGGACATCATTAGTTGTGTAATTATTAAATGTCCTATAATTTGGTCCTTCTGCAATGAAATGTAGAATATGAGATTACTATGAGGTGAGATACTGAAATTCATCTGTTCATCTGGACTCCTTTTTATGATTTTAGCATTTCAAACTTTCAGCTTCGTCCTTATTTGTTCTTATTTTGTTTTGACGCCCTGCATTTTTTTACTTGCGTTGTCTTCTGGGCTCCCATTGGCTTATTGAATAATACTCTATAGCAACAATAAGATATCAATGGTATATTGTCAAATTGATTTATTTGGTCCATGTTATTTGTTTCTGTTATATTGTAATTTTGATTTATATCTGTTTGGTTGTTTTTTATATCCATAAAGAAACTAATAATAAACCACCTTAGCCTTTATTTTATTATGGGCATGATATACGTTGCATTTTCTTATGTCGTATGATTATCCTTGTTCTAATTGCCCATTAATTTATTCTGAATGTGACATTACAGATGCTGTCATCTTTTTAGTAGGAATGCTCTGAATGTGTATTCTATATATGTTTTTTTTCCTCTCTACAGGCTGTAAGAGTTGAACATTGTGAGCGGGTTCATGTCATTGTAGCAGCAAAACGAATCTGTATTGCAAATTGTCATGTGTATTCTTCTTAGGTGTAAATCAACGGCCTCTTATTGTTGGTGACAACCATAAGCTGCAGGTGTGTGACATGTTTTAGCAGTCTTCATTCTTCTTTCTTCTAATCATAGCTTGTGAATTGTCAATTGTGCAAATAAGTTATTTAAAATCCTTTTTTTTTTTCTTTTTTTTTTTTTTGTTTTTGCCTCTCTCTGGATACTGTGCCAACAATTGCTATGTTGAGTTTTTGATTTAATTGATTGGGTACTGTGTAGTTGTCTATATTTTTGTACATTCGGATGAGTTTGTAAAGTTTAATTGACTTCAATGGTTGTTTTAATTCCCGGATAATGTTTGGGACCCCCACAAAAGAGGATCCTCATGACCCCCATTGTTGTATTGGCCATTGATGTGTTTGAATTTTTTTTGGGAGTTGTGTCTGATAGTGACATGAATGGTTCAGATCATTGTGGGAGTTGTGAGGATTGTGTTTTGTGGAGGTCTCTATCATTACTGTTTAGTTCTCCATGTACTTGATTGAGAGTACTCCATTTTGCATAGAACCTGAAATATGTACACTTTTCGATGGGATGAGAACAAATATGTCTTTCTCAAAGTTTACTTTGAATAGTAGCTGTGTTGGATAAAATATGATCACATGTATATTTCAATCTAGTTACTAACCTTTCACAAGAGAATGGACTTGTAATTTTTTGTGGACATCCAAATTCTTTTAGCTCTGTTTTCGTGTGTTTTACATACTCATCCAATTATTCTGATTATAGAGATTGAGTGGTTACATGAAACTTGGAGGTGCATTCCTAGACTAAAATTAATTTTATATTTTGTCCCACTGGAATGAATTTGACATTGACTCTATATTGCCTACTGAACTGATCTTTAGTTCTGATGGTCTTAATAATTTACTCTCTAGTTTCGAATTCTAAAGCTGTGTTTGGATTTTAGATTTGGGAATGGATTTGTGCAGGGAAAAGTGAATGAAATAGAAGCTAATTTATTTTCACAAATTCCTTCTTATCTTTTCCATCCACAAATCCTTTCACAATCCAAGACCCAAAAACAGCATTGAAGTAATTTTCTTCACCTCTAATGGTCTCATTGGTGCATAAGCTGTGTCTTTTGATGCTGTCAATTTGTTTTGGTCATAAATTTTTCTGCTGCTTTATTTTCAAGCACTGTTAAATATTGGCTTTTAATACGTTTTTTTCTTTTTCAAACAAATTTCCATTAGGTGGCACCATATAACACATTTTAATCACAATTGGAGGCGCACATGGACCAAGTTGGTATTGAGGCAACTATTAACAGATGGGATGACCCTGTGGCACTAGGAGTAGTTGATCCTAGTGCATGAACCATGATCTCTCCCTAATATTTTACAGCATTGCTCCTTTTGGGGTTTGATCTTAATCTATATGCTAATATTTCTTGTTAAATTTTGTGATCTTGTTCTTTGTGCACAGATACTGAACTGGTTTGAAGGTGAATCCTCTGGGTCTACCAAAGCCAATCCATTTCCATTACCAGATGTGTATATGTCGTCTCACCATAGAAATGTACGTGCACTGAGCCATGCTGATCATTTGCATGGCCATTTGATTTGTATTTCTAATAACGGATTTGCATATTTACCTACTTATCCAAAAAAAAAAAAAAAAAAGGGTTTTCATTTTATACCTTTTGGAAGTGATTCTATACAATTCTAAATCCGTCTTAATTACATTCATTTTTTTTATATTAAATGTAATTATTTTGTCTCAACACAATAACTTAGGGGAGATCAAGCAAATTTTAAAGGAAACGCAACTTGAAGACAACCAGAAGCGTGAATTATCAAGCGCACTACATGTATACTTCAAGGAATGGTTATATGGTAATCATCGATACTCTTAATCATTTCTTGCATTTTATACAGAATGTATGCCAGGTATACTAGAGATGGGTATCTGGATATATCCTGATCTGAGTGAAAGAAAATTATTAGTAAATTGAATTTCCAATCAGTAAGATGTCAACTATGTAAATCCAAACAGAGAATTTTATAACTGTGAATTCTCAAATTCCTTTTTGCCATCAAATTCTTTCCCAACATTCTCATCCAAACACACACCTATTCGAATAATTCTCTTACGCTGCGTTTGGTTGGTGGATTTGGGAAGGGATTTGAAAAGGGAAAAGAAAAAGGTAGGTAAAATGTGTTGGAATTGTGAGAATATGTGTTCTCCTAGGATTAGGAATAAGTGTCCTATATCTATTAGACTTTTATATCTCGGTGATGTATTCATGTAAGATTAGGAATTAGTGGTGCTTTATATAAATGATGTATTCTTTGTTCAATCAATTCAATCTAATATACAGTTTCATTCAGAAAATGTACATGGTATCAAAGCCGTATATGAAACCCTAGAAGCCATCGTGTTTAGGTCCTTGGTTCTAATTTCTGGTTCGATCGAGTTTGCCCTCTAGTTCGTCACATCAGACCGACTCATCTATGTTTGAATCGCATCCCATCTGGTTCGAATCAACCTATCTCACGACCCATCAAGCTTTCTTCATCTAGTTCTCTGTTCGTGATCTGTAGGTGGTTGCTGGAATTGCGATTCTTCGTCTAGTTCGATTTTTGGCCCACGAGGTCACTCTCTGGTTCAGGTTCCTTCGCGACATCCCTCTCTCTCTCGCTCACTGGTTTTGGTTGGTCTGTTTTGGTCTTGTTTAACCCATCATCTCTGGTTTTGATTTTGGTTTATTACAATCTAAACCCATCAGTTCTCTGTTTGTTCTTGGTTAACCCATAACATTTTATAAACTTTGTTTTATTACAATGTCAGACACTAAAATCCAAGCTATTAAATGCAAACTTATTGGTGGCAATTATGCCTATTGGACCAGTGTTATGAAGAATTTTCTTCTTGGTCAAAAAAATGGGGTTATGTTTTTGGTTCTGTTCCTCGTCCATCGGACTCGAAGGTGGAACGATATCTGACTTCCTATGATACTTGGGATTGTGATAATGCCTAAGTTCTAACCTGGTTTCATAATTATGTAGATGATCGTATTGGAATGATGTTTTCCAAGTACAGTACTGCCAAGGAAGTATGGGATTATTTACTAGGTGTTTATCGGCAGTCCAACTTTGCCAAGCGGTATGAGTTGGAAATAGCTATTTAGAGTGCTCGTCAGGATTTCTATATTGAGATAACAGGTCTTTGGGATCAGTTGGCTCTTATGGAACCATATAGTCTCAAGATACTGGACACTTATCTTGAGTTTCAGGAGCAGGGTCGTTTAGCGCAGTTCTTAACGGCTCTCTCCCCTCAGTATGAGGCTATCCGAAGTGGCATCCTTCACCAATCTCCTCTTCCCTCTGTGGATGCTATTGTTTGTGAGCTTTTCTCCGAGGAAACCCGTCTTAAGACGGCCAGTCGGACTCTTGCCTTCTGTTTCTGTTTCTCCTTTTTTTCTCTTGTGCATACTGATGTCTAGGGATCCTCTCTTGTTCCTACTACAGGGGGTTCAGTATACACTATGTCTTTTGTTGATGATTGCACTCGTTGCATGTGGGTTTATCTTATGACTCATAAGTCTGACTTCTACCAGATATACCATACTTTCCAGTCTATGGTCACTACATAGTTTGGGTCTATTATTAAATTGTTGTGGTCTGACTTGGGTGGGGATTACTTTAAAACTGAATTCTGTGAATATTTGACCAACCTGGGTACCATTCACCAAACTTCTTGTACTGATACACCTACTAAAATGGTCGAGCTGAGCGTAAACACAGTTATCTCCTTGAGACAGCTATGTCTCTCCATCTCTCTGCCTTTGTTCCAGCTCCGTTTTGGGGTGAGACAGTTCTTACTGCTGCTTTTCTTCTCAACCGTATGCCTACTCCCATTCTTTCTGGTTAGTCTCCTTATAAGGCTCTGTTTTCTCAACTTCCTAATTACTCCCTCCTTCGTGTGTTTGGGTCTTCTTGTTTTGTCCTTTTACCTAGTAAAGATAGGACCAAACTTAGTGCTCGGTTTGTCCTATGTGTTTTTTTGGGTTATAGTCTCACTCAGAAAGGTTATTGCTGTTATGACCCTGTTTCTCGTCATCTTTATGTCTCCAGCCATGTTGCCTTTCTCAAACGTCTATCTTACTTTCAGCTTCCTCCTCTCACCACCCCAGTTATGTGTTGTCCTAGGATTAGGAATTAGTGGTGCTCTATATAAATGATGTATTCTTAGTTCAATCAATTCAGTCTAATATACAGTTTCATTCAGAAAACTTACAGAAATATGGAATGTTGGAATATGGAATATTGTATATTTAAGGGTCGTTTGGGATGTTCTAAATAAGTGCACATTTTGACTTTTTATGAAATATGGGTTGTGTTTGAAATGATGTGGTAGAGAGGTGATGTGACTTAAATAAGATAATGCGACTCAAATAGGATAGTGACTTTTTGACTTTTTGATTTTTTTAGGAGATGACAAACAAGGCCTTAATTTAGGAATTTAATTTTAGGGTTTGATTGTGTAATTATTTAATTCATTTTTCATGTATCTTATATTGATTATATATAGACATGGTTTCACCCAAATTACGGTAAGCCAATATTTTATAACTCTCTTCTAAATGTAAATAAAATATACATATATTTTACTTAATTTCACACACTTTTTTCCTTTTCTTTTTCAAATCTTTTTCTAAATCTCTCAACCAAACATAGCATTAAGAACACAGCGATAAAAAAAATTCCTCCTGGTCAATAAACAACTCATGTACTATTTGCACATCTATTTTTCTGTATTATTGTTTGAAGAATTATATAAAGGAAAAAGATTTGTGCCTCGAAACATTTCTCCCCCGAATGCCCCGAGAGAGAGAGAGAGAGAGGAGGCTCGCAGCCCTCCGCCGGCCGTCGCCTCTGCCCTATTGTCGCAGCCCTGCCTCCGCCGTCGCCCTCCGCCCGCCATCGCCTCTGCCCGATCGTCGCAGCCCCGTCTCCATTGCCAGCTCCGCCTCTACTTTGCCGCCTCCGTCCGCCCCCTGCCTCTTCTCCCTGCATTTGTCTCTGCATCTGCCTCGAACCCCCGCCCCCGCCTCCGCCTCCGCCTCCTCCTCCTCCCCCCGCCTCTTCTTTCTTCTTTTCTTCTTCTTTTTTTCTTCTTCTTTCTTCTTCTTCTGATTTTCTGATTGAAAAAAATAAAAAATAAAAAATAAAACGACGAAATGACGTCGTTTCGTCATTTCGGGGCATTCGGGGGAGCTCGATTCGAGCTCTCAATCGAAACTCTTATATAAAAGATAAGGTTTAACTTGCTTTTCTATTGATTTTTTTGATGTTTTGACAGCATCAGGAAATATCCGGCAGCTTTACTGCTTACATGGTGATTGAAACTAGTGATAATGTTGTGGCACAACTAAATGATAGAAGAAATATATGGAGCTTTCTGGTTTTTTTTCCTCGTATTTTTCTAGTTTAAACCTGTGCAATTTTGTCTTGCCATTCCTGAAGGTATTGCAGGCAGCTGAGAATCTGCAATCATTTATGTGGGGATATATTTCTGAGTACCAACACATGGCATGGTGACGCCGACGTGTCAGCCGAAGTGCCACGTGTCGTGGTAGTTATGCCAAGGTGATCTTGGGGTTGCCGAGGTTATCTCCGAAGATATCGGAATCCGAGATAATCGGATAAGGGACAAGAGTCCTAGAATGAAGAAAGACTTCAGGATGGATAAAGACAGCACTCTTAGAGAGTCTATCCTTATCTCCTGAGGAAGTCCAAAGTAAGCACAGATTTGAAGTCCATGGAAGTCATGCTTCCAGTGGGACTAGGATTGGGTAAACTATAAAAAAGAGGCACCCCCATGGGTCTAAGGTATGTGTTTGATAAGACTCAAGCTTGTGAGTTGAATACTTGATGATCTTTGAGAGATATACTGACTTGATCGTCGGAGTACCCCCGGGTGGAAGAACCACCGCCGGAATCTTCTCTTTCTGTGCAGGACAGCAAGGTGCCATCTATTTTGCCTGTGTTCTACAGCTGAATTACTAAGGAGGGCAGTGTGGTCAGAAAATCACACACACAATTTGGCGCCGTCTGTGGGAAAGAAAGACAAATAGATGGCCAGTAACACACAAAAAGAAAAGGTTGGGGACGACGCTCCCGCTGGGAGTGGCAGGCCTATCGACCTTGACGACGAAGGAGACAAACGCAATGCAGAAACTCAAGACAAGAATCACGGAGCAAAAGACGTCGGCCAGGAGGGCGACACTGCAAAGAAGGCAGATCAGAGCAGATACTACAATGAAGACAACCTCCAGGTATGGAGGGACAGATGCCTGAGAAGGGATGAAGAGGTAAAAGAACTGGCAGACAAGTTGGCAGACCTGCAGTCGGTCGTCAACTTCATGATGCAAAACAATGTCATGCAGTCGCCGTACCTGCTGCAGGACACACTGATTCCAGTAACCAATACCCAGAAGGGAGGAAGGAAAGTAATTCCTGAAGCACCACAACACACCAGGAGTGAAAGGCACTCTCACTCGCCTTCCAGGGAAGTCAGGCGAGAGGAACCAAGACAAGAGAAGTCCCAGAGGACATACCATACGAAGGACCAGGAGCACAAAGAACATTGGCATGTTCAAGGGCAGGCGCTCTGCTTTGACACAACCCACGGAGAAAGATCAAAACGGGCCCACCACGAGGCCGAAAGTAGTATGCCGAAGAGATTGAAGTCCAAAGATAGCCGGGCTCCGGGGAGGAGTAAAGAAGACTTGAGAAACTACCTCAAGAGGAAGGAGCAGAATGCGGAAGCCGAGGTTACCTCACTCGACAAGCCGAGGACACCATTCTCGGCAGAGCTAGATAAATTTGAGGCGCCGAAGAGGTTCAGCATGTCGAGGTTTCAAGTATACGATGGTAAGTCAGATCCTAACTTCCACGTTGGATTATTCTTGAATTCAATGGCACTATACAGTGGGAACGAGCCATTGCTCTGCAAAGTGTTCCCCTCGTCCTTTGGGGAGATTGCATCAGACTGGTTCCACAAACTGCCGAAGGGAAGCGTGAAGACTTGGGAAGGCCTGGCCGAGATGTTTGTGGCCAGGTTCATGACAAACAAGTTACAGCCATTGAGGGTGGACGCATTAATGGCTCTGAAGATTAGCCAAGATGAGGGCCTTAGGGCTTATGCAAAAAGATACTACGAGGTGTTCAATCGAATACCTGAGTGCAACCAGGAAGTGGCGGTCGTGTCTTTCAAGAACGGCCTGAAAGATAATTGTTCGCTGCGGAAATCTTTGGCAAAGACATTGCCAAAGAGCATGGGAGAACTCATGGCAAGGATCGATAAGTATGCCAGAGCCGAGGAGGATACATCGGGGCACAAGGAGGTCAAACAGGAGAAAGGAAATGGCTCGCCGAAGCGAGGCCGAAGTAACAACGGATTCAGCAAAACAGAGATAGAATTGAGAGGTAAGCAGGCAGTGACGACTGTGTTCCGAATCTCGGTCCACAAAGTCTTGGATCGGATCCGAGATCAACCGTATTTTAGGGCACCAGCAAAGGCCTCAAGGGAGTACATGGGCAGGAACCTTGGTAGGCGTTGTGCCTACCACAATGAAGATGGGCACCCAACTCAGGGCTGCAGAGCCCTAAAAGCATACTTGGAGGACTTAGTAAGACAAGGCCATCTGAGGGACCTTGTCGACGAAACCAGGACAAGAGAAGAGCAGACAAGATTGTCTCAAGCACCAGCAGCCCCACCTCCCCCAGCACAGCAACCATAGGGAGGAGGGCCTAGGGTGGTTAATGTCATTCATTCAAAGGTAAACGAAAGTGACATTCGGGGGGAAACCCAAAGAGTAAAACACCTGCAGCACGTGAACTAGGTTGGACTAAAAAGACCTCGGCCTGAAGAGTGCGAAGGACCAATGATAGCCTTCACCGAAGCCGACCTAGAGATGGTCCAGCATTCACATAATGCCTTGGTAGTATCCCTCCAGGTTGGGGAGTGCCAAGTGAAACGCATCCTGATAGATCAAGGCAGCTCTTGTGACATCATGTACGTTAGATGTTACAAGGAGCTGGGCCTTCACCCTAACAACATGGAGCAATCGAATGGCCCGATGGTTGGCTTCAATGGAACGCCGACGTGGCCATTGGGAGCTACAAACCTGGAAGTGCAAGCCGGCACTAAGAAGATCAGAACAAAGTTCATAGTGATTAATACACCCTCACCTTACAACATCATCTTGGGAAGGCCGTGGTTGCATGCAATGGGGGCAGTTTCCTCAACACTGCATCAACTGCTGCGCTTCCCTACAGAACATGGGATTGAAGAAGTCAGAGGAGATCAACTGCAGGCAAAGAATTGCTCCATGGTAGCAATGAAGACTACCTGCAATGTTCAAGAACCAACAAAGGCAGAGATCGAAGATGAGGACGTGGAGGTCCTAGATGATGTCGGCAAGGAGCCGGCCGAAAAAAGTGAAGAAACATTAAAGAAAGTCCTCGTCCAAGAGGGCGATGAAGAGCGTTTCTTTCTCCTCGGCTCCGGCTTAGCCGAGGAAGAAGAGAGAGAACTGGAAACTTTCTTGAGAACAAACATAGAGGTGTTTGCTTGGACACCTTATGAAATGCCTGGTATTGACCCCGAGGTCACATGCCACAGACTGAATATAGACAGGTCGGCAAAACCTGTAATACAACGAGCTAGAAGACCGACGTTGATGCACGTCGAAGCAGTGGAGGAGGAAGTAGACAGACTTCTAGAGGCCAGGGCCATCAGAGAAGTCAATTATCCAACATGGCTATCAAACACTGTGTAGTAAAGAAGAAGAACGATAAATGGAGGGTATACGTAGATTTTACAAGCCTGAACAAAGCCTGTCCCAAAGACAGCTTTCCTCTGCCCAAAATTGACCAGCTGGTGGATGTCACATCTGGACACGGAAGGATGAGCTTCTTGGACGCTTATAGGGGGTACCAGCAGATAGCCATGTACCCCCCAGACGAAGAGAAGACAACGTTTATCACCCCCAAAGGCCTGTACTGTTACAGAGTGATGCCTTTTGGGTTGAAAAACGTAGGAGCAACTTACCAAAGGCTGGTAACAAAAATGTTCAAGCACCTGATAGGCCAAACAGTAGAAGTCTACATCGACAACATGGTCGTGAAGACCAAGGAGCCAAAAAGTCATCTTGTCGACTTAGAAGAGGTATTTGAAATTCTCAAAACATATCGGTTCCGACTCAACGCATCAAAGTGCGCGTTTGGAATTGGATCTGGTAAGTTTCTGGGTTACCTGGTAACAAGGAGGGGCATAGAGGCCAGCTCAGATCAGATCAAGGCCATCCTAGACCTACAGAGCCCAACATCGGCAAAACAGGTACAAATGCTTACTGGGAGGGCCGCATCCCTAAACAGGTTCATAAGCTGAAGCTCAGACAAATGCAAACCCTTTTCAACCTGGTGAAAAAGACCAAGGACTTCCTCTGGACTGAGGAATGTGAGGCCGCTTTGGCCGACCTAAAGAAGTACCTGACCACGGCTCCGGTCCTCTCAACACCTGAACCTGGGGAAGAATTGTTTTTGTACTTAGCTGTGTCAGAACACGCAGTGAGTGCAGTGCTAATCTGTGAAGAAAAAGGAGAACAGAAGGCCGTTTATTATGTAAGCAAGACCTTGGCTGATGCAGAAACAAGGTATCTACCACTAGAGAAGTTAATGCTGGCCTTAGTAATGGCCTCAAAGCAGTTGAACCACTACTTTCAGGCGCACAAGATTGTGGTGCTAACAGAGCACCCACTGAAGTCCTTGTTGCAACAAGGAGACTTAACAGGAAGAATTGCAAGGTGGGCAGTGGCCTTGGGCCAATATGACCTGGAGTTCAGGCCAAGAACAGCAATTAAAGGCCAAGTTTTGGCCGACTTCGTGGCAGAATTCACACCTGAATCCATCGAACATCGGGCTCCGTCGAGCCGAGATGAACATGGCCCCAGCAAGCAAGGAGAATCCCAGCCCAAGGCAAAGGACCAAAAGAAGGAAAAACTCAGACCCTGCAGCATCTACATTGGTAACTCATTCAGACTGTTTGTCGATGGAAGTTCAAACCGGCAAGGAGTAGGGGCAGGAGTGCTGCTGATATCTCCAGATGGGGAAATAATAGAGCAATCCATCCGTTTGGGGTTCAAGGCCTCAAACAATGAAGTAGAGTACGAAGCATTAATTGCAGGGCTAAAACTGGCAGCAGCAGCAGAAGCAGATGAGGTAATAGTATTTTGTGATTCACAACTTATTGTTAACCAGTCAACAGGAGAATTTGCAGCCAGAGACGAAAGGATGTCGGCATATGCAAAAGAGGTCATCAGATTGGCAGCCCTGTTTCAGAACTGCAAATTACTCCAAGTAAGCCGAGATGATAACAGCCACGCCGACGCGTTGGCCAACCTGGCAAATTCAATGCAGACTGGAAAAACAAGGACAATTATGAATGACTATATGTCGGGCCCGAGCATAGAACCACAGAACACAAAGCAAGAAGCTATGTGTGTGGACATGGGGCCAAGCTGGATGGATGCAATTGTTACATTCCTGAAAGAAGGAAAGCTGCCAGAAGACCGCAAGGAGGCACACAAAGTCAGATTAAAGTCGGCAAGATTCAGCCTGACTAAGGACAAACATCTCTACAGAAGGTCCTTCACTAGACCCCTTTTAAGGTGCGTACACCCTTTTCAGGTTGAAGATTTTTTATATGAAATTCATGAAGGAGTTTGTGGAAGCCATGCTGGGGGCAGATCACTAGCTCACAGGGCCATTACCCAAGGGTATTGGTGGCCCTACATGCAAAAAGATGCTGAAGCCTACGTGAAGAAGTGCGAACAATGTCAAAGGTTTGCACCTTTGATACATCAGCCAGCTGCTGACCTGAACCCAGTATCCAGCCCTTGGCCATTTGCCCAGTGGGGTATGGATCTGGTTGGGCAACTTCCCCAGGCAACTGGGCAGAGAAAATACTTGCTGGTAGCAACAGATTATTTCACGAAGTGGATAGAGGCAGAACCACTTCCCAAAATCCGAGATGTGGACGTCAAGAACTTCATATGGAGAAACATCATTACCAGATTTGGCATTCCAAGAGCCATTGTAGCCGACAACGGAACGCAGTTTGACAGCAAGCTCATCAAGAACTTTTGTGCGAAGTTCAAGATCAAGAATTACTTCTCAACACCAAGTTTTTCCCAAAGTAATGGGCAAGCAGAAGCGTCCAACAAAGTAATTTTGGATGGAATAAAGAAGAGGCTGCAGGCAGCAAAAGGAAAGTGGGTAGACGAATTACCCAACGTACTTTGGGCATATCGGACTACGCCGAGAAGATCAATAGGAGAATCCCCCTTTGCCATGGCCTATGGCACAGAAGCAGTAATTCCACTGGAAGTCGGCATCCCAGGGATCCGAACCCAGGGAGTTGAGAATGGGACTAACGACATACTCTTAGCCCAAGATCTGGATCTTTTGGAAGAACGAAGAGAGAAGGCTGCAATCCAGCTTGCAGTATACCAGCAACAGCTTGCCCAAGCTTACAACAAGAAGGTCAATCCAAGAGATTTTCAAATCGGCGACTTAGTCTTGAGAAAAGTCGTCGGCAACAAGAAGGATCCCAGAGAGGGCAAGCTCGCCACAACCTGGGAAGGACCCTACAGAATTACATCGGTGTTAGGCAATGGAGCTTATCGACTTGAAGACAATGAGGGAAAAGCATTGCCAAGACCTTGGAATACTTGTAATTTGAAATTCTTCTATCATTAGATATTCATTATTTTTGGCCGATGTCAGTAATAAAATCTTTTCAGAATTCTTCAAGCACATATGATTGATAAAGATACATAATGATTGTTCTTGGGAAACACGAATAATGAGAACCCAAGTGGAACTTAGCTTCACATTGGGGGCAGAGAGAAGACAAAGACGCTTAACACTTGCTGAAATTCGTAGCAATTTACAAGTTGAAGTTAAGCCGAGATGGTTCCTTATCTTCACTTGTTGAAATTTGTAGCAATTTACAAGTTGAAGGTAAGCCGAGATGGTTCCTTATCTTCACTTGTTGAAATTTGTAACAATTTACAAGTTGAAGGTAAGCCGAGATGGTTCCTTATCTTCACTTGTTGAAATTTGTAGCAATTTACAAATTGAAGTTAAGCTGAGATGGTTCCTTAGCTTCACTTGTTGAAATTTGTAGCAATTTATAAGTTGAAGTTGAGCCGAGATGGTTCCTTATCTTCACTTGTTGAAATTTGTAGCAATTTACAAGTTGAAGTTAAGCTGAGATGGTTCCTTAGCTTCACTTGTTGAAATTTGTAGCAATTTACAAGTTAGAGTTAAGCTGAGATGGTTCCTTAGCTTCGCTTGTTGAAATTTGTAGCAATTTACAAGTCGAAGTTAAGCCGAGATTACTGTTTCTCTTCACTTGTTGAAATTTGTAGCAATTTACAAGTTGAATGGAAGCCGAGGTTACTGTTTCTCTTTGCTTGTTGAAATTTGTAGCAATTTACAAGTTAAAGGGAAGTCGAGGTTATTGCTTACGAATATATAGCAATCTACAGGTTGGTTAAACCAAAGAAGATGCTTAACACTTGTTGAAATTTGAAGCAATTTACAAAATGATATTAAGCCGACATGTGATCATCTGTTGAAATTTGCAGCAATTTACAGGTTGAGGTAAAAGCTAAGTATATTGTTTAAACCCTTGTTGAAATTTGTAGCAATTTACAAGTAGATCATTGTTTAACACTTGTTATAACTTGAGAGAAGTTTACTGTATATGTTAATCCTTGTTGAAATTTGTAGCAATTTACAAGTAGGATAGACCGAGTTTATTGTTTAAACACTTGTTGAAACCTGAGAAAAGTTTGCAGAGTTAACATCGAATGGTATATGTTTTATACTTGTTGAAATTTGTGAAAAGCTTGCAGGTCAATATCTTGCCGGTCAATATCTTGCCGAAGTAAAGTTTACAGTTATTATACCCGAGGTATGTAACCCCGAGAAGATTGCACAAAGGAAGACGTATGTAAGTTGTACAAAATATTCTAAGTATGGAACCATGCAGAAGCAATCAAGAGAAATTAAAGCATCCATAGAAGTAAACAGTTGCAGTTGTACACCAGAAGTAAACAGTTACAGTTGTAACAAAGAAAGGCACATTGGCCATACAAGGAAGCATACATTGTCCAGAAAACAAAAGAGTACAAAAAACAGGGAATGAAAGACATTGGAGTCAGGATTCTTCAGCATTAACAGCTGGCTGGAGTTGAACCTCAAAAGACACTTGAAGAGATGCCTCGGCTTCTTTTTCTGCCACGATCTCGGCGTCAATCTGGGCTAAGGTCTCATCAATGCTCTTGCCGACTTTAGGAACGCCGGACGACCCTGCTCCGGGGTAGCCTCCTTGGCCACTGCATCAGCATCATCATCTTGAGTCAGGTCCAAGACCTGTTCATTCAGAGAGGGAGACTTAGCCACAGCAGCCTCCTTGGATTTCCTTACAAGAGTCACATCTTCACCCTCCTCCTCACCTTCAGACTCAGATTCAGATTCTTCTTCAGCTTGACTTGAAGGTGGAGGAGGAGGAGGAGGAGGGAATGGGAGAGGAATAGCTTCAGCCTTGTGCAGAGGAGAATCTTCAGGAATATCGAGCTTTTTGGCCAGGGACATCCAACCAAGGGAAAAGCCCTTGTTGCATGCCTGCCTAACTTGTAATTTGTAGTCCTCAGCAACATCGGCCATTCCTTGGGCGTAAGGCTTTTCATCGGCTTCATTGATTTCGGCGTTTTTAGTGGCCAGGGCCTCATCAAGCTCTTTTTCAGCTTGGGCCTTTTTGAGCTCGGCATCTCTCTTCTCGGCCTCAGCAATCTTCTTAATGGCTTCGGCTGATTCGGCTTTTTCTTTGGCTGGGGTTTGGGCTTTGGTGGCAGCCTCAGCCTGGTCTTCCAGTTTTTTCATTTTTGATTGCAGAGTTTTATTCTCCTTTTTAAGGGCAGAAATCTCCCTCCTTATGTCGGCCAACTTTGTCTTATTTTCAAAAGCTTGCATAGACAGAGAGTGGGCATATTGAATGGCCTGAAAAGAGCACAAGGCAAAAATTGTTAGAAAGTGTTAGAAAATATTTTAAGTATAAAACAGAAAGAAAGCAAAAGTACCAAGCAGGGACACTTACTTGAACGGAGTGCTGGAGCATCAGAGCATAGTTCTCGTACTCACTATACTCGGCATTTCGCTCCAGATCAGCAGGAAGAAGCAGCGCCATACTGAGGGCAACGGCGACGTTAATATCATCGGCGCTCTCACTGAACATAATTGGCATGTCCTCCAAAGTAAGCTGAGGGGCCCAGGGGATGTCGGGCTTCTTCGACCCCGAGGCCATCGCAGACGATGACCTCGGCTTCTTTGATTGGGTGGACTCTGATGGCGGCGCCTCAGCAGACCTTTTTGCAGAAGCAGAAGCAGTTTTTTTACTCTCAGCCAATTGAGAGATGGGCAGAGCATCCTCAGCCTCAACCCCAGTGGCTTTAGCCTTAGGCTGAGCCTTTTTGATTCTTTTTTGCTTTGGTGGGGGCATGGATTGGGTCGGTGCAACGTCAACATCAGCTGGGAAGTCGGCTAGAAGATCTTGGACAACGGGCTTCGGGCGACCCATTTCGGCAGTTTTGACAAGGTGTCGCCGACGTTTTCTTTCTGGAATTGGGATTAAGTATGGGGCTGAAGTGGATGGTTGATTGGTTGGGTCAGATGTGGACTCTCAATCTGTTTGGGATGAAGAAGCGGCTTGAGTTGTGGCAGTAGGTGGGGAAAGGCTCTTTTTCACCCTCCTTGGGACGTCGGGCAACGTGGATTTGTACGTCGGAATGAAGTTCAGGACCAGTGGAGCCTTGCGCTTCTGAATTGGAAGATCCAGGAGCTTCTTCAAGTCTTTTCCTGGGAAGTACGATTGGCGAAAGCTTTTTGGTGGCTGATGAAGATCTGCAGGACAAACAAACAGACATAAGAAACAGAAAGTATTGAAAACGTGAAAAGAAACAACTAAGTATTGACGCTGGGCTCTTACCCTTGCCCTCTTTAACTGTTCGAGGAAGAGGGTAAATATGGACATCTTCATCTGGGCCGAACTCCCAATTCCCCGAAGCAATAACATAGTCATCCCCAGTCCCCTTGTTGGAGTCTGGGAGGTCGGCTATAATTTTGAATTCGGTAGACCTCAGCTTAAGGTAATAGACGAAGCCCTTTTCCTTCAAGTTAAGAGGACACATGGTATAACAACACTGGAGGTCGGCGAGGGTGATCCTAACATTCTCCTGCCTAGCTAAGGCTATGGCACCATTAATCACCCTATAGGAGTTGATAGTAAGTTGCATGGGGTTCAGCCTGTAGTAATGAAGAACTTCACGAAAGAGAGGATTAAGTGGAAGCCGAAGTCTACATTCAGTAAAGGCTACTATGGGAAAGGGCATTGAGTTGTCTGTGGGCACGATAGAATCGTCATCCCCAGCTAGCCTTAGGTAAACATCGGCTGGAATGGAAAATTCTTGCCTAAAGAATTCAAGTTTGGTTGGGGTGTCTACCATGTGCCTCCACATGCCCATTATGTCGGCTAAATTTAAGAAGGCTGGGTTTCAGAAGATAGATATTTCAGAAGGGTTGTCAGGACCTCGGCTACAAATCTGGGTAATTACAGGTAAGGTTTGTTTCAGTTTTGCCTAAGAATTGAAGGATCTATAGACAAATCCCAAACCTAAAACTACGAAGATGAAGATCAAGGGCACAGATCTGGAAAAGATACAAAAAGTAGAAAACAGAGACGAAGTTTTAGATTCAAGAAACAGAAATGGGCTATCAGAAACACGAAGAATACAAAGGGTTGAAGGCCAAGAATAGTGGTGAAACAGTGCAAGTGTTCATGACATGTACAAAATCATGAAATAAGACGCATTCAGGTGAATAGTTCACAAATTAAATGCTTGAGCAGAACAGTAAAAAGCAAGAAATTCCAGAAACGATCAAGAACTGAGAAAAGAAGGGCCAGTTGCTTACCTGACGAAATGAGGCTGGAACGAAATTCGCCGAGAACAGACGACAGTTGTAATAGTGGCGAAAGCTTCGCAGGAATGGAAGAATGAAGATGGTTGCAGGGCTTGGAGCTTAGAGCAATGGCAGATTCGTGTATAAAGAGCTTTTAGAGAGAGAAAAACGAGTAAATTAGATACAAAAGTGAAGAGACGAAGGCAAAGGGTGTATCTTTTGTTGAAAACGTGAAATGGCGGCAAAACAGTACATTTATTGTACCTGGAGGAACGCATGCGTCAGACAGCGCAGATGGATGAAAGACGGCTTACAAGCGCGTCGCAGGCACGGGCCAATGAAGATAAAATACGTAAGTGCAACAGTTGAGAAGTAATGTATGACAGCTCATACGCGTGGGAGAGTTCGTTTGAGTTCTTGTTCTTGAGAGAAGACATGTCGGCCTGAAATAAAAGACCTCGGCTGAGGAGTTCTTATACCGACGCACTGGAAAGAGGAAAAATATAGGTTCCATCACCTAAGAATGCCAAGGTAATAGAACCTAGGGGGCAGTTGTGGGGATATATTTCTGAGTACCAACACGTGGCATGGTGACGCCGACGTGTCAGCCGAAGTGCCACGTGTCGTGGTAGTTATGCCGAGGTGATCTCGGGGTTGCCGAGGTTATCTCCGAAGATATCGGAATCCGAGATAATCGGATAAGGGACAAGAGTCCTAGAATGAAGAAAGACTTCAGGATGGATAAAGACAGCACTCTTAGAGAGTCTATCCTTATCTCCTGAGGAAGTCCAAAGTAAGCACAGATTTGAAGTCCATAGAAGTCATGCTTCCAGTGGGACTAGGATTGGGTAAACTATAAAAGAGAGGCACCCCCATGGGTCTAAGGTATGTGTTTGATAAGACTCAAGCTTGTGAGTTGAATACTTGATGATCTTTGAGAGATATACTGACTTGATCGTCGGAGTACCCCCGGGTGGAAGAACCACCGCCAGAATCTTCTCTTTCTGTGCAGGACAGCAAGGTGCCATCTATTCTGCCTGTGTTCTACAGCTGAATTACTAAGGAGGGCAGTGTGGTCGGCAAAACACACACATAATTTACTTTGCCATGGCAAACATATTTGTGCAGTTATACTGTTGTGGTGAATGCAGTTGCCAAAACATTTGCTAACTCCCTGTATTTGTTTTTTTCTCTTCTTTTTAATCTTTATTTTAATGAAGATGATAGTGTCGTTAACTGTAATATTTCTGTTAATCCTTGTTTCACATCATTGTGAAATTTTAATATTGTATTTTCCTGGAACATGTTAGTTTGAGCTGTTTTGGGTGCAAAATTAAAATATTTTATTTTCCTTTATAAGAGTTTTGTTTTTGTTTATTGATGAGTTCTTGTTTTCCAAGTAATTGAAATGGAATTGGTTGCTGGGGAGATTCAATAGGGTAATGGATTGAATCTGTGGTTTGGTTAGAAATCAACTCATTTTTAAATCTATTTTTATTTCATTGTCCCTGTTTGATGTAGTTTATTGGGAAAATATCACATTAGTGGTATTTTGTAAAAATAATTATAAATTAGTTATAAAATTTATAACTCAAATTATAACCCGAGATTATTTAGCCAAATCAGGCCGAGTTAGGCCCTTACTGCATATAAGTTTGAATTTTTATTTTTATTTTTTTTATGCAACTAAGTTAATTAATTTATTAAAATTAGACTATATTTACATTTTTTATTATTATATAAAATCATTAATTATATCAAAACAAATAATTTATATAATGTGATAGAGATAATAATTGAAAAAACAATGTAAAGCTATAGTTGTCTTTATAATTTTGAAGTAAAAAAAGACAAAAGGTAAAGTTTTGTATTGTGTTACTTGTATATATAATGTGTATTTAATATGATCTAATAATCTAAATTATTTTAACATCATCCAATGATTAATAATTTTTATATATTTATATTTATATTTATATGTATAATTCAAGTTTTGGGTCGTTCTGTGTCTTTATCTCCCAAATTTAATTCGAAGTTCTAAATTTTCGTCCAAGCTCAAATCAAATTCAATTTGTCTAAGCCCTAAAAAAGGTCAAACTGGACTCAGGTTGCTCGAGTTGAGTCCGTTCAAACTGTACCGGGATTTGGGGTGACTGTTGTGCCCCTAGCATAACAAGCACTGTTATGTTGCTCTATGGGCTCATTTCGGAGTCTGTTTTGATGATCTAAACTGTTTATATTTTAGAGTATATCGAATAGAACATACATGCAAAAAATCAAGTTAATCAGATATGGTTAACCCTTTTATCTACTCACATTTGTATCTATAAAAATAAATGACATCATGAATTAAAGTATTAAAATGAATACTGTACGGGGAGCAAATATTCAGGCAAGCCCGTACTCCTTTCTTCCAAGCTCCGTTTCTATCCGATCACCTGCGTACACAACGATAGTGAGCTACCTGGCGGTGTGTGGCCGGAAAACCCCTCCGACGATCAAGTTAGAACACACACCAGGGGATAGATAGAGAGAAGGGGGAGAGTTGAGTGTAAGTATTTTCTTACAAAATGTTCATCTGTGCGCGTATGGGAGGCGCAGACCCGCTTATATACCTTCTGCGCCCCAAATCTACTACCATTAGTCTCTCGACACCTGGTACTACTATCCCATCTGTCAACACAAATCTCACTGAACACCACCTAACCCAACTGCCAGCCCACTCTACTGGGAGCTCGACAGCCGGGCTGCAGCTTCTCGGCTGCCAACAGCCATACTGCACTTCAAGACCAAGTGTTTCCAATAACCGAGCTTCGTTTCAGCCGTGCTTGACCGCATTCTGGCGACGCCGAGCACGGGAATGGTCATTCCGGTCAACCGAAGGCCTTCCTGCCGAGCTTCAGGCACGAATCTTCATGCCGAGCTATGGGTGCGCGCCTTCCGACCGAGCAACGCACGAACCGTGAAGCCCTTCTAGGCCACGGACGTCTCAGCCGAGCTCTTACTTGACCGACCTTCATACCAAAGAGCCCAAGTAGCTCGGCTCCGCAGGCCCTTTGCCATTACCAAGCAAAACCACGGCACAATCTTGAAGCCAAATACCTCGGCCTAATCTTGTTTGGCCCAAACTAGATCATAAATCTCCCTCTCAATTGCCCTTTAATTCTGTCCGTGCTAGCGTGACTGGGATTACATTACAAGGCCGGGCTAGGCTTTTTGTTTGGTGATCCACTTTCTTCGGCAAGGAACTCCAAGGAAGGTGGGCAAGGTCCGCTCAGCGACTTCCCTCTTGGTGAGCAAGATCAGCTCGGCCAAGGAACTTCAAAATAAGGTGAGTTAGGTCCGCTTTACGACTTCCTTCTTGGCGAGCAAGATCTGCTCGGCCAAGGAACTCCAAGGAAGGGGAGCAAGGTCCGCTCGGCGACTTCCATCTTGGCGAGCAAGATCAGCTCGGCCAAGGAACTCCAAAGAAGGCGAGCAAGGTCCGCTCGACGACTTCCTTCTTGGCGAGCAAGATCAACTCGGCCAAGGAACTCCAAAAAAGGCGAGCAAGGTTCGCTCCGCAACTTCCTTCTTGGCGGACAAGATCAGCTCGGCCAAGGAACTCCAAAGAAGGCGAGCAAGGTCCGCTCCGCGACTTCCTTCTTGGCAGACAAGATCAGCTCGGCCGAAGAACTCCAAAGAAGGCGAGTAAGGTCCGCTCCGCGACTTCCTTCTTGGCGGACAAGATCAGCTCGGCCAAGAAACTCCAAAGAAGGCGAGCAAGGTCCGCTCCGCGACTTCTTTCTTGGCGGACAAGATCAACTCGGCCAAGGAACTCCAAAGAAGGCGAGCAAGGTCCGCTCCACGACTTCCTTCTTGGCGGACAAGATCAGCTCGGCCAAGGAACTCCAAAGAAGGCGAGCAAGGTCCGCTCTACGACTTCCTTCTTGGCGAACAAGATCAGCTCGGCCAAGGAACTCCAAAGAAGGCGAGCAAGTTCCGTTTCGCCACTTCTTTCTTGGCGGACAAGATCAGCTCGGCCAAGGAACTCTAAAGAAGGCGAGCAAGGTCCGCTTCGCGACTTCCTTCTTGGCAGACAAGATCAGCTCGGCCAAGGAACTCCAAAGACGGCGAGCAAGGTCCGCTCCATGACTTCCTTCTTGGCGGACAAGATCAGCTCGGCCAAGGAACTCCAAAGAAGGCGAGCAAGGTCCGCTCCGCCACTTCTTTCTTGGCGAACAAGATCAGCTCGGCCAAGGAACTCCAAAGAAGGCAAGCAAGGTCCGCTTCGCGACTTCCTTCTTGGTGGACAAGATCAGCTCGGCCAAGGAACTCCAAAGAAGGCGAGCAAGGTCCGCTCCACGACTTCCTTCTTGGCGGACAAGATCAGCTCGGCCAAGGAACTCCAAAGAAGGCGAGCAAGGTCCGCTCCGCCACTTCTTTCTTGGCGGACAAGATCAGCTCGGCCAAGGAACTCCAAAGAAGGCAAGCAACATCCGCTCCGCGACTTCCTTCTTGGCGAGCAACATTAGCTCGACTGAAACTTCAGAGTTGAGCAAATCATCAACTCCTCTAGCCAGAGTAAATCATCTCGGCTGGAACCTCGGAGTTGAGCAAATCATCAACCCGTCAGCCGGAGTAAATCATCTTGGCTAGAACCTCGGAGTTGAATAAATCATCAACCCGTCAGCCAGAGTAAAACATCTCGGCTGGAACCTCGGAGTTGAACAAATCATCAACCCGTCAGCCGGAGTAAATCATCTCGGCTGGAAACTCGGAGTTGAACAAATCATCAACCCGTCAGCTGGAGTAAAACATCTCAGCTGGAACCTCGTAGTTGAGCAAATCATCAACCCGTCAGCCGAAGTAAATCATCTCGGCTGGAACCTCGGAGTTGAACAAATCATCAACCCGTCAGCCGGAGTAAATCATCTCGGCTGGAACCTCGGAGTTGAGCAAATCATCAACCCGTCAGCCGGAGTAAATCATCTCGGCTGGAACCTCGGAGTTGAACAAATCATCAACCCGTCAGCCGGAGTAAAACATCTCCACTGGAACAAAAGAGTAGGCCCCTCATCCACTATTATTTCGGACACAACAAAGCTCTTCAGCAAAAGTAATTCACTTCTATTACATTGACAAAAAGAGTATTTGCATTCAGAAGTGTAGGGGAAACAAGTCCCTCAAAAAATTACATAAGGCCGCATTCCATAGCCGGGGTACGCCTTTGCCATCCAAATCTTCTAAGTGGTATGTCCCCTTGCCCAGTTATCTTGTAAGGCCCTTCCCAGTTTGCCCCTAGCTTGCCTTCGCCCGGCACTAGTGCGTTGCCCATGACCTTCCTTAAAACCCAGTCGCCCACTTGCCCGTTGCCATCGGGGTTGTCTCCGCGGTGGATGTCGCTGCATCATCCTCTACTCGGATGTGCTCATTGATGCGCTGCATTAGGTGCCACATGGATGTCTGCTGGCTCATTGTAAGCGAATCCCTCAGCCTATGTCCGAGCAGGAGACCACGCTTATATTGGGTGATTGCCAGGTTGACCGGGCAATCTAGGATCTCATTGAAGGTATCCCAGTACCTGGAGTTGTACGCCTTGAGAGTGTCGCTCGGTTCCATCCTGACACTAAGAAGGTGGTCAACTTCCTTTGGCGTTTTGGTGCTGGTTTTGAAACGTGTCACAAAGGCTTCCGCCAACTGCTGCCACCTTTCTATGCTCCCCTCCGGCAGCCTCTCAAACCATTTCAAGCCCAGCTCGCCCAAACTTGACGAGAAGATGAGGCATATAAGAGCGTCATTTCGCCTACGTTCGGCCATGACCTGTTGGAAGTGGCTCACATGCATATACGGATCGGTCTTTCCATCATAGAGCGTGAAATTTGGCTGGTGGAAGCCCACGGGAAGCGGTGTTGTTTCTATCTCCAGGGAAAAAGGGGTGGCGCTCAGCCTCGCCAAGTCTGTATCTACAAGGAGTGGCGCCGCTAGGTGGGGTGGAGGCATTCCGACTTTCTCGCTGGCATGAACCCCGTAGGACAGCCGCTGGAACGCCAGCACCCTTTGAGCCTTCCGCCGGCGAGCCCGTTTCTTCAAGACTGCCCGCAAGTCTTCTGAACGAGCGAAATAAGAATATCTCGACGTCGTCACCGGACGTGAGGGTTGGTAAGTGCTATCTTGCGCGCTGGACTTCTCTGCACGCACATCGGAATCACCAACCTTGTAACTTCTGGTAATAGAAATGGACGGAGTGTGCCGCTGAATCTGACTGCCTGAACGGCAGGATTGGGTGCGCTTACTGTGGTCTCCCACTCTAGCTACACCCTTCCCCTTGACATGCCACTTCAGCTCCTCCATCTCTGCCGCCATTCGCCGGATGACGGCGTCCTGGTCCCTTAGCTTGTGTTCCAGACGTCTAGCATGTGATTCTCTCAGCCGCCGATGACCGTCTGGACTCCGTGAATGACCATAACTTCTTCCGCGCTTATCTCGCGCATCTCCCGACTGCCCTCCTAGGAATGTCTCCAGGTCCGCCATTGGAGGGATGGCAGGATGTCCTTCTCTCCGTCTGCCTGACTCCGGGGTAACTCCGTCGATGGCGGACAAATGAATCTCGTCGTTGTTCGCGATGGCGATCAAATGAGCCTAGAAGACAAGGTTTTATCTGCAAGTTTCCCACAGATGGCGCCAATTGTACGGGGAGCAAATATTCAGGCAAGCCCGTACTCATTTCTTCCAAGCTCCGTTTCTATCCGATCACCTGCGTACACAACGGCAGTGAGCTACCCGACGGTGTGTGGCCAGAAAACCCCTCCGATGATCAAGTTAGAACACACACCAGGGGATAGATAGAGAGAAGGGGAAGAGTTGAGTGTAAGTATTTTCTTACAAAATGTTCATCTGTGCGCGTATGGGGGGCGCAGACCCGCTTATATACCTTCTGCGCCTCAAATCTACTCCCATTAGTCTCTCGACACCTGGTGCTGCTATCCCATCTGTCAGCACAAATCTCGCTGAACACCACCTAACCCAACTGCCAGCCCACTCTACTGGGAGCTCGGTAGCCGGGCTGCAGCTTCTCGGCTGCCAACAGCCATACTGCACTTCAAGACCAAGTGCTTCTAATAACCGAGCTTCGTTTCAGCCATGCTCGACCACATTCCGGCGACGCCGAGCACGGGATTGGTCATTCCGGTCAACCGAAGGCCTTCCTGCCGAGCTTCAGGCACGAATCTTCATGCCGAGCTATGGGTGCGCGCCTTCCGACCGAGCAACGCACGAACCGTGAAGCCCTTCTAGGCTGCGGACGTCTCAGCCGAGCTCTCACTTGACCGGCCTTCATACCAAAGAGCCCAAGTAGCTCGGCTCCGCAGGCCCTTTGCCATTACTGAGCAAAACCACGGCACAATCTTGAAGCCAAATACCTCGGCCCAATCTTGTTCGGCCCAAACTAGATCATAAATCTCCCTCTCAAATACAAATATGAGCGAATGAAAGGGTTAACGATATCCGATTAACTTAATTTTTTACAAGTATGGTCTATTTGATGTATTTTAAAATGTGAACGATTTAGATTATCAAAACAAATCCTAAAATGAGCTCATAAAGCAGCACAACAGCGCTTGCTGTGCTACAGGCACAATAAGCATCCCAGATCTATTGCACCCTTACACATATGCAAGTGAATAAACACGGGTCATTCTTTGTAGGTTAAATTACATTCATCACAATGTTTGGTTTGATTTTCAAAATGAGTTTTCTCATAAAATTTCAAAAGTATTAAAAATTAATTTGGTAAAAAATTGAAAAAAAAAAGGAAAGAGAAAAACATAATTTTCATATGATTTTTATTTAGATTAAAAATAATTTTTTTAAATTTAAAAATATTTTTTTGTGTTTATTTTTGTTAAATAAATTTCTAGTTTTTTAAAAAAAATAAATAATTCATAAAACAATTTTGAATATGAACCCAAACAAAGAAATTTCATAAAATTAACAGAATTACACCGTTCTCTTCTTTACTAAGGCTACAACAAATGGGGATATAGAAATGTTGTGTAGACACAAAAATAATAAAGATAAATATGATAATATTATTTTTTTATTCATATGATTAAAAAATAATTGATGAAAAGTGGGCAAAAAATTATATGAATTAAAACTTGGAGTATAATATAATTACATTAAACTTGTCCTGTTTATGATATTTTTTCTTAACTTCAAAGAGGTTAATGTAATTCACATTTTTTTTAATTTGAAAATTTAATTTAGGTTAGTTACAACTCATACTCTGCACTTGTTCTAATCTTTAAAAACATATAATATATAGTAAGTAATGTTGGATACAAAATCTATCCAATGGTAATATATATGTCTGAAAAAGAAAGTTTAATAGTCATGTTGGATACAAAATCTATCCAATTTTCATAATCAAAATTCTCTACACCAACATGGTCAACCGACCAAGAATTTCCGTAACCTGAACAAACTGTCATAAACAATTTACACACATTAAATTAAAAAAATAAAAATGTTTTTACCATTTTTTTGAGCAACAAGCTTCACTCTAGTCCATTTTACAATTTGCATTTTGTGGATTTATTTTAAATTCATATTGATAATTTAAATCGTTTATTATGCAAGGCTTATCATGAAGATTAACTATGCAAAAAATCAAATTAATCAAATATCTATATCCGTATAATCGAATGATAAAATTGTACCCAAAAAAAAAAAAAAAAAAGGACTTCAATTGTGATTTTGAAAATAAATGGTATATTTTTATTTATTTATTTTTTGTATGGTTTTATGATCCGATTACATAGATAATAATGTCCGATTAATTTAATTTTTTACATGTACATTTTCTCTACGAGACTTATATGACAAACCGTTTAGATAATCGAGATGGGTCCAAAATGGGCCCACAAAATACAAATCGCATCATCTAGTCCATTTATGGACAGGGGAGGAGCCATACTTTTTATTTTTTATTTTTAAACTGCACAAAAACATGTTTTACCATTGAAAAATATATAAATTATCTGACTAGACAAACAAAGAGCATGGACATAGCTTTATCCATTGCAGTGGATACGTACTTTATTTTTTTAGGAGAATTCTATATAGATTTCTTACCAAATTTTATTATATCCAGATAAAAAATAAATAAATAAATAAATGTAATAATTGATGAGAAAATTCTACTCATAAGAAAATCTAATAAAAATCTAATGGATGATAAGAAAATTCTATTAATAAGAAAATCTAATAAAAAAAATCTGATTATGTATAACATCAAATGAAAAAATGGAAGGTCCAATCGTTGATCCAATCCAAAATTAATTTTTTTGGCAATTCTTATTGTAAAATCGTTCTATATAAGAACCATGCACACCATGCAAAGTCACCACGTTCTTTACAAAGTACTCATAAACTCTATCCGTATAGTTTAAGTTGATCTCAATTTTAATTCCTTGCTATGGAGTCAAAGTTTGCTTCTTCCTCGTCTATAGTCTTCATCGTCGTCGTGTTCTTCTTTTTGTGCTCAACTCAAACCATCATTTCAATTTAGACCAACATTATCTTCAATGCAACAATTGCACAAGATGGCTCGGGAAATTATAGGCGTATCAATGATGCGATTGTTGCTGCTCCTATGCATATCAGTGTAATCAATAGGTATTATTTAACAACTGATAACTGTCTTTCACTATTTAAAAAAAAAAAAAAAGAGAAAGATATTATTGGAAAAAGTAAAAAAAAAAAAAATTATTTACTATGTTTTACGAATATGATAGGTATTACATTCGTGTCAAGTCGGGGGTTTACAGTGAATATGTGGTGGTGGGAGAGAACAAGACAAACATTGCTCTGATTGGTGATGATGCTGCCACCACGAAAATTAGGGGTAACTAGAGTAACGCCACCGGATTTGGAACTCTACAGCCTGCTACAATGAGTAAACTTCACTCACTCTCTTGCAAGCAATTCTATTTTGGTTTTTTTTCAGTTTGCATGTGTTTAGGGTTCATGAAGTAATTTTTTTTACTATGTTTTTCAAAAGTTAAATCTTTTTGTGTGAAAAAAGTTGGAAAAATAAGTGTGGATAATATTTATTGAGGAAATTACAAATCAGTTTATTTTTATAAAAATATTTATAGATTAGTAAATAAATTATTAATATTAATAATTAAAATCATAAGTGTTTCAATGAATTTATAAATTTTTTTTAACACTACACTGGCTGTAATTTTTTCATATTTACTTTTGAATCTCGCCTGCATGGTTGAAGTTATGGTTATATTCTCATCATCCTCTTTAGCCTGACATATGTATACATTTTCAATAATGAATGTATGGTTGAAATTGAATTGATATATTGTGAGGTTTAAACTTCAATGAATTTGAAACACATTGATTTTTTTGAGTAAAATTCTTAGTATATAGTATGTTTCTTAATAACCGGATATTCAGACCAATTTACAAGTACCTCAACTAATCCCGAATCTAAATTATTGATAGATTTTTGTTTTCACAGCTGTTTATAGGGAAGGCTTTATTGGCCAGTCTTTAACCATTGAGAACTCAGCTCCAATAAATAGTCATCAAGCAGTTGCACTCTACAACAATGCAGATCACTCAGCATTTTACAAATGCATTTTCATGGGTTACCAAGACACCCTATTGGCAAACAAAAATTCATAGTTTTACAAAAATTGTGAAATTTCAGGCACTGTTGATTTCATTTTTGGTTACGCCTCAGCCGTGTTTCAAGATTGTGGCATCTACGTTCGTCGACTCTCACCTCCCAATGTGATCACCGCTAACGGTAGGAAACCTGATCCAACATCGACTAATTTTGGATTTTCATTCCAAAATTGCACAATCAACGTTGCACCAGAACTTAGGTCAGGTAAAAGGAAGTAAAGGCTTTCCTAGGGCGGTCGTGGAAAAATTATGCCGCGGTAGTGTTCATGGAATCGTATTTGGATGAAATCGTACCACCGGAGGGGTCAACATTGTGTTGTAATAACACGATTATGATGTTCGCGGAATACAATAACCGAGGCCTCGGGGCAGATACTAGTAGGAGGGCGAAATTGCTAGGGTATAAGGTCTTCACAAGTGCAGCTGAAACTATCCCTTTTATAGTGTCTAAGCTCATTAATGGAGATTCATGGATCTCTCAAACTGGCATACCCTATAGGAGTGGTTTAATTAGTGTGTGAAACTATTTTTCTTTTTCTTTTTTCTTTTTTCTTTTTTCTATCATTAATTTACAATAAGGAACACATAATACTGTGCAATTGACGTGGTCATGGAATTTAATAGTTAAATGTTATTTTAATGGGTAGTTTGTTTTGAAATAATACTTTTAATTGCAGTTGCATTTTTCTATCACTCTGTATATAAATTTTGTGAATCATGAACGCTTTCCTTGTTAGACACAATGGCCAAATTAGTAGTCTCAAAATATTATGTGATATTGTCTATGTAGTGTTTAACACGTAATGAAAAATTCTGTTATTAGGATAATATTTGACTCACTTTGTTAAGTGGTTGAGAGGCAAAAAGGTTCAATAGGAGACAAATGAGAGTAGAAAAGAGATGAAAGGGAATGAACTATAACAAAGTGAATTACAATGACGTCCCAAAAAATTGAAAAAATAAAATAAGTTTTACAGTTTTTTTATAATTTTATTGAATTTTTAAAAAAAAATATATATAGTAAGGCTAATGAAATTAAAACTATCGTAAGTGATGTGAAAACATAAAGACAAATAAGATAAAATATGCATTTTAACATAAAAGTGATGATAAAATTATTTTTTATTTATATGACTAACCAATTATTGATAAATAAAAACAATGATTGAGTGTTACGCGAATTAAACTTTAAGAGAATCTAATATAATTATGCTAAAATTATAAAACTTACTATATATATATTTTTAAAATCCGAGGATCATTAATGTAATTTAGGGGGGTGTTTGGCATCCAAGTAAAAAAAATTCTAAATTATGTCAAATTTAGTTACTTTTCAAGTTCATGTTGTATAGACGAATATAAAAAGATACAAAAAAATATATATATATTAAAAAAAATTCCAAACTTTTTTAACAAAGATTTAAAATAAAATAAAAAAAAGTCAACAAAAAATTGGAAGGGCCAACTGCTTTTGTTTCTTAAAAAAAAAAAAAAAAAAAAAAAGTCCCGGATTTGTTTGATTGAGAAGAATTCCAAAGTGTAATTTTTTTTACAATATTTAAAAAAAAAAAAATCACTACAGATGATAAAAACTAACAAAAGGAAGCTACTATAATAGCTATAATAGCTATTAATGGATTAAAATAGTTCATCCCAAGGTAAAATAGTTAATAAAATAAAATAAAATATAATATAAGATCCCATCATTCTCTTTATTTTATTTATTTTTTTTTATGTTTTTTCATAAAAAATCAAATAACCAACTAAAATAATCTAGGGTAAATTACATTTAGCTCTCCTGAGGTTTCTGATAAATACAGAGACCTCTCCTGTGGTTTGAATAATTACAGTAACCTCCTTTACTTTATCTGACAATGTAAAGATTTTTCCAAAATTTGACCGCCGTTTATACACCTAACCGACCCTGCTGATGTCATCAAATGTAAATATTAAAAAATGCCTATAATGCCCTCAAGTGCCTATAATGCCTATAATGTAAACACTAAATTTTACTTTTCTATTTTAAATATATATTTTTTATTTAAATATTTTATTTTATTTTGTAAATATTTTAATTTTTTAATTTTAATATTTTAAACTCAAAACACAATTTCACACTCAAATCGTAACCAAACACATAACTCAAAACTCAATTCAAAAATTATTTTCAAACCTCATAACCAAACACATAACTCGAAATTCCATACTATTTTCAAAATTGTACACTCAAATCATAACAAAACACATAACAAAAAAATTAAAATATTTAAAAATATATTTATAAAATAAAATAAAATATTTAAAATAAAAAATAAAATTTTTAAAATTTTTTAATATTAAAAAAATATATTTAACATAAGTTTGTATTTTTTTATAAGTTTGTGTTTGGTTATGAGTTTTGAAAATAATTTTTGAATTGACCAACACAACCACAAAACTCAATTCAAAAATTATTTTCAAGCATCATAACAAAACATATAACTCGAAACTCCACACTATTTTCAAAACTCTACATTCAAATCATAACAAAACACATAAAAAAATTAAATATTTAAAAATATATTTATAAAATAAAATAAAATATTTAAAATAAAGACTATACATTTAAAATAAAAAATAAAAAATAATTTTTTTTTATTATTTAAAAAATATATTTAACATAAGTTTGTATTTTTTTTAAGTTTGTGTTTAGTTATGAGTTTTGAAAATAATTTTTGAATTGACCAACACTGTAACATCCCAAATTTTTAATTATGCTATAGAATTTATACTAATATTATTTAATTTCAGTTCAGAAAATATATGATTTATTATATATATTATTATGTGTAATTTGATAAAATAATATAATTATTAAAAATGTAGGGACTAAAACATAAATAAAGAATTAAGTTAGTTTGGAGATAAGTTTCAATTAATGAACATGAATAGGAGAGTGACACGTGGCGTTGGCTTGGGGCGCACGAATTGGTTTGTTTATAAATTGGGAGAGGACGTGGAGAAGACCAGGAAAAGAGAGAAAAAAAGAAAGAAGAAAAAAAGAAAGGAAAGGGAAGAAAAGAAAGAGAGGAAAGAATAATGGAAGTTGAAAGGGTCTTTGATAGTGGAAAGGAAGAGTAAGGTATTAAAGTTAATGTGAGTTATATTATACCTTGACTCACCAAAATATATTTTACGTATGTTTTAACTTACCAAAACTTGTTTTATATAAGCTATATTTTTAATAAAAGTTATGTTTTATAAAAATTTTAATTACATGGTTTTAGTTCTGAGCTCTATTTCTGAAAAGGAAACTCATGGATATACTTGTTTTACTTTTAAAGAATATTTTGGTTATGACTTTGTAAAGAATTATGTTTTGTAAGTATCACCACGGGAGTCCCACGCTTTGGGGGACTTAAATAACCATTGGCCTCTGTTTGGTTACCTTGTGACACTCAGATCCATTGACCTCTGTTCTGTGCGGAGCAAAGTGCTGTGCAGAACTAAGTGCTACACTATTGTGGGAGCCACCTCTAGAATCCGTCGGAACTAAGTGCTACACTATTGTGGGAGCCACCTCTAGAATCCGTCGGAACTAAGTGCTACACTATCGTGGGAGCCACCTCTAGAATCCGTACGAGCCACCTCTTGAATCCGTACCTATGTTCTCACTGTCACTTCTGTGACCTCTGTTCTGTTCTGTACCGTGGTTGTGGTTACATAACTTTTGTATTTCAGTTCTGCTATTTAAAAGATAGATTTCTGCTACTTAAAGGATTTGTTTATGTAAATGTTTTGGCCTAACTAACGATCCATGGTTATTTCGTGTCCCTTATACTCTTGGTATAATATTTCTCACTCTGCCATGTGCTTATAATTTTTTACCAATTTTCAGGAACCATGCAATTCAGAATAACTTTTGGAAAGTCTTAGATGCGGGGCTGCGGAATAGACACACTCACAGTATTTTTATGATATTTTTTATATGTAAATATCGGCCTTTTTGGGTCAATATAATTTTGTAATAAAAATAGAAGCTCCAGTGATTATTTTGGTACCCTTATTTAAATATTTCTTCCGCTTGCGTTTATTAATTTGTTTTAGAATTGGCCGTAGGTAACTTCAGTTACTGGCCATCACGATACTTAACCCTTGGGTACGGGGAGCGGGTTGTGACAAATGATATCAGAGCAATGGTTTATAAAAAAAAAATCATCATTGGAGCATAAGACACACGTACATTTAGGAAGTGGGATAATGGGTAATTAGTACCGAATTATTATATTTTGTTCATCGATTTAATAATTTTATATGATTATATATATAGAATAATTTTTTTTTAGTGTGCCTAATTTGTCAAGGATATTAGATATAATTTATATTTGTTATAGTAAAAGAAGGACATGAAAAGAAGGATTTCGGGCTCAAACACCTACCAAAATTATAATATAATTAAATATATGAAATTTCCAGTTCAGTATAAAATTTTTTCTTATTATTTTGATGTTTTTTGATGTTTTTTTTTAAAAGTGGGTTCAAATTATAAAGATACTAATTTTGAAACTATTTCCTATCAATGAAAAGTTCATCTCAAATTTTTCAATTCTTGCATATAATTATATCATTGTGTTCTCATTTTTATCTATTTTTATCATAAACAAAACGTGTGAAAAGTTTTTAAAGTCGCTCATTATTTTTTATTTTGACCCAAATCAATTTTTGACAACTAGACAGTGAGTTATTTTTGGTAAAATTTTTTTTTGAGGAACTATTTCTATCAGATTAATTAGCTAATACATATTTATCAGAGTGCGCAGCGGATAACTTACACATGGCAAATTTTGAGGACGAAATTTTAAAAGGGGGAAAGATTGTAACATCCTAAATTTTTAATTATGCTATAAAATTTATACTAATATTATTTAATTTCAGTTCAGAAAATATATGATTTATTATATATATTATTATGTGTAATTTGGTAAAATAATATAATTATTAAAAATTTAGGGACTAAAACATAAATAAAGAATTAAGTTAGCTTGGACATAAGTTTCCATTAATAAAGATGAATAGGAAAGTGACACGTGGCGTTGGCTTCGGGCGCACGAATTGGTTTGTTTATAAATTTGGAGAGGACCTGGAGAAGACCAGGAAAAGAGAGAAAAAAAGAAAGAAGAAAAAAAAGAAAGGAAAGGGAAGAAAAGAAAGAGAGGAAAAAATAATGAAAGTTGAAAGGGTTTTTAATAGTGGAAAGGAAGAGTAAGGTATTAAAATTAATGTGAGTTATATTATACCTTGAGTTACCAAAATATATTTTACGTATGTTTTAACTTACCAAAACCTGTTTTATATAAGTTATGTTTTTAATAAAAGTTATGTTTTATAAAGATTTCAATTACGTGGTTTTAGTTCCGAGCTCTATTTCCGAAAAGGAAACCCATGGATATACTTGTTTTACTTTTAAAGAATATTTGGTTATGACCTTGTAAAGAATTATGTTTTGTAAGTACCACCACGGGAGTCCCACGCCTTGGGGGACTTAAATAACCATTGGCCTCTGTTTGGTTACCTTGTGACACTCAGATCCATTGACCTCTGTTTTGTGCGGAGTAAAGTGCTGTGCGGAACTAAGTGCTACACTATTGTGGAAGCCACCTCTAGAATCCGTCGGAACTAAGTGCTACACTATCGTGGGAGCCACCTCTAGAATTCGTACGAGTCACCTCTTGAATCCGTACCTATGTTCTCACTGTCACTTCTGTGACCTCTGTTCTGTTCTGTACCGTGGTTGTGGTTACATAACTTCTGTATTTCAGTTCTGCTATTTAAAAGATAGATTTCTGCTACTTAAAGGATTTGTTTATGTAAATGTTTTGGCCTAACTAACGATCCATGGTTATTTCGTGTCCCTTATACTCTTGGTATAATATTTCTCACTCTGCCATGTGCTTATAGTTTTTTACCAATTTTCAGGAACCATGCAATTTAGAATAACTTTTGGAAAGTCTTAGATGCGGGGCTGCGGAATAGACACACTCACAGTGTAAGAGGGGCTAATTTGAGCCCACTAAATTATTTAGGCCCAATAGCCCAAGATTAGTGGGCCTGAATTTATCGCAAGTCCAAGATTGGTGGGCCCGGATTTATCGCCGTCAAACGAGCTGAATGGCTCTAAGCTTCGAAAGGGGTTTGGATCCACGAACCTAGAGACTTACTCGGGCCCGGACTCGAAGGGGTATTAAGCAAGCCTAGAGATCCGAGGCACTCGGACTCGAAAGGGTTCGAATTCACGAACCTAGAGGTCCGAAGTACTTGGCTTCGAACGGATTTAGACGCAATCTAGAAGTCGCTCCGTTAATGAGTCCCAGAACACTTGCGGACTCGGAGCTTTCCGGGATCTACGCACCAGAACCATGGGCGTAATGGAGTTCGAACAAAGGACCCTATCCCGAGGACGGTGAGTGGAGATAAATCCACTTTTCGGTTAAACTAGCCTATACCTGGGTCGAGGTGGCACGATCCAGGGGGTCCCTAAGACTCGGCAATATTTTTCGGCAGGGCGTTCTCTTGAACTATCCCTGACCCTGATGCGGCAGGACGTCCTCTGGGACTACCCCTGACCCTTTGGGATGATTGGGGATCATTGGTTAGGTGTGGCTAAGAAGAAGGGTTCGTCGAGGGGTTGATCTCCTCTTCGGGGTTTTTCTCATCCTCGGAGAAGTCACCTCCTCGGAGAAGTCACTTCCTCGGAGAAGTCACATCCTCGGAGAAATCACCTCCTCGGAGAGGTCACCTCCTTGGACAAGATGGTTAGAGAGAATATCCCCCATGTGCCTTGCACATGGGCTCCGTCCTACATCATGAGGTGCCTATAAATAGCACCCACCCATAGCTTTACAAGGGATGGATTTTGGTGAGATGACTCTTGGGAAAGAACTAATTTCCCATCTCCATTATCAACCTTGAGAGTGAAAGTGGGAGATCCATGGGAGAGCCTTGCCATTATTCTCTCTCTAGCCATTTTGCCTTCTTCTTCACCCAATCTCTTATCTCCATCATCTCCTTTACTCTTGTGTTCTTGAGTTGAGACTATTGAAGAATCTAAGCCTCTCATCATCTTCTAGAGAATTCGAAATTGTTCTTCAAGAATCTTCGAAGATCTTCGAATTTTCCAACTCATTTCTTGAACCCTCTCTTACATTTTGGCGACTCCACTGGGGAGGCGGATTGGTTAATAGTCTCAACGAGATCTGGAACTCATACAACACCGGCAAAAATGACAGATAATGAGACTCATCAACAAGGCTCTTCCAATGGTGGTGATGAAAGGACTCAAGTTCAAGACTCATCTCTCATCCTTGAAGCTATTCAAGAACTCCAACACACTCAACAAGAGATTCTCATGACCCTTCAAAATCTCACCCACACCATGTTGGTGATGGGTTCGCATTTCGCACCACCGGCAACAAATAGAGGTCAAGTCAGTGCTGGCAATCATCAACAACTTCATGGTGATGTTGGAAATGGTCAAAACCATCAAGATCCACCCCAAATTCTCCCTGAAGTTGTACAAAATGGTGTGCAGAATCAAGTGCTAGGAGGAACAAGTCATGGCCAACCTACGGCCCGTGGAGCACAAAATCACGCACCTGGAGGATCAAGCCATAATCCAGCGGTGGTTGGAGGAGTTTCTGGCGTGATGAATGGTGTTCCAACAGCTGTGGAAGTTCAAAGAAGGCCTACAGAAATTTCTCTACAAAATGATGCTCCATCCATGCCTAATTTTGTTCCACCGATTGTAAATTCTACTCATGTACCGAGTGGGTCTCCTTTGGCTCCGATGCCGAGTTTGCAACCCCAACCTGATATAGCCGTGGCGTACAATGGACTTTATGGGACCCAATGCAACGTCCCATCACCAAACGGCGTGTCCATAGGTGCCGATGGCCAATATCATCATGTGTCTTCACCGATGGTGAATTCTCAACACCCAAATGGCCAAGTCACCCCTAGCACAGTCTTCGGGTCCATAAGCCAAGTTCCGGGAATACCACCATCAAACTCTCTCCCTCAACAGTTTCTCACTCTCGCCGATGTGCAAGCCATGTTCGATCTCGAACGGGGCAAGAGGACTTTACCATATTTGCCTGATCTGGATATCAAGCCACCATACCCTATCGAGATGTTGAGTTATCCATACCCGGAGGGGTACACGGTGTCGAAGTTCATCAAATTCAATGGCAAGCAAGGAAATGCTCGAGAACATGTTTTTCGGTTCATCGAGACTTTGGAGATTCATTGTTCAAATCACGTCCTCCGACTAAGAGAATTCTCCAAGTCCCTCACCGACCGAGCATATAGTTGGTACGTTAACTTGGCCCCAAACTCTATTCGAAGTTGGGAGGAGATGGTCAACAAATTCCATGCCAAATTCTTTCAAGTGGCCGAGAAAGTGACCACACTTACCCTATGTAAGGAAAAGCAACGAGAGAGTGAAGACATTCTCGAATATGTGAAGAGGTTCCAAGACAAAGCCGTGGACTGTCATGAGGCCGTGGAGGAAAGCTACTTGGTCCAAATCTGTGTTGAAGGGGCATTGAACGGGTACAAGATGCTTCTTGTTAATCACAAGCTACCCACATTCTCGGCACTAATTGAAGCATCTCGGAACATCAACGTACCTCAGTCTCAGGAGATCGGGTTCGAGACTAGTTATAAAACCAGCTTCAAGTCATCCCGATGACCTTTTGTCACTGCAGCTTCCGCGTCATCTACCCGAAAGTCGCAGGGTGAGGAATTCAGAGGTCAGAAAAGGAAATACTGCGAAGATGACACTCCTTTTCCATGTAGTATTGAGAAGGTGAAGGCCTTAGTTAAAGAATGGGTGGCAGACGGGGAACTGAAGTTGCCTTATGTCGAAGAGCTTTTGCCGAAGAAGGACCGTGAGGGTCCTAATTATTGTATTTTCCACCGATCACTAGGACATCCTACAGAAAAGTGCCGGACACTTAAGAAGATCTTTAGAAAGAAAGTCGAAGCAGATGAGCTAAAGTTCAAAGAACAAGGGCCCCAGGATATCTTAGAAGATGTGGCTATGATGGTGTATGACGGTCACAGCCCGAGCAGCTGGTGAAAGCTTTCCAAATGACCTTGCAACTCTAGGGGCAAATGTCAACATTCCACAGAAGCAGTCTATCTATGACATTTACAGTTTGCATTTACTGCATTATCCAAGAAGTTCTATCTTTCTTATGTCATGAAGAAATTTATTTCCTTCATATAATGTATTTCCATTAGAAGTTATTTTTTCTCTACATTGTATATCTTCATTGTGTTATGTTGCTTGAAACAGTTTTCAATTTTTGTTGCCCCTCAAAGAAGAAAAATGAATAGTAGACTCAGTTACCAACCTGAAGGGAGTTTTCTTGACACAGTAGAAGTGTACTTCCATTCGGACCTCCGAAGAGCAGCCATGGCTTCCATCAATGCAAGCTTCGAGGGTCTTTCTTGCTGAAGTAGCATATGTGCTCCCACTCGGACTTCCGAAGAATAGCCCTTACTTCTGTCAATGCAAGCTTCGGGGATCTTTCTCGCTGAAGTAGAATGTGTATTACTATTCAGACTCTCGGGGGACAGCCTCGGACTTCTGAGGGAGAGCTTTGCTTCTGCTCGGACTTCCAAGAGACAGTCTTGTTTCTGCTCGGACTTCTGAGGGAGAGCCTTATTTTCGCTCAAACTCTCGAGAGACAGCCTCGGACTTCTGAGGGACAACTTTGCTTTCGCTCGGACTTCCAAGAGATAATCTTTACTTCTGTTGGTGCAAGCTTGGTAGACTCGGTTGCCTTTCAGAGGGATCTTTCTTACCAAAGTAGGGTGTGTACTACTTTCGGACTGCCAAGGGATAGTCTTGCTTCCGTTCGAACTTCTGAGGAACAGCCATTGTTCTCATTAGTACGGGTTCTAAGGGCACCGAGGTCGTGAATTTCGATCAAGAATTCATTTGCCTGAAATAGCAAAGCCAACAAATGAGATGGGCAATATCCATTTCATATCCTGATTCAGGGATTATCGGAATGGGGCAACATCAACAAATAATAATAGTCTATTTAAGCTACAACAATTCTACTCCTCCCAGCAAGTTCATGAAAATGCAACAATCAAGGTTTTGTCTCTCCAGGCCGGTTCCTCTCAAGCCGACGTAAAGCTACAACGGTCACACAAAATTTTGGCATCAACATTTTATTTCCTCAAGTGTCCACAAGATCAACACATATCAATATATGGTCTTATTCTCTGTTACATTAGTTTATTCTTCCAAGCGAAACATTCACCGAATATGGATATCAGGAATTCATTCATCAAGTATATAAAGCTCAATATCGGGTTTCACTATTCTCGGAGCCACAACAATCAATTATCCGACAAGAAGATTTATATACAATATGAGGGTTTCATTTCCTCGGATTTCTTTTGCAACAACATTTATTTACTCTACAAATTTCAAGACGAGCAAGTCTAACAAAAATTTCAGTAGCCACACCAATCCTTCATTTGCCACATTAATACTCTATCCATGTCAGATTTATCAACACAAGGTCAGGCTCCAAAATATGAATTTTAGGATTACATTTCTCATGCAAATCAAGATTCAATAAGAGTGGGTTATCTCAAGTTCAGAAGTTTCAAAATGCTTACCCACAAATTTATAGAAGAATTTCAAAATACTTACTCACATATGAAGAGAATCATGACCAAAAGCGGCGCAGGTCGAGAATGGTGGACGAAACAGTGGGCGAGAAAAAGAGATAGGCAAATCGACGCCGCGTTAAGTCGGCGACGTGGTCCACGTTGATTAATCACGGCCGAATCCAGTGAGTATGCAAAAACTGAGATTCAAACTCCAAAAATAGCGCCAGGCTGTGAGAATAACAAGCTGGATGGTGTTAGGCAAAACCACACATCGCGTTGAGTGGGCAACGTGTGGTTCGCGTTGAACAGCCGAAGACGAAGGCAAAGCACTGGAACAACTAAGAAGACCGACACCACGCTGAATCGGTGGTGTGGTCGGCGTTGGCGGGTCACGGCTAACAGTGATGGATTTCAGTGGGCAAGAAGGTATATCGACAGACCGACGCTGCGTTGAGTGGGCAGCATGGTTGTCACTGGTCAGTTGCGGTTGGGCACGAGACGGATGAGCCGCGTGAGTTGAGGTGGTCACGCACAGAGCAGCGCCGTGGTGGGTTCGCGCAGAAGCCGACGGTGGCGCTCGAAGGGTTCAACATCAGACCTGTATGTATGTCAAAATTATTGTCAAAATTATCGGCACAGGTTCAAGATTCAATGGAAGCTTCAGCTATCTCAAATTCAAAATTGATATAAAACAATGCCCACAAATCTCAAAGGCCCAAATCAAATTTATAGTAAGGCTCAGAAATTCAGATTTCATCAAAGCAAGAGGATCGAGAGTGGGTTTCGATAAAATACTTACAGATCTGAAGGCCACGCCCATGAGAGAGAGTGGCCAAGAACAGTACAAACCGAGATCGTGATGAAGTGGCGCCGGAGTGAGCAAATATTGAAGTTGGCAAGCTGAATGGGCGATGGCTAGGGTCGCGGTGTTGGCGTGTCCGAAGCAAATGTAACCAGCAAACAAAGGCCCGTCGATGGTCAATAGTGCAGGTCGTGGCGACTGTCACGATACCTGGGGCTGCTGCAACAGACGACACACAAACAGTGGTGGTCTTCGGCAGAGCAAGACTGAGCTCTGGTCTGTTCGGGGTTCTGAAGTCGCGTTGCTGGGCCGAAATGAAGCACTGAAGACGGACAATTCCATTAAAAATCATTAGAACAGTTTTGTAAAAAAAGAAACTAGACTCATACTTGGCTTCAGGCTTACTTGCACAGTTCCAAGGCCTGCCTCATGTCAGCTACCCAAACCAATCAATACCTTCATCTTCTTCAACAGTGCCACTGAGCAGTGGAGATGATAGCGTTCCCAAAGATGGGACGGAAGCAGAGGAAATTTCAGAGTGTAGTCAAGGATCAACTGTTGTTGGTTGTTCTCAATCGACTAGTGATATGCCCAATGCCGTGGCACATACAAGAGAAGAATGCCGACTGACTGAAGAATCTGATCATGGCAAGGAGGATCCAAGCTTCAGTCCAGCTTCATGTTCTGAAAATTATCACACAGTTTTGTAAGAAGTTGCTTTTTGCATGCCAGAAGTACCTTGTAACTTTGGGGGCTCTTCCAACTACCTTGAACAAAATTACACACCTGGCTGGGAAAGTTATGCAGGTAAAGATTGGCAGCTTAACTCAAATGAATCCTTGAGGAGCTGCAGGAGATGGGTCTCTCTGTGAAGAGAGAGAGAGCGCCGCTGTCGGCAACAAATAAAAAAGTTGAGCTATGAATTAGGATTGCTATCCTTTTTTTTTTTTTTTAAATAAAAACAAAAAAGGTGTTTCACATTCTGAACATATATATATATATATAAGAGCTTGCCCGTTTGTTTTTTTTCAAATAAAAAAAACAGTGCATCAACTTTACCTTTTTTTTATACTATAAAATGGAAAGTGGGCTAGTTGTATTTTAAAAGAAAAAGTGTAGCTTATCTTGTCAAGATTAAAAAAATAATTTCTTTAATTTACTTTGACTTGGAGTAAAATAATGCATCTTCAAATGTTCTAAAAAACTTAGAATCATTCAGGCTCCTAAAAGAATTAAAGGATCAGGATTGATTTTTGAAGAAAAAACGTAGCACAAATATTTATTTGGTGTCCAAAAAGCAATATATTTTTATATTGTAAAAAAAAAAAAAAAAAAAAAGCCAAAATGGCTATATCAAAAAATGGAGGCATTGATTATGTTTTTTTTTTCTTTAAATAAAAAAAAAGTGATGTGATGCCTGGAATATTTTTTTTTATATTCTGTATATATATATACAAGAGCTAGGGCTGCAAACGAACCGAGCCGAGCCGAGCCGAGCTTTGCTGGGCTCGAGCTCGGCTCGTTAAGTTATCGAGCTCGACTCGTTAATTTTTATCGAACTCGAGCTCGACTCGGCTCGGCTCGGCTCGATAAATTTTTTTAATATTATTTATATTATTTAAATATAAATATTTAAATAAAAAATATTATTTATATTATTTAATATATAAAAAATGCATTTATATTATTATTTATATATATATTTATATATTTTTAATATATAAATAATGTATTTATATATATATATTTATATTTTATTTAATATATAAATAATATATTTATTATATAATTTAATTAAAGATAAACTAGCCGAGCCTACCGAGCCGAACACATGCGAGCTCGAGCTTGGCTCGTTAACGAAACGAGCCCAATAATCGAGCTCGAGCTCGGCTCGTTTACTAAACGAACCGAGCCGAGCCGAGCCCTTACCGAGCCAAGCCGAGCCTGTTCACGAACAGCTCGGTTCATTTACAGCCCTAACAAGAACCTGTCGTTGTTTTTTTTCCAAATCAAAAAAATAAAGGTACATAAACCTTACCTTTTTCTACTATAAAAAAAATGGGGCTTATACATTCAAAAGCAAAGATGATGATGATAAGTGTTTTATCTTGTCCCGAAGTGGAGATATTTTTTTTATTTTATTTTTTTAAGATATTAAAAAAAAAAGCTTATTAAAAAAAAAGTTACTCATTTATTTATTTATTATTATTTATTTATTTAATATTATTTTTTAATTTTATTTATAAATTACGGTGAATCCTCAGCTTTATCCATGAACTCTGTAAAGACCAAATATTCGCCAAGACGTAATATGAAGCATGGCTGACAAGGTGAAATTATGCATGTCCGAGAAAATTACAATTTCTCATACACGCAAGGGGCAAATGTAAGAGGGGCTAATTTGAGCCCACTAAATTATTTAGGCCCAATAGCCCAAGATTAGTGGGCCCGAATTTATCGCAAGTCCAAGATTGGTGGGCCCAGATTTATCGCCGTCAAACGAGCTGAATGGCTCTAAGCTTCGAAAGGGGTTTGGATCCACGAACCTAGAGACTTACTCGGGCCCGGACTCGAAGGGGTATTAAGCAAGCCTAGAGATCCAAGGCACTCGGACTCGAAAGGGTTCGAATCCACGAACCTAGAGGTCCGAAGCACTTGGCTTCGAACGGATTCAGACGCAATCTAGAAGTCGCTCCGTTAATGAGTCCCAGAACACTTGCGGGCTCGGAGCTTTCCGGGATCTACGCACCAGAACTATGGGCGTAATGGAGTTCGAACAAAGGACCCGATCCCGAGGACGGTGAGTGGAGATAAATTCACTCTTCGATTAACTAACCTATACCCGGGTCGAGGTGGCACGATCCAGGGGATCCTTGAGACTCGGCAATATTTTGCGGCAGGGCGTTCTCTTGAACTACCCCTGACCCTGATGCGGCAGGACGTCCTCTGGGACTAACCCCTGACCCTTTGGGATGATTGGGGATCATTGGTTAGGTGTGGCTAAGAAGAAGGGTTCGCCAAGGGGTTGATCTCCTCTTCGGGGTTTTTCTCATCCTCGGAGAGAAGTCACCCTCCTCGGAGAAATCACCTCATCCGGAGAGGTCACCTCCTCGGGACAAGATGGTTAGAGAGAATATCCCCCATAGTGCCTTGCACATGGGCTCCGTCCTACATCATGAGGTGCCTATAAATAGCACCTACCCATAGCTTTACAAGGGATGGATTTTGGAGAGATGACTCTTGGGAAAGAACTAATTTCCCATCTCCATTATCAACCTTGAGAGTGAAAGTGGGAGATCCATGGGAGAGCCTTGCCATTATTCTTTCTCTAGCCATTTTGCCTTCTTCTTCACCCAATCTCTTATCTCCATCATCTCCTTTACTCTTGTGTTCTTGAGTTGAGACTATTGAAGAATCTAAGCCTCTCATCATCTTCTAGAGAATTCGAAATTGTTCTTCAAGAATCTTCAAAGATCTTTGAATTTTCCAACTCCTTTCTTGAACCCTCTCTTACACACAGTATTTTTATGATATTTTTTATATGTAAATATCGGCCTTTTTGGGTCAATATAATTTTATAATAAAAATAGAAGCTCCAGTGATTATTTTGGTACCCTTATTTAAATATTTCTTCCGCTTGCGTTTATTAATTTGTTTTAGAATTGGCCGTAGGTAACTTCAGTTACTGGCCATCACGATACTTAACCCTTGGGTACGGGGAGCGGGTCGTGACAAACACAACCATAAAACTCAATTCAAAAATTATTTTCAAACATCATAACAAAACATATAACTTGAAACTCCACACTATTTTTAAAACTCTACATTCAAATCATAACAAAACACATAAAAAAAATTAAATATTTAAAAATATATTTATAAAATAAAATAAAATATTTAAAATAAAGACTATATATTTAAAATAAAAAATAAAAATTTTAAAAAATTTTATTATTTAAAATATATATTTAACATAAGTTTGTATTTTTTTTAAGTTTGTGTTTGGTTATGAGTTTTGAAAATAATTTTTGAATTGACCAATACAACCATAAAACTCAATTCAAAAATTATTTTCAAACACATAACTCGAAACTCCACACTATTTTCAAAACTCTACACTCAAATCATAACAAAACACATAAAAAAAAAATTTTAAAAAATATTTATAAAATAAAGTAAAATATTTTTAATATAAGTTTGTATTTTTTTAAGTTTGTGTTTAGTTATGAGTTTTGAAAATAATTTTTGAATTGACCGACACAACCATAAAACTCAATTCAAAAATTATTTTTAAACCTCATAATCAAACACATAACTCGAAACTCCATATTATTTTCAAAACTCTATATTTGGTTAAAACTCTATGAGTTTTGAAAAGATTTTTGAAAATTTCTAATTGGACTTGTGATTCCAAAAGAAAACCAAACATCTTTCTAAAAGAAATATTTTTTCAGAACATGTTTGTACTCAAAACTCGATTCAAAAATTATTTTCAAAAACTCATAACCAAACACAAATTTAAAACTCAATTCAAAACTCAAAACCAAATTTTTTTCAAAACTTTATTTTAAAAGAAAAAAAGAAAAAAATTATATTTATTTTTTAAAATTATTTTTAGAATCATAATTTGAGTGTGGAGTCGTATTTTGAGTTATGAGTTTTGAAAAGAAAAAATTTATTTGGTTATAAGTTTTGAAATTTTTCGAATTTATTTTTTTAGGATAAATATTTTATATTTTAAATATTTTTATTTATTTTAATGTGTATTATATTTCATATATTTATGTGTTGTATTTTTTAATATTTTAAATATATTTTTTAAATATTAAAAATTTTAAAAAATTATTTTTTATTTTAAATGTATCATTTTTATTATAAATATTTTAAAATTATTTTATTTTATGGTTGTGTTGGTCAAAGCAAAGGGTTTTTTCGTCTTTTATTTTATGGTAGTGATGTTAGTCTTGAAGAAAGGGTTTTTTCGTCTTTTTGCAGGCAAAAGCAAGGGTAATGTGTGATTTTATATAAAATACTAACGTCGTTTGTACAAAATAGACAGAATGAGAGAATTTTGACATTGTCAGATAAAATAGGGAAAGTTATTGAAATTATTCAAACTATAAAGAAGATTCCTGCATTTATCAGAAACTTCAGGGGAGGTAAATGTAATTGTAACAACCCTCGTTACTGTTTACTGATTACCTACTGTTTACTGTTAAACTAAGACTGAACATGATTGATAATTGAATTGATTGAAGTACTGGACTGATTGACTGAGATCCAAAACTGAATCGATTGACTGTAACTGTTTAAATGCATAATCTATCTGTTTGACTGCCAAATTATCCGTTCTCGTCTTATGCATTAAACTGCAAATTGAAGGCCTTATCGGCGGCCGAATCGGAAATTGATTAATGTCTCATGATCATTAGAATTAATGTGATTTTATGGTATATTTAATTGAAAATTGATTTGGTATGGTTAAATTAGATTAAAAATGGATAAAATGTAAAGTTGACTTATTTACCATAATGCCACTTAGTGGCCCACTACTTGGTCAACATTCGAGCCTTAGTAAACACTTTAGATACAACATGTCATCAGCTTCATTCCCTTGATTCCACCGAATTTAGAGAGAGAGAGAAAAGGGAGAGAGTTGATTTTCTTCACATTTTGCTTGATTGTGTTTGGAACTTAAGAGGATTGAAGTGTTGATTTCATTATTGATCTCCTAGGCTCTCAATTGAAGACTTAGGTATGAATTTCAACCACTTATTGTTGCATTTAAGGTTGATTCTTGCTAGATTCATGGCAAATGAGAGAGTTAAGGCATAAATTGGTTCAATAATGTTGAATTAGAGCTAAATTGTTGCATGCATGTGCATATTGGCAAGTTTTGAGGTTGTAATCCATCATTCCTCACATGCATGTTCATAATCTTGCAATGGTCCATGTTTTCAACTTGTTTTTGGAACATTTGGCTCACTAGAGCATCAAATTGAAGCTTTGAAATGATTTGAATTCATGCATGTTGCATGTTCTTCATGTTCTTGAAAAAGGGTTTGAAATTTGGATTTAATTGACTCACCCTTGGGCTTTAAATTCACAAATTGAGCTTTGAAACTTGTTGTATAGTGAATTTAGATGTGTTTTCCAGAATTTGGGCCCAAGAGGTCAAGTTTTGAGTGAAAGAATGCTTGGTTTGAGCTAAGGAGACAAATCTGGAAATTCCAGAATTTGGCTTCTTCGCTCGAGCGAAGGATTCTTCGCTCGAGCGACCAACCTTTGTTCGAAGCTACGCTCGAGCGTAGAATTGGTGGCTCGAGCATAAAATCGCAGCATCCAGTACTTTTACTGTTTCGACAGACCGCTCGAGCGAAGGATTGCTCGCTCGAGCGAAGCCTTTGATTTTGGAAGCTCGCTCGAGCGAAGGAAGGCTCGCTCGAGCGAGGCTCCTATTTTCAATAAACCTTGCAAAATGTTTTCTAAGTGCATTTTTGCATCCTCATCTCATCCTAGGCATTCTTAGGCCTAGTTTAAGGCATCTTAATGAGGATATAAATGTAGAACACACCAAGGCAAATTAGGGATTAAGTTATCGATCTTTCCCAACTGTATAGCTTAGTGTGTGTTCATCTTGTATACTGTGTAGGGTTGGCTTACCGAGGAGACGCTCTAGCTTACTATAGCCCAGGACTCTGTGAGTAACAACTGTGTAAAGATATGTTCGAAAATGATTATCTTCTAAACTGTTTACTTTATTGAACTGTTTACCTTATTGAGCTGTCTACTTTATTGAACTGCTTACTGAACTGAAATGTTTACTAAATTGAACTGTTTATTAAACTGTTTACTGAATTGAACTGGTTACTGAACTGTTTACTAAACTGAACTGGTTACTGAATTGATACTGTTTACTGAATTGAACTGTCCACTGAACTGATATTGTGTACTGAACGAACGTGTGACTTATATTCTGAACTATACTGTGGCATCCTTGGCACCTACTGTTTACTGTTACTGTGACAGAGAGATCTCTGTCGGTTCCCAAGTTTGGAACCACTACTGTGTACTGTTATGATGGCCATTCTGTATTACTGATGTGGAACAAAGTGCTACACTGGGAGCCACCTCTAGAATCTACAGAACTAAGTGCTACAGTGGGAGCCACCTCTTGAATCCACAAGTGCTGTACTGTTCTCTGAATTGGTACTGTTACTGTACTGCTACTGATGGCCATCATTTACTGTTTGGTCTGTTAAGACCCGGTCTTTTAAGACCTACTGTCTACTGTACTGTTATGCCAATGGATGTACCACATATCACTGTTTTAACTGAATGACTGTTATAACCTAAAATATGAGCCACGAACTGAATGACTGATAAACTGACTGAAATGACTGTTTCTAATACTGAGAGGACATTTATTCTTAACCCCTTTACACATTATGTTATTCACTGGGCTTTAGCTCACTGCTCATATATATATGTAGGTGTACAGGCACCGGACCGTTGCTAGAAGCGTCATGGTAAACTCCAGTTTTGTCAAGCCAGCCTATGTGCCTCACTGTGAGGTTCCGAGCCTGTTATGCTAAGGCGTAGGGGTGTTTTAGCTTTTTCCCCCTTCTGCACTGTTTTGTCTACTGTATCGACTGTTAGCACTGTTGTACTGTTTACTAAGGATCAAGTCCCCGTACTGAATGATTGTATATAATGTATATACTGTTTTGCCTCTGACTGCATGTATGTATGAAAAATCTGTTGGCATACAGACTGTCAGCTCATTGGACATTTTTTATTTACTGTATTGGCTTCCGCCATGTCCCTGTATTCTGTATTACTGTATTACTGTCCAGCAGGCCTTTGGTAATCTCGGATTACTGGCCGGTTACGGTACCAAACCCATAGGGGCGGGTTTGGGTCGTGACAGTAATTTACCCAATAATCTAATAGAACCTAACAAGCTGGTTCAATCCTAAATGAGGTCGACATTAAAATCTTAATAGAAGATTATTTTTTATATTTTAAATAATATTTTATTTTATTTTTTATGTAAAATTTACTGTTTCTATTTTGTAAATTAAAATTTGAAAGCTCGTTACAAGGAGGCCTCTAATCACGGAAAGCTTTTGTTCGTTGGGCTTTTTGTATGAGGTTAGGTTTTATAAACTTTTATGAAGAAAATAATATTTTGGGCCCTTATTGTTGGGCCTTCAAACAAGAAAAGTTTTTGTAGACCATTGGACAAAGCGCTTTGGTATTGACTTTAGACCCCCAAAAAAAGTGTTTTTAATAATGCTATATTTACCGTTTTACATATGGATAAATTACACTCTTAATCTTTATATTTTGACTCAAATTTTAATTTTAATCTTATTGTTGCAATTTGAATAATTTAATTTGATTTTAATCATTCTACTCAAACTCTTCTTCTTCTTCTTCTTTTCACACCCATTGGAGGGAAAAATTGAATAACACATAAATAAGACTTAAACGCGGACATCTTATCGGATAAAATAGTAACTCATCCACTGAGCCAACAAAAATAAGACTTAGAGGTCGTTTGGTAAATGTTTTGGACTAAAAAATCACAAATTGATAAAAAAAAAAGTCAAAAAATCACAAAAGCACAAAATAAGCAAAATGTCAAAAAAAAAAAAAAATACTATTCCAAAGCCAAAAAATCAGAAAAGTCAAACAAGAATACCAAACGCCTAAAAAAGTTTCAGGCTAAAAATGTCAAAAAAACAAAATAGCCAACTAAAAAAGTCATTGTCAAACGAGCACTTAAGTAATACCTTTTATTTAAGTCTAATTTTATTTTAATCATTCTATTCAAATTTTATTGGGGGATTTGGTCATAGCCCCCTCACTACCTAATTTCTCTTTCAAAATAACAAGAATTATATAAGTACTTTCAAAACCCCATAATATTTTAAAACTTGTTTCTTTTACTATATTACCCTCAGCTCTCATATTAAGACATTTTCACTATATATTTCAGAGTAAAATTTTACTTTCATACAGAGTAAAATTTTACTTTAGTTTCAGAGTGTAAAATTTTACTTTCATACAGAGTAAAATTTTACTTTCACTCTGAAACTAAAGTAAAATTTTACTCTGAATGAGAGTAAAATTTTATACTGTGAAACTAAAAGTAAAATTTTACTCTGAATGAGAGTAAAATTTTATACTGTGAAACTAAAAGTAAAATTTTACTCTGTATGAAAGTAAAATTTTACTCTGATTTTGTCAAATGAAAAAAACAGAGCAATAGAACCAGAGTAAAATTTTACTCTGGTTCTATCAAATGAAATTTGATTGCAGGCTCTTTGATTTTGGCTGAATCAAATAATTACACTAAAATTTATAGATAATCATAGAAAACTTGGTTATTTGTGTGCATATATTCACAGTGGCAGTAAGAATGGAAGCAAGTTCTCGCACAGGAGGAAAAGAGGTTGCAAAGTATGGAGCATTTGAATACATGTGAAATATAAAATTAAGATCAAAACACACAAATATACAGATATATATATAGATTACAGATCGGAATATATATATATATATTCGAATTCAAATCTCAAAACACATATATATTCGAATTCAAATTTCAAAACACACAAACACACACATATATATAGATTACAGATCGGAATATGTAGATATATATATATTCGAATTCAAATATCAAAACACATATATATTCGAATTTAAATCTCAAAACACACAAACACACACACACACATATATATATATATATATCTATATGTATCTACTCTTCAATTCGGCCTTCAAGGTCATCGCAATGGCTTGGCTAGTCGACCAACTCATGGATCTCAGGCGAGGATCTTTGATCAAATGGCAACAGCGGTGATCGAACAGTGAAGAAATCAACCGAAGAAGGAGATCGAACTCCGATCTGAGGCGGAGCAGAGGAAGTCGCTGATGGTTTTGATACTAGATCTTGAAACCCTAGTCATGGCGTCTTGAGAGATTGAGATGGTGATTAGGGAAGATTTAGTTGAGTGTATAATAGTCTGATAAAATATTTAAATAATAAATTTTGTCCTTTATGCAAGACTTTTTAATTATGAGGGGGTTTAGAAAGTATAATTTTTTTCTTAGTCCTTCTAACCATGAAAGGAAGGTAAAGGGGATAGCTAAATTTCCCTAATTTTATTTTAATTTTTTTTCTTTTTTCACACTCATACGATGAAAAAGTTGCATAAGACATAAACAAGACTTTAAACCCCATGTCTCATGTGGTAAAATAGTAACTCATCCACTAGGCCAACAAAAAAAAAAAAAAAACTATCAACATTTTATTGTTTTATAGTAACGTAGACAAAACTTTCGCTCAATGATGTCATTTAAAAAATCATTATCAAATTTATTATTTCGGATTTTTAGTTGTACAAAAGTCTATCAAAATCAACTTTCATAAAATATAATATCCTATATATTCTCAATAATATTGATAAACAAAAAGTTTATAACATAATAGTAACAATTACATTTTTTATTGTAAGTACAGAAGTTTCGTATACATGCATACCTTCTTTAACAATCAAATTTAAAATATGGGCATAACAACGAACATGAAATAAATCACCATCAACAAGTAATTGTAAAGTTGCTTTTAAATGGGCTACAATTTAATTATAATATAATGCATTATCTAAACTAATCGTAAATATTTTATTTTATAAAGCCCACTCATATAATACATTTCTTATTTCTATACCAAGCGAATGACCAGTGTATGGAAGTTCAACTAATTTAAATGAAATAATTCTTTTATTTAATTTCCAATCATTATCAATAAAATGTACAGTGATACATTGATATTCAAAACCATTATTTGACCACAGATCAGATATTAAACAAACTCTTCCATTCAAATTTTTAAAGATATCAAATAATTCACTTTTAATCTCCTCAAATTTTTTTAAAATCTTGTTTCTAGTAGTATTTCTTGAAAAACTTTGATATTGCAGTGCAAAACTTTCGTGAATTATTTCGGTAAAATCAGGACATTCACTAGTACTAAAAAGTTGTTCTTTTTTAATAATATAATCAACTATAGAATTTTGTGCCCGTATAAGATCATATGAAAATGTTTCCAAGTTACCAATTGATGAAGCCCCTGATTGCATTTGACTTCGAATATCAGGTTGTTTACTTTGTAAATGTTTGTCAGAATGCATTTTTAAATGACTAGTACCCCTGTAGATACAGTACTAAGTAAACGTGCATAATATTTACATTTTTCTTTAAATGTAATTGTGCCATCAAGATTATTTATAGATATTTTTTCAAAATGTTCTCAAACACTGCTACTTCTACTCCTAGATGATGATCCAACTTTTGGAAGAGGGATATTAGAAGGAGAATCAACAGATTCATGTGGTGTAGTATATGTATCAACATCAACATAAACATTAGGCATATTAGGATCCATAGTAATGCAAGTAAAACAATATATAAGAATTAATAATTAATTTAAATAATGTGTAAATTCAATCAGTAAAAAATAATAATTAATAGATGTGCATAAATAATTAATGAAAAAAATAAGTAGTTAATAAATTTAATAAAACTAATTAATGTTACCGACTAGCGAATGCGATATAGAAATTTTCTTCTTCTGGTAAAAGTTTCTTATTACACAATTGCAATAGCCAGTTAGGGATGGCACTTCAAAATTAATTGAGAGTTGAGAGAGATTGAGAGAGTTTAAGAGAGAGAGAGAGAATGATTTGTTATGAAATTTATTTTGAAAACTGAAATATATTTATAGTAGTTTGAATTCTAACTGTTTGAATTATAACCGTTTTATGTATATCCGTTTGAGTTGTAGGAGATGCAAATTTGCAATGCAACGGCTCAAAATTGAGGCTAGGCTGGTATTATAATAGTAGGTAGGGGTTGTATGGTGGCATGGCACTGGCAGCAAAGTTTTAGGAAATGGTTGCCTCATTTTTGGGCAACCATTTAGATGGTGCTCTTTGGCCAGTGGGAGCCATCACGGGTCTTGTTTTGCTAATCGAAACCGCTCAATGTGTACAACTCGTCGATTATTATATGTTTGTAAAAAAATCACGCTGATCGGATATCTATAACTATCTGATCAGATTAGTTTTTTTTGTCAACCATTAACTATAACACCATGCATTTTTATACTAGATTGATTTGATCATGTAGTTAGCGATATCCAATTAACGTGATTTTTTTATAAGAATATAGTAATGGAAGAGATCTACACATTTAACGGTTCAGATTATCAAAATGGGACTCGTGGTGAGGCCCCATAGGCCCAATATTACCTTCTAACTTAGTAAATATAAATATATATATATGTATATATGTTTTTTCTTTCACGTTAGGTACACTTTCCCATCAAACAATGAAGTAAGAATTTTTTTTAAAAAAAAAATAAAGGCCAGCCACACACAGACTGTGCATTGCCACTGCCAGCCATAGTATGGCAGGGCGTGGTGGCGCACTGGCGTGATACATCATCCTTTTCCATCAAACAATTATTAATTTGATTTTAATTTAATAAATTATTATTAATTTTTTTATTTTTAAATTATTAATTTTATTTATTTAATTATATTAATTTTTATTTAATTTTTTTATTTTTTTATTTTTATAAGATCAATCTTTTTATTTATTTAATTATTTTTTTTATTTTTATATGATCAATCTTTTTATTTATTTAATTATTTTATTTTTTATTTTTTTAATTATTTAACTATTACAAGTTGTTTTTCATTTTTATTTTTTGAAATTTGACCATTGGTAGAGAGAGAGTTTGATGGTTGAGTCGGGCTGGGCTACCCGCAGGGCCTTAAATTTTTTGGGTCGGGCCAGGTCCCAAATGAAAGGCCCAGGCCCAAGCCTAAGATACTGGGTTGGGCTCAGGCCCAGGCTTAACCGGGTCGAAACAAGCCGGGCCCACCTCGAGCTTCGGGTCGCCCATAGGCCTTGGGCCATTTTTACACCTCTAACCAAAACATAGAATTGATCCTTCGAATCTTTTAAAAATCTATGATGTTAGGAATTGACCCTTCTTAACCAAAATCGGTGAAACACGAAATAACAAATAAAGAAGAAAAACGAATAAAAGAAATCACACACACAAACACAAGGATTTACGTGGTTCACCCCAGAATAGGGCTACGCTCATGGCTGTTGCGGTTTTTCACTATGATCAGAAAAATACAACTCTCTCTTAATCTAAAAGAGGCGCCCCCTTATCTATTTATAAGTATAGAATTAGGTTTACACGGAAGCACATGAAAATTACCAAAGTACCCAAACCCCCCTATTGGACACAGTGTTTAAGTGAACAGTAGAGTTTAGTAAACAGTATTTATCAGGGTCCACCAACCCAACAATCTCCCACTTGGAACCTGATAACACAAGCTCTCCACCATCTTCATCACATAGAGGAACGCCGCAACAACTCGATATTCCTTCATCAATCTTGAAAGCCAACTGAAGTTGTCAATGGTAACTGTCTTGGTCAACATGTTTGCTAGATTCTTACTGCCTTGGATCTTCTCAAGAGACAAGACTTCATTATCTACAAGTGAACGAATGAAATGGTATTGCAGCTGAATGTGTTTCGTCCTAGAATGAAAAGCCGGATTTTTCGCAATATGAATAGTACTTTGACTGTCACTATGCAAAATACTTATCTCTTGCATCTTACCCAACTCTGCAAGGAAATTCTATAACCAAGTCATCTCCTTCCTAGCATCAGATATAGCAACATACTCAGCCTCTGTTGTAGAAACTGCCATAATTTTCTGTAACTATGAAATCCAACTCACTGATGTACCACCCAATGTGTAAACATAACTAGTAATACTTTTTTTGTTATCCATATCATCAGCCAAGTCTGCATCAACATAACTATGTAACCCGATATTAGTTCGTCTAAAACAAAGTGCCATGTCTGTAGTACCACTCAAGTATCTAAGGATCCATTTCACTGCCACCTAATGCTACATGCTTGGATTACTCATGTACCTACTAACCACTCCCACTACATGTGCAATGTCTGGTCTAGTACAAACCATAGCATACATTATGCAACTGCTAGCTGAAGCACATGGAACACGTTCTATGTAAGCCTGCTCTTTTTTGGTCTTCAGAGACTGCTCTTTGGTAAGTTTGAAGTGCTAGCCAATAGAGTGCTCACTGGTTTTGCACCATCCATGCTAAACCTCTTGAGAACTTTCTTGACATTCTCAACTTGTGACAACTTCAAAGTACCATTTTCCTTGTCCCTGTAAATCCTAATATTAAGGATTTTGTTTGCAACTCCAAGATCCTTCATCTCAAATTGGTTGGACAAAAGTTTCTTCAATCTTTTTATCTCTTCAATGCTAGATCCTGCGATAAGCATATCATCAACATATAAGAGCAAAATAATATAACTTTTGTTAAACCTCTTGAAATAACAACAATGATCTACTTGACATCTTGTAAAACTGCTGCTATACATAAACCTGTCAAACTTCTTATACCACTGCCTTAGAGCCTGTTTCAAACCATACAAGCTTTTTCGAAGTTTGCATACAAACTCCTCTTTGCCACATGCCAAGAAACCTTGTGGTTGCTTCATGTAAATTTCCTCCTCCAAATCACCATGGAGAAAAGCCACCTTCATATCCATCTGCTCAAGATACAAATCTTCAGCAGCCACAATTCCCAGCACCAATTTGATAGTGATCAACTTCACAACTGGAGAGAAAATTTCAGTGTAGTCAACCCCTTCTTTTTGCTAAAATCCCTTGCAACCAATCTGGCCTTGTAACGTTTTCTCCCATCATATTCTTGTTTGACTCTATAAATTCACTTGTTGTGCAAAGCTTTCTTACCCACTGGTAATTTAGTCAACTCCCATATCTGGTTTGCCATGAGTGAATCCATTTCATCCTGTATAGCTGACTCTCACTTGATTGAATCATCAACTTATAAAGCCTCATCATAACTTTCGGGTTCACCCCCGTCAACAACAACAAATAATGTAAAGATGGAGACCAACGCTGTATAGACTCTCTTTCTGACGGTCTCAACTTAGGAGTAGGAGTATGTGGCTCAGTTTGTGAAATAAGATTTTCAAGATTATTCTGAATCCTACTATTCAAATCATTCTCACTAATCTCCTCTAACTCAAGATGCTGATGACAAGTAACAAATTTAGATTCATATTCAGATGCAGACTTATCCTTATCCTTATCCTTATACATTACTTTCTCATTAAATATGACATCTCTACTTCTGATTATTTTTCGATTTTTATCATCCCAAAACCGATAACCAAATTGATTAATGCCATACCCAATAAAAATACATTTAACAGATTTCGGATCAAGTTTACTTCTATCAGTAGAATCTATATGCACATATGAAACACAGTCAAATACCTTCAAAAAAGAAAGATTTACCTCTTTACCGCTCCAAGTTTCTTCTGGTAGCTCTCCATCCAATGGAACAGATGGACCATGGTTAATCAGATATGTTGCAGTGTTAATTGCATCTGCCTAAAACATCTTTGGTAATCCGGTATGTATCCTCATACTTCTAGAACGTTCATTTAGAGTTCTATTCATGTGTTCTGCAATGCCATTATGTTAAGTTGTCTTTCAAACAGTCTTGTCTATTCTAATTCCACTTTTTGCACAATATTTGTTGAACTCATTGTTTTTATATTCCCCTCCATTATCTGATCTCAAGCACTTAATTTTCAGACCTGTTTCAGTCTCCACCAAGGCTTTCCACTTTTTAAAAGTAGTATAAACTTCAGATTTACGTTTCAGAAAATAGATCCATACCTTTCTCGTTGAGTTGTCGATAAAGGTAACATAGTATGACGATCTTCCAAGAGATGAAACTGGTGCAGGTCCCCACATATTTGTATGAACCAACTCCAACTTTTATGACTTCGTTTTCCTGCCATCCTTTGAAAAACTAACCCTCTTTTGTTTGTCGAAGATGCAATCCTCACAAAAGTTAATGTCCACTGATTTCAAATATGACAGTTTCTCCATAGATACAAGTACATTCATCCCTTTTTGACTCATATGCCCAAGCCTTTGGTGCCACAAATTTGAGTCTTCCTTCTCACTAACAACTACTACTGCATCCTAATTGTTCGTAGTCATGTAAAGGGGGCGTTGTTTTTTACCACAAGCAACAACCATGGCTCCTTTGGTGACACAAGCCACCTATGAAGGTTATAACATGACCTTCATCATCAAGTTGTTCAACAAAAATCAAGTTTCTTTTCAAACCGGGCATATGTCTGACATTCTGTATCTTCCAAACAGATCCGTTTGGCAACTTGATTGTTACAACCCCTTTACCCAAAATCTTCAAAGGTTCATCATCAGCCAAATAAACCTTCCCGAAATCACCACCAATGTAATTGTCCGTGATTTCCCTCTGTGAAGTAGAATGGAATGATGCCCCATAATCTAAAATCCAAGATTCAAGAGAGTTGTCAATACTCAAGATCAAAGAACCATAAATCTCCTTCGTTATAGCATTAGCAGACTTCTGATTTTGATCACCTTCGTTCTTATTCAATGTCAGACAATCACCTTTTAGATGTCCATTCTTTCCACAATCCCAACAACTCTATCCCTCTTCAGTTCTTGACTTGCTTTTGTGTTTGGATTTTGATTTGTTGTGGTTCAAATTTTTTCCTACTGATCTTCCTCTGGCTTCTGTATTCAGGGCAGAACCTGATGTTTCCCCTAATTCACTCCTATGAATTTCTCCACTCAGAATTAAATCTTGAATATCATTATAATTCAATTTTTCTTTTCCCGAATAATTACTCACTGTCGTTACAGTACCATTCCAGCTTTCTAGCAAACTAGATAGAAGAATCAAAGCCCTAACCTTATCATAAATTCGATAGATACATAACTCAATTGTGTTACTACAATATTTAATTCGTTCAATTGCTCAGCCACCAAAGCACCTTCTGTCATTATCAGATTAAACAATGTACGCATCAAATAAACTTTATTTGAGGCAGAGGGTTTTTCATACATGTTTGAGAGTGCTGCCATGAGACCCGCTGTAGTCTTCTCCTTCGCTATGTTAAACGCAACATTACGAGACAACATTAGCCGAATAACACCTAGCGCTTGGCGATCAAGAAAGTTCACTCATCATCCTTTATCTTTTATGGTTTCGTCCCTGAAAGGGGCTCATACAGTTTTTTCTGATACAGATAGTCTTCAATCTGCATCTTCCAAAATCCAAAATCTGTGCCATTGAATTTATCGATTCTAACCTTTTCGTCTATAGCCATCGCTCCCACTCGAACCAATGCTCTGATATCAGTTGTTAGGAATTGACCCTTTCTAACCAAGATTGGTGAGACATGAAATAACAAACAAAGAAAAAAAAAAACAAAATCAAACAAATCACACACACAAGAATACAAAGATTTACGTGGTTCACCCTATAATAGGGCTACGTCCACGGCTGCTGCGGTTTTTCACTATGATCAGAAAAATACAACTCTCTTTTAACCTAAAAGAGGCACCTCTTATCTATTTATAAGTATAAAATTAGGGTTACATGGAAGCACATGGGAATAACGAAAGTACCCAAACCCCCCATTGGATCTAGTGTTTGAGTGAATAGTAGGGTTGAGTGAACAGTACTTATCAGGGTCCACCAACCCAACATATAATGGATGTAAATATGGAATTCAACTTCATGAAAAATAACAAGAACTAAACTCAAATAATGAATTACAAAAATAGTCTCTTAGAATTTGATCTTAACTCAATGTTTAACCCAAAGCTTAATTTTCATAAGACTTCTCCTTTTTCTATTCAAAGTATAAAATTAAATAGCTTAAGGTCTTCAAAATCCATGATGCATGTGAATATAAAACTCAAATACTTCATAGTGCTCAAAATCAAACTCAATTTGATGATATTATGAGATCAATTTCCATATTCATTAACCTAACTCATTTTCTTGCTAATTTATTTTTCATTACATGAAACTGAATCTAATTACCTCTTAATTTCAACTTCTAGATGATTTATCTACAAGATTTGAGCTTTAATTTCTTACCTAAAACCTTTAATTTGATGAGTTTCTTCACAATTTCTTGAGTCTCTCTTCAATTCTTCACTTTTTCCAAGCTTTCCCCTTGCTTTCCTTCACCATTCTAGCAGATAGAGTTGGTCTCTCTCTCTCTCTCTCTCTCAGTTCTTCTTCTTCTTCTTCTTCTCTCTCTCTCTCTCTCTCTCTCTCTCTCGGCTCTGTTCCTTCCAGGACATACACATGAATGAATTCATTTTCCTTCTCATTTCATATTAAGAGGTACACAAGCTCACCTTCTCTTGTTGACACCTTAAGCACACATGCACACAATATTGAGCTTCCAGCACAACACTCATATACACACACTAATTTGTTTGATACACCCACATCCACATACATCCTCAATTCTAGATTCTTTCATAATTCAATTTATGATTAAGATTAATTTACTTAAGCAACACATAGTCTTAATAAATCTTGATTAGTACATAATTAAATTAATCATAACTAATCACAAATCCCATATAATTTAATCAGTCTAATTTGACTTCCATTATAACCCAATTAATTATATTCAAATTTATTATTCTGAATCAAATTTTTAATCAAACACCGAAAAGGCTCCAAATGTCAAATTAAACTTATTTTCATCCTCAATTTTGGTTTCTTAAATTATTAAAGCCTTCAATTTAGATCATACGCAAAATCTCCGTCGATAAATTATATACTCAAATTGGACACTTCATAAGTAAATTTAATTCATAATAATCTTAATTCCAATCTTCATAACTTAATTAACTCCAATTCAGACCCAATTAATCAAATCTCAATTTTGCAAGTTTGAATCAAATATTTAATTAAACTTCTATACGGTCCGATAGTCGAAATTAAAATGATTCAATTCACCAATTATACTCTCTTGAGCCATTTAGACTTTCAATTTCTAATTCCAAAATAAATCCTCAATACAATCATATATGAATCAGCCTCCACAACTTTCATAAATCCCAAATTAAATAAGAATAATGGGAAATTAAAATTCAAATCTCCTTAAGTAATTAGATGTGGTGGAGGAGATAATGGGAAATTATTATATGTAATGGGCTGGTCACACGATGGTAGTGGTGGTGGTGGCAGCAGAGTAGTGGTAGTGGAGGAGATAATGGAGGGGGGTGGTGGATGAGTGGCAATGGCAGTGGTAATGGCGATGGCGATGGCGATGGCGATGGAGTAGCAGTAGCGGAGGAGGTAGTGGTGGTGGAGGAGATAATAGAGGGGGTGGTGGATAAGTGGCAATGGTGGCGATGGTAGTGGCGAAGGCGATGGAGCAGCAGTAGTGAAGGAAGTAGTGGTAATGGTGGTGGTGGTGGTGGCAGTAGTGGAATGGCATTAGCAGTGGTGGTGGAGGAATAGTGGTGAGATGTGGTAGTGGTGGTGGACTGGCAGTCGTGGAGGTGGATTGGTAGTAGTAGTGCCCATTTAGACGAGTTTAAATGAGTACTCATGTCTAACCTATATAATTTTTTTTTAATTGGGTTAATAACGAGCAACCCATATAAGCACATTTATTAATTTTGGTGGGTTTATATGGTTTTAACTTTGTAAAATTGGAGGGTTCATGGGTTTGCACTGAGTTTGCCACATCTACTTTTAGTAAAGTTAAATGGATCGAAACAAGCCAATATTGAGAAAATAAAAAAATAAACAACGTAAAGTATATTTCATTTAAAATACATGAAAATATCAGTTTTTCATTTATATAACTAACAAATTATTAATGCAAAGAAGACTACGTCTCATATAAATTAAAATTATAACAGAGTTTAATGTAATTATTTCAAAACTATGAGACTTATTGTACTTTTTCTAAACCTTAAGGGAGGTCACTGTAATTTATCCAATTTTTTTTTAAGTAAGTAGTAATTTATATAATAAAAAAATTGTCCTTCAGATATCAAAAAAAAAAAAATATGAAAGCTTATTTTCTATAAGAGTTTTAATTTTATTTTATTTTATATAGTCTATCTAAACAAAATTAGAAAGAAATTAAAAAGAAGAGAAATCACAATATTTTTTCTTATTTTTCTTCCTAACTTCACACAAATCATTTCTTTTATTTTCTTTCCTAAATATTCAAATATAATTTTAATTTAATATATGATATCATCATTATATTAGTAATAATTATGAATGATAAAATCCATTTAATCAATCTAATTAAAATAAAATAATAAATTTAATAAAAATATAATTATGATCATTATAACATTACTTTATTCTTACATTCTCAATCTTCTGATATAGATATCTTTTTATAAAAGGTTTGGTTTATCTCAAGTTGGAGTAATCTTGGAGCATGGCTACGTTGTGCTCCAGGGTGTTGTGATTGGTCGAGAAAGTGAAACTCATGATTTTATGCTAGGTGATTGGAAAACATGAGAAGGCATAATGTATGATGATTGGTGAAGAGCATGAACATGTGGCGCTCCAAGAGCACCCAATAATTTTTTCTCAAGTTGTCATCTTAACTTGAGAGAGTATTTAGGCTTAGTAAGTCCATTTTTGGACCAATTTCGGTGATCTAAATTGTTGACTTTTTAAACTGCAGTGAGTGAAAGGTCTGGGGTTCGAGCAGATAGATCCGTGGTGGCCCCTTTAAGTAGTAATCAAACATTACTAATATACTAATATTCTATCTTTAGCCCAAAAAAAAAAAAATAATCATATTTGTTTTAAAAACATAAACTATAACAACCAAAAAATTTAAGTTGTCCCTTAAATTTTATATTAATATTATTTAATGATAAATGATTTCAAAAAAATAATTTTAACTTTATATTATTATTCAAAATTATTTTCTGAGTGTTATAGTATTTTTATTGTATTTTTCTCTATATTTTTCCTAGACTAAAATATATTGAAATATAACATTTTCTGTACAACAAAATACTTGCGTCCCAAGCAGTCTTGCTCCGCACGCCTTCTTCACTATATATATAGATATCCATCACCAGCATCCTCATCAACACTCTTAGTCTCTCCCTCTCTACCTTTAATTATTTGGTTTATATATAAACTTTGAGTTTAATTTGGAGCATTTAGTGAGTCACAGTGAACGAAAGGCAAAAGTTGAAATTAACATTAAGGTGAGTTATATTATACCTTAAGTCACCATAATATATTTATGTATGTCTGAGTTATCATAATTTATTTTACACAATTTGTGTTTTATAAATTATATTAGCATTTTTAATTATGTTATTTATTTTATGAACCTTATTTTATATACTAAGGAAAACCCATAAATATAATTGTTTATTAAAATGTATTTTGAGTAATTATTTTATAAGTATCACCATGGAGGTCCCATGCCATGGGGGACTTAAATAACCATTGGCCCTCTAATCAGTCACTTTGTGACCCTTTGTCTGTCATGGATCCACTGACACTCTGATTTCTGATTTGGAGCAAAGTTTTGTACGGAGTTAAGTGCTACACTATTGTACGAGCCACTTCTAAAGTTCGTATGAGCCACTTCTTGAGTCCATACATCTATTTTGTTCTATATAGTGGTTATGATTTCGGGTGTAGAACAAAGTGATGTATGGAGCTAAGTGCTACACTATGGTAGGAGCCACCTCTTAAGTCTATACATCTGTTCTGTTTCGTTCTGTATCATGATTATGATTATTTTGTTTATATGATTTCTTTATTATATGCCAAATGATCTCTGTATTATATACTCTGTATTTTAATATCAAGCTTTGTTTAGCCAATAATCATTCATGGTGAATTTTATGCCCTTATACTCTTAGTATTATATTTCTCACTTTGCCATGAGCTTATAGTTGTTTACCAATTTTTAGGGAACAATGCAATTCAGAAATAGCTTTTGAAAAGTCTTAGATATGAGACTGCGGAATAGGCACTCACAATACTTTTATAGTATTTATAATTCTATTCTTCATATGTAAATATTGGCCTTTTTGGCCAATAAATTTTGTTATAAAAATAGAAGTTCTAATGATTATTTTGGTACCCTCACTTAAAATATTTTTTCCACTCGCGTTTAGTAATTTGTTTAAAAATTGGCCGGAGGTAATTTCAGTTACTGGCCATTACGATGCTTAATCATTGGGTACGGAAAGCAAGTCGTGATAAGTGGTAAGCCTAGGTTTTTTAAATTATTTTTATATAAGCATTGGAGCATAAGACACATACACAAATATGATGGAGGAAACGTTGAGCTAGATTATAGGTTGTATTTAAATTAAATATTTGTGTAGTAACAATCATGGTATATATAATTATGGTATTTCGTTAAGATGAGTTATTTATTACTTTATATATAATTGTATATAACTTTCATGTATATGCTGAATAATTTGAAGAAAAAAAAAATAATAAATTTCGTCTTATACGTTTTGTAACATTAAAAAAAAATAAAAATCATTTTGACTTTTTAGAAGTAGGTCCAAATCTATAATCTCTCAAAAATTTTAAAAAAAAAATTATAAAAATATTGATTTTGAAACTATTTCCCATTAATGGAAAGGACACGGATAAAAGAAATAGAAGTTCATCTCAAATTCCTTGCATATGATTCTATCATTTCATTTATAGTCGCTTATTTAATTGTGTTCTAATTTTATTATTTTATTTTATTTTATTTTCGGAAACAAAACTAATGAAAATTTTTTTAAGTCACAAATTGTTTCTCATTTTGGCCCAAAATAGTTTTTGTCAAAAAAACAGTGAGTTATTTTTGGTAATATTTTTTTGAAATAATATTTTATATTAGATTAATCATCAAATATATATTTATCAGAGTACGCAGTGGATAGCTTATACATATGAGAAATTTCGAGGATGAAATTTTTAAAAGGAGAGAAGATTGTAATAATCTGAATATTTAAGTTGTCTCTTAAATTTTATATTAATATTATTTAATTATAAATGATTTCAAAAAAAATAATTTTAACTTTATATTATTATTAGTTTGTAAGTATTATGGTATTTTTATTATGTTTTTCTCTATCTTTTTTCTAGATTAAAATATTCTGAAATATAACATTTTCCAATACAACAAAATACTTGCACCCCACGCAGTCTTGCTCTGCACACCTTTGTCACTATATATATAGTTATCCATCAACAGCATCCTCATCAACACACACTCTCTCTCTCTCTGGCTTTAATTGTTTGGTTTGTATATAAACTTTGAGTTTAGGTTGGAGTATTTAGTGAGTCACAGTGAACAAAAAGAAAATTTGAAATTAACATCAAGGTGAGTTATCTTATACCTTGAGTCACCATAATATGTTTTATGTATGCTTTGAGTTATCATAATTTATTTTACGCAATTTGTGTTTTATAAATTATATTAGCATTCTAAATTATGTTATTTATTTTATGAACCTTATTTTATATACTAAGGAAAACCCATGGATATAATTGTTTATTAAAATGTATTTTGAGTAATTATTTTATAATTACCACCACAGAGGTCCCATGCCTTAGGGGACTTAAATAACCATTGGTCCTCTGATTAGTCACTTTGTGACCCTCCGTCTGTCATGGATACACTGACACCCTGATTTCTGGTGTGGAGCAAAGTGTTGGACGAAGCTAATGCTACACTATTGAAGGAGTTTGTAACGCCCCCAAAATAGCACAAATAATCAAACTCATAAGAGAAGTGAGCACAATAGAATTGGTATACTTTCATTCATCGAAGTCCATATTACCAAAGATAATAAATGCAATATACATTCATAAATGTTCCTCCTGAATCTATAGCATGTAATACCAGCTAATAACAGCAAAATAAATGTCCTATGGGCTTCCATCTTTCCAAGACATTTCTTGGTTACAATAAAAGCGAATCATAAGCTCTATACATATAAAGTCCTTGACTTGAATAAACATTTAAACACTTAAACAACAAAATAGAGCCTCCAGCTCCTAGGTCTTCCCAAGCTACGTCCTTGGAGGAGGCATGTCATCGATACTTGAAAATGGTTTCTCAGGTAGAGTGAGCCAAAGCCTAGTAGAAATAGTCTATCACAATATATGATGTTTAACTAAGATATAAGTGTCAGAGATATATTTAATATTTATGACAAACGCCCATTCTTCATATGACCACACGATACCGATATCCACATTTCAATCAATTCCCATTTATTCATTTAAAGTTAATTCATCTCATTTCAATTCATAGGCCAAGTTTATAATTCTCTGAATAACCCAACTGAGACTACAACTCAATGGTTCTCAATCAACATAACTATCATACAAGCACTTCAATCTTGCCATTTTACGAAAATTTCATCCGCGAGATCGGCACACATGTATACATATGATTTCAGAACTTTCACCCTAGACACTCCGGCCAACTTAATTTTAATGGAGTTCATCTCTTATCTTCTCCCAAAATGTTATGCATATGTAATGTATTTAAAAGTACCGTCATATTCAATAACACAATTAAATGGTTAGTTTCAATTTACCTAATCCTCATGCAATTTCTACAACAATCATAGCTACCCTCCACCGATAACTCAATACAAATATTTCTAAACAGATATTCAATCATTGTAACAGATAATTTATCAAATTTCCATACAGATATTAAACAAATCCAACTACACTATTCATTCATACATCCTCCTAATTTCACATTTCTCATACCAATTCCATTATTTATACAAAACAATTATTCAGACATTTTAGGGCAAAACTCTTCATTTTCCAAAAATTGACCCAAAAGTCAAAATCAACTATTTTAACACAAGATAACCACATATCCAAACCCCATGATCAATTATATAACACCACATAGAAACCCCTCTTTTTAAACTTGAATCCAAACCCTAGGTTTACTCAAATACTCCTAAAATTTCACCATTTATACATAACAACAAATAACAAGGTTAAAGATCATATTAAGGTGTAGAATATCCCTACCTCAAGTGTAGAAGCCCAAAAGAGAAGTGGAGGAACTTCAAAAATGTCGGAACCAAACTCTATTCGGATGTAATGGTAGCCTTTGAGGTGCTCCACCTTTTTATCAAAGGGAGTAGGGTAGAGAAACCCTTAGATCCTAGGGGATTCGTAGAGAGAAGTCAGATTTTAGAGAGAAAATGAGTTGATCTAGGGTTTTTGAGTGAAAAGATACAAAAAAAAAAAAAGATATAAAAATGAGCTGCTGCAAACTGATATACGTGAGGCTCGGTCGAGCGAAAGAGTTGTCGCTCAAGCGAGCAGACACAATAAGTGGCCTATCTTGAGCGCAAGAAGCGTCACTTGAGCGCAAAATACAAATTTCCAAAAGTTTTGCAGACAGAAGACCGTCACTCGAGCGCAAGAGTTCTCGTTTAAGCGAACAACGACACCCTTCCAGTACCTCTACAGGCCTGAGAAAATACTGGAAGATCACAAAGCTCACTCGAGCGCAAGAAGCTTCACTTGTAACATCAATCTAGACTAACTAACTTGTCCATCACTCGAGCCGAATAGGAACCAGCACACAACCGGAAAGCCGTGTAAGAAAACATGCGTGGGGTTTAGAGTAGGCCTGACGCTTGGGCCCAGAAGGTAATATAAATAGAGGAACATCAACCAAAGAGTGGTATGTGAGAATAGACAAAATAACTTGAGAAAGAAGTAAACTAGAGAGAATACTAACTTGTCCATCGGAGTGCTAATTCCGGCAATCTCGACCGGAGTGTTCATCCATTTTTCAAGTAGCGATCAAAGGATCAAGGACGTCTGGCTGGATCTTGGAGGATTTCCAAACCACTTCTCCACAATTGGCGCCGTCTATGGGAATACTCAAGCCCATCCATGGCGGGCGTAACAGATGATCCTCTGGTACTTGCTGACGACGTTAGGCCAAGAAATGACACCACTCCAAGAAACATGCATGGACCGGAGAATATCACTGCGCGACGGGCCTTGAACTTCGACTCAATAACTCAGACCTCACCCTCAACTTCGGTGCAAGAGACAATGTAGACAATCATGGATCAGGCAAAACAAAATGAACAGTGTCTAGAAAACATGATGGCTGAGAACGAGCGCCTGCGCCAGGAATTGGCCCTGGAGCTAGCTAAATCCCAACAAGCTGTATGCCATGACTGGGGTCAACCTCCAAGAAAGAAGGATAATCGACGACGTTGACTTCGGAAACATGATAATGACAGTAATTCTGACTACCCATCCCAGGAAACCAGAAAGAAGAGACGAGTCGATGTATCTATCTCATCCGAAGGAAGTCTGTACGTACGACATAGGTAAGGGCAAATAAGTGATGATTCGGATGAAGAAGGCAAGCATGACCCTTTTGTGTGATGCATTGCAAGGGTTGTGCTGCCCAAGAAGTTCAAAGCACCATCGTTCACCCTGTATGACAGAAAATCTGACCCCACTGACCATATCCATCATTATAAACAAGCGATGACACTGCATGCTGGCGATGAAGCCCTCATGTGTTGAATGTTTCCAAGCAGCCTGGGACCATTGGTCGTTGGATGGTACTATAAACTAGAGCCGACATCAATAAAAAGCTTTCATCAACTCCAAAAATCCTTCAGGGCAAGATTCATCACCAATGAAATTCAGCCAAAGCAAGCCGACTCTGTCTAGAAAATGCAAATTAAACTAGAAGAAACCCTTCGTGAATAGTCGGCCCACTATTGGGAATGTTTTAACCTAATAGATGATGCCTGCAATGACTCCATGGTCATCACCACCTTTAATATGGGATTACATCCTGATAGTCCCCTCTACAGCTCATTGACCAGACGGCCCCTCCAAAACAATTTGGGCGTTAATGAAGAAAGTCGAAGAATATTGTAAGATAGAAGACGATGCCCTGTGGGTCAAAGCCAAACAAAAAGCCGTTAAGACGGCTCCATCTGGTATCGTTCAACCAATAAGCACCGTGCCATCAAGAAGCCCCGAATCGTGGAAGCGAGCTAAATAAGACAAAATGCATGATTCGCGCTGATCAAGCGATCAGTGTTCATACCGATCAAATGAACAATATCAAGTAGATAGTAGGTGCACAAGACGCTCAAACAAGAAGTACACGAAATTAGCAGAGCCGATTAGCAAGATTTTGTTGAAAGTCCAACACCTTCCGTTCTTTAAATGGCCATCCAAAATGATAGGACCTCCCGATACAAAGAGAACGGATAAGCAATGCGAATACCACAAGGACCATGGTCATGACACCGATAGTTTTTATGCACTGAAGGACCACCTGGAGGAGTTAGTACAAAACGGCCGGCTGGCGCAACACATCTGAAAGAATAATCCATCAAACACGATAGCCCTACGGCCGGATTCACCTCCACCTGGTGTAATTCACATGATATACATCCTGTCGTCATTAGCTGAGGTACATACAATTCAGTTGCAACCTAGCCTGCATAAGCCAATCACACCAGCAAAACGACCCCATGAAACTAGGAGGATTAGTTTTGATGACACTAACTTAGTTGGAGTAACTCTCCTTCACGTCAATCCCCTCGTCATCGTGCTACGCGTGAACAGATTCACCATTGAATGTGTTCTCATCGATTAGGGAAGTACTTCGAAAATAATGTATTACAAGACGTTTGTTAAACTCAGCTTCACTGACTCAGATTTGTTGCCGGCCGATTACCCATTATTCGGCTTCAACGCTAATCCCGAGTATCCTTTGGGCAAGATCACACTACCAATTTGGGCGAGCACCAGATCAGTAGATGTAGAATTTTTGGCTGTCAAACTTCCGTCACCATACAATCTCATCATGAGAAGAACTTGGTTGCATACCATGCAAGCTGTGCCAAGCACTTACCATAAATTACTTCATTTTCTAACTGAGTATGGAATTGAACAAATTCGGGGTTCTCAAAAATCGGCACAAGCATGCTACTTTGTTGCCACTGCAAAGAGACCAAAAAAACTGGAAGTGAAGTCGATTAAAGTATCGGATTGGGAGAGCCTTGAGGACATTGGGAAAATCCCCAGCGAAAAGGCAACTGAAGACCTGGATCAGATCAAAATTAATGGAAGCCTTGACAAGTTCTTCACGATCGGCACTTCCTTGAACGAAGTTGATAGACACAAGCTTGTATCCTTCTTACTCGGCAACCTCAACGTGTTTACATGGACACCATACGAGATGCCAGGAGTGGATTCATCTGTGTCCCAGCACCGCTTAAATGTTGATCCAAAATGTGAGCCAATCATCCAGAAAAGTCGGCAGTCTGCCGCGGAGCATGCTTCAGCCATTGTTGAAGAAGTTGACCGATTGCTTGATGCCGGGGCAATTTGCGAAGTAACCTATCCTACATGTGTGGACTCGCCTTTTTTTTCATGCACTGCCTTTCAGAAAGGTTTTGAAAAGAAAGGTCTCACAGTTCGGACTCCCTCGGTTCTGAATCTAATCTCACAAGTGCAATGTGAAACTGATAAACATCAAAGAGTCCAAATCCGGCAAATCTTTTGCAAAATTGATTTGAAATCAAATAATGCCAAAATTCGACTGCTTTGCCAAATACAGGGTCGCAACCTAAATATTTTTTTCATTTTGGGGAAATTTAGGAAACCCTGACTTGTTCCAAAGGCCATGTGTCCGTCATCACCAAAGTTGCCTCGGCTTAGGGACTTAGGTATAAAGGGGGAAGGTCATGAAATGAGCACCCCTGCTCACCTGATCAAGATTGGCCTCTACTAATCATGATATGTCATTTTATAAACGTTTATGTGTTCTTATTCTGATTATTAAACTAGCTTTACTAGGTGACGCACACAAGCAAGTATAGACTAGTCGCAGGACTTGGAACAATTCAAATCATGTTTGTTTTCGAAAATGGTTTGAATTTGCCACTCTTAAGTGGGCTTAAAAGATGCGGATTTGCCACCTCAAGTAGGCTTAAAACATGATTTGCCACAACAAAGTGGGCTTAAAACTTACATTCGCTGAATCGTTCCAATTCAAACAACAAGCCTTCATCTATAGGCATTCATGCAGTTTAACATTTAAGCAAATAGCCTCATGGAAAGCATGCTAATCATGGCGATATGGCAATCACACTCATGTAAGTATGCTAAAGCATAAAACTCACTGAGTACTCCAAGCCAAAACAAAAACTAGTTAGAAATATGCATGATCCTAACTATATAAGATGCCTAATGGAACGCATGCGAAGAATGCAATTAATAGGCTCGGCTACTAATATGGCATATGATTCGATTTGATAACATGCTGTTTGAACACATATTCAAATAAGATATTGAAATTGTAATGCAATTTGAATGATGCACCGAGCCTCGGTGCATGCAAGACAAATGAATGGATGCAAACATGCGAGCATAAGGTATGCTAATTGAAAATATGACCATAATCTAACCATCAAAAGCGATTAAATAAAAAGGGAGAAAGACGTAGGGTTGGAAGACATGCACATACGCACGTACGCTTATTACAACATTGCGCCCTCGTGAAGAAGGGTCCGAATGAACTAGCTAGCTAAACTGATTAAGCTAACTATTACAAAATGAAACCAATTAACTAATTCTAGTTAACTATTTACAACAATTAAAACGAATTAACTAACTTATTCTAAGTTAATTAAATATTTCAAATTGAATTAAGCTAATTAATTACAAAACGAATTAATTAACTAAATAGTTACAACACTGGTATGAATGAATTAGCTACAACTAACTAATTAAGCGAAGTAAGTAAATGGCCTCGAGGGGCGAGAAATGCAGGCATGCTCAGCTTCTCTACCCAAGAATGCCACCGCCATGCCATTGCAATCTCTGTTTGCACATTTTTTATCACTAAAAATTGCACCAACTTCCAGAACACCTTTGCTCCACCTCAGGAACACACTGAGCAACTTTCTTCATTGATGGCCGGCTGGCTACTGTTGGTGGCCGTCGAGCACTACTGGTGGCCTGTCGGCCACCCCTTTCCTGAACTTCCTTTTTTGCTGCAACAGAGAGCAAACAGAGGCAAAACAGTGTATTCTCAAGGAATGTTTGTACTGTTAACCTCCTCATCATAACACAAGTTCAAAGGAGTGTAACCCTTGGCCCTCAAACCATCAACAAAGCATTTTCCATGCATAATGGCTAAGGAACCAAGCTTGTACAAGCTTAATGGGTGCAAAACATGACTAAACAAAACCACTACCCTATCATGTATGATCAAGGGGGATGGTGACCAAGGAAAGTGGTACATTTCATCACTTTGAGTATGAAACGTCTCATTTCCCTCGTGTTCGAATTAACGTCCGATTCAAACACATGTAATGTAACACGAAAGATGCTTTATCTTGCCTCTTTTACTTTTTCATTTTATTTATTCATTTTAACTTACCAATCCATTCTTTAATTGATTAATCCAAAAGTGAATGTCCTCTAATAGAAGAGGTGTCATCCAAGGGATAGCTTAAGGCAAGAGAGAGGTCAAGCCTTTGATTAGTAGAAACCCTCAAAAGAGGTTGAAACCATTAAGCACAAACCTCAATCTCAAGTTTAAACGCAACCCTAAGGCTAAACAACCCTCAAAGCAAATGAAAAAGTGAAGAAGTGAGGAAGGTTACAGATATTTAGGTGCTGGAATTAGGCATGAAAAAGTATTAAAACATGCATCCTAGACACACAAATGATGCTCAAAGCCCAAAAATACTAAACTAGTGAAGGAAATTGCACCACAACTATACAAGACAAAACTCAAATGACCCAAACAGCCCAAAACAGAGCTAAAGCAGGTCAAAATAGAGGCAAAAACATGCTGAGATCAAGTTACAAAATACTAGAAAAACATGCTCACTTATGAAGCTATCTAGGCATGCAAACAAGACACAAGGAGGGGAGGCTAACCCCTCCAATTTTGGACTTCAAAACAAAGTTTTTACCACTGAAAAACCTCTGAATTTTAGTGGTCAAAAGGCCTAAAGAGTTTGATTTGAATGTGATAAAAAATGATGCAAAATTCTAAAAAATTAGGCAACAAGAAGGGTGGATTACCCCTTAACACAAAATAGCCTCAAACCATCATTTTTAAGCCTCAAAAATAGAGTTTTTTATAGTTGAAAACCGGCCAAAAAAAATACAAAAGGATGGAAAAACAAGTATTCACAATAAGCTTTAAATGAGGTAAGTTCTCTACCTTTGAAGCAAAGCACAACTCAGCCACAAATTCAAGCTCAAACCCCTTTCCAAAGCTCAAACACAACTCCAAGGGACCTTAGCTCAATGGTGGTCAAGTTTGGTTAAGGGTTAGTGCGCAAAAGTGTAGAGAAACTAGACTTTAAGGCACAAAATAAGAAGAGAGAGGAGAGAGAGAGAGAGAGAGAGAGAGAGAGGAAGAAAAAAAAAATCAAGAGCGAGAGAGATTTTTGGTCTAAAATGTCTAACCCCCCAAAATGGGAGAGGACACCCCCTATATATAGAAAATCGAGGTTTGAGCTTGTATACATCCCATCATGCATGTGTATGAAGATGCAACTTAGTGAGCAACAGATAGCATAGCTGGCAAACAAATATCTAAAAAAGGAGACCAATGGCCGTCAGCCACCATTGGTGGTCGTTGTTCATCACTGGTAGCTGACTGGCCCGACCAGTGGTCGACAGATCCCAGGTCTAGCCGGCAAGTCACCCTCATCTCCAGGCAAGAGGTAACAAGCTCTTGGTCCTAAAACATGCACAAAACATATAAGTTTAGAGGCTCAAAGGCAAGGCATTTCGTCGAGGACTTTGGGCGCTCAAAACGAATGCAAACAGGCACAATCATCGAGTGTAGAAACGATGACATCCAAGTCCAGAGGACGGTCAAAAATGAGGTGCTACAATTGCCCTTCTTTGATAGAACTCGAAAGTCATGAAATGACGTGAATGAATGTCAAAGCCCAGAGACGACCTATTTTTGACAAGGCCAAAGAGTTCGACAAACAAACAAGCAGGACAAAGATGGTTGTGCCTACATGCTACCTACGTATCCCTTTGCAAGGAATCAAACTAGCGTAGTTCTGGGGCAGGATGGAAATGACATGCACGATGCAAAAACATAACTTATGATCATGCAATGAGGCTGTAATGAAACATCTAGATGCAAATGTTATACAAAGAAATGCTACAGTAATCACATTCACGAAAGAAGTAAGTAAACACGCCACACGTGAGAATCACAAGCCAAACCACATTTCATATAGAAAGGATGTAAGAAAATTATGCAAACTTAACTATGCATCACGCAGGAAAGACAAAGAATAATGCAATCACAGACTCATCCGAGACGTCAAACATGATTCCAACGCGTTGCATGCGGAAGGAGAGAAGGGATGGTGTGAACACTGGGACACACCCAAATGTTCTAAACTGAAACGTCCTAACACGCCGCACGTGAGAGCAGAAAGTGATAACAAGAACATCGGGACACACCGAGATGTCTCTAACCGAAGTGTCCTAACGCATTGCACGTGAGAAGAGAAGGCGATAACGAGAACATCAGGACGCACCCAAATGTCTCTAACCGAAGCATCCTAACACATTGCACGCGAGAGGAGAAAGGGGTAATGAGAACACCAGGGCACACCCAAATGCCTCTAACCGAAGGCGTCTTAACGCGTTGCACGCGAGAGAAGAAGAGAGTGGTTTAAACACCAGGCGTACCTGAATGTTTTTTACCCGAAGTGTCCTAAGGCATCGCATACGAGAGAAGAAAGGGGTAATGAGAACACCGGCGTGCACCCAAATGTCTCTAGTTGAAGCATTCTAACACATCGCATGTGAGAGTAGAAAGGGGTAATAAGAACATCGGGGCACACCCAAATGTCTCTAACCGAAGGTGTCCTAACGCATTGCACGCAAGAGGAGAAGAGGGTGGTGTAAACACCAGGCGTAACCGAATGTTTCTAACCGAAGCGTACAAATGCGTCCCACACGAGAGGAAAAGATGGTGGTGGGCGTACCCGAATGTTTCTAACTGAAGCATCCTAATGCGTCGTACACGAGAGGAGAAGATGGTGGTGTAACACCGGGTGTACCTGAATGTTTCTAACCAAAGCGTCCTAACGCGTCGCACGCAAGAGAAGAAGAGGGTGGTGTAAACACCGGGCGTACTCGAATGTTTCTAACCGAAGCAAGTAACTCGAAGGATAGGAATGATCTCACCTGGAATTCCTCTTAATGAACCGTACATACAATATCGTGCCTGCATAAGAAAGAAACTCAACAAACATATCATAGTAAGAGTGCATGTTCTATACACTGTGGAGAAGTGGTTTGGAAATACTCTTCTGATCCCGGGGGACGCTCGTGATCCTCTGCTAGTCACCCGAAAAGGAATAAACATTCCAGTCTAGGGTGCCAGAATTAGCACTTCGACGGACAAGTCAGTCTCAACACTCAAGATTACTTCTATTCTAAGTTAAGCGTAGTAGTTCTCACATACCTTTCTTTGATGAGTGATTCTGTATTTATAGTGTTTTCTTTGGGCCTTTGGGCTAGGCCCATCCTTGTTCCGTCACATGTACCTCTACTCGGCGAATGTTCTACTGGCCGAGATACTAGTTATTCTATTCGGCTCCTTGATTGGCTGGGGTATATGTCGAATATAGGTTACGTTTCGGACCGGACACGCTCATCCGTCCCTATGGATCTAATAATTATTCGGCTCCCACAATTGCCCCCCGAACACCCTTCTAGCATCAGCTAGTCGGCATGTTTGGCTTTTAGCTTGGGAAGTCAAAAATTCAGCGGTTAACCTTCTTCCCAATGCATGTCAGAGTGCGCTCATGCTTTTTAGTCATTGTAACACTTTCTCGCCCCTTCGTACACTACTTTCATTTAATATGATTTGAAATTGTCTCTTCGAGTGTATGTCCTGAATGTTCAAAAGATATCTTGCTCGCCTTCCAGTGCCACTCTATCTCTTCGTGGCTTCTACAACTCACTTCTCGCTTCTCCCTCTGTCTCCTGCAAGTCTTCTCCTCCTTAATTTTGATCCCGCTTCCTTATTTGCTTTTAACTTTTCATAATCCTTGGGTTTGGCTTAAAAAGAATAGCAAAACATCTGAAAGAGCTCCTTTCAGCGGATCAAATCTCTGACTTTCGACGCCATTTCTCCATCCCTGATGACGTCCATCTGTCACTTTTGGCAGACAGCACAACTGATATGCAGAGGGAAGATGAGAGCACAATCGTCTTTTATCTCCTATCAATTGCTGAGAGCGGAGTCCGCTTTCCTCTTCACCCACTTTTGAGGGCCTTTCTTAGATACTGGGGCCTAATCCCTTCCCAGCCCAACGTCAATATCTTTCACATCATAATGGGGATCGTAGAACTAAATCGCCATCTTAGGACCAATTTAGGTATTCCTGCCATTCGGCATTGTTACGCCCTAGCCAAATCTACTGGCCGGCTAGGGCGCTACTTTCTTTAGAGCTAAGGATATTGATCATTACTTAGTGACTATGCTCGCCAGCTCTAGCAAGCGTGTCGACAACGTGATGGTCGTTGTCCACGGTAATTGGGAGTTCGGTGAAGGCGAAGATTGCCTAGACCCGGTGCCAAGGGAAAAAGGCAAACCAAGTGGCCGATTAGATTACTTTGCTTTTGATATTTGCATGTATATGTATTCGACATTATGTTCACCTTATCGTTTTGTCTATGCAGACAGCGATTTGAAGAGAGTGTTGGTTTCAGACGACAACGTCATGCTCACAGAAATCAAAACCGCACTACAGTTCATCGGCCGTCCAAACCTTCAAAAATAAGGGAGGGCAGCCCACATTCTCTTGCGGTACTAGCCAACTTACACAACGTTCTCAGCGGCAGACAACATTCCAATCGCACGAGGTGACAATCAACTTGCTGCCCTCATCTTCCCCAGCTTCAGAAACTTAAGGCAGATCGATTTAGAGTCATCTGATTCTAAACACGCGGAAGAACAAGTGGCCGAACTAATCGCCGAGGATTCAGACCGGTAGGCCGCGAAAGTTGACGAAGTGATTAATTCGGCCTTTAGGGAAGCCGGATTGAACTCTTTTGACCCTCCGTCTACATCAGGCCGAGGGAACGCCTTCGAAGATATTTTTTTGAACTTGGGAGACCTTCCCGACGATTACTCTGAAGGCATAGCTGGGGAAAATCTTACGTAGATGGCACAGAAGAGGAACGCCAAACGCATGGCCGCCTGAAAAAAGGACGAGGCCATCCGTTCCAGACTTGTCCCAACTGAATCTGTTCAACCTACTATTGTAGAGAAATCGGCTCAGGTTGTCATGGCCGAGGTAGAAAAGGTTGTCAAGCACCCGATTACAGAAGAGCGGCCGATTTTGGAGGACTGAGGCGACAAAAGGAACGCCGAGGACAAGGACGGCTCCGAAGAGGGCCCTGTTGATAAGCGGCCACACTTAGAGGAGTCAGTTGTGGTTGCTTCTTTCATCATTGAACCAAAGATAAAAAACATGCTGATCTCCTCTAAAGCGTTGGCTTTGAAAGATCCAACTGTGGCATTGAGCTTGGCCACCACGGTCTCCTTGCCGGCTGACAAAGCGACCTTGCGTGCTGAGCCGGACTTGGCAATGGTAGCATTAGCTGCTCAGTCGGCCCTTCTGGTACGTGTATCCTTGAAATGTGACGATCTTTTGGTTTGCATTCGATGTTTCTTGGAATGTGATGATCCTTTGTTTTGTAGACCGTCGGAAGGATTGCCGAATTAGGCCAGCGCCAACGTGACGTTGTCGAAAGGATTGGCTGTTTGTAATCGGAAGCCGATGGCCAAAGGAGCAGGGTGGAGTTTGAGGCAATGAGAGCCGTAATGGAAAGTGCACGGGCGGAGGCTGAGAAGGAAAGGGCTAGAAATGTTGATCAACTCAGGTCTGACACAAAGGAAATGGCAAACGCGAGCAAGGAATCGCTCAAGTTAGCCAACGAGGTGCTTGTGAAACTGGAGGCCGAGTTGGAAGGGTTGAAACAGCCTAGGAAAAAATCGAATCTGAGGCTTCCACGGCGTTCGAGGCTGGAGGGAGTGCCGCTTTTAATGAGTGCGTAGAAAAGGTCCCCAAATTTGAGAATCGGGGATGCAGACACAGCTGGCTCAAAGCCCTTGCTGCCGCTGGAATTACATTGGCCATGCCAATTCCATACGAGCAAGTGGACGTTGAGCCGCTTGAGTTCAATCTTGAGACTTGGTTTGGGTGACGTTCTAGTTTTGTCAGACTCAATTTCAATGTATGTTTTTTGTTAGTTGACTTTCATCTTTTTTGGATGTTCACATGTAAAATGTCCGCTGCTAGCGCCAATTTATGAATAAAAATTTTATATGCTCTCAAATTATTTCTTGTATTGTTTGTTGTATGAGTATATAGTTAGGAGAATCAGTGTTAGAACAAAATGTCAAGATTACGTGAGATGACAGGCTTAACAGCCGATTAAAATTAGGGATCTGATTTAATCATAAACAAAATGAATTTATGACGATTCGTGGAACGGCTGGGGCACTCAAGCCGTATAGATTGATAAATCTACCCTTGCCCCAGCTGGTTCGTGAACGTAGAACGACGAATAACACGCTACTTATGAATCTTGCACTGAAGAATCGATTTGTGGAACGACTGGGGCACTCAAGCCGTCTAGATTGATGAATCTGCCCTTGCCCCAGCTGGTTCATGAACGTAGAACGCCGAATAACACGCTACTTCTGAATCTTGCACTGAAGAATCGATTCGTGGAACGGCTGGGGCATTCAAGCTGTCTAGATTAATGAATCTGCCCTTGCCTCAACTGGTTCATGAATATAGAACTCCGAATAACATGCTAGTTATGAATCTTGCATTGAAGAATCGATTCGTGGAACGGCTGGGGCATTCAAGCAGTCTAGATTGATGAATCTGCCCTTGCCCCAGCTGGTTCATGATCGTAGAACGCCGAATATCAGTGGTTGATTAGGGCGATTGGGGCATATGACTCAGTCGGCGACGGGCTATTGACGCTTCAATAGTAATGAGATTGCCTCGGAGGTGTTGCCCTCGTAGGGAATAAATGGGCGTGTACTTCGTGAACGAGGGTCCAATTTTTGTGCTCAGTCAGTAACTTAGTCCAGCTCTTTGAGGAAGATTAAACAAGTGCGAATGTCAAATAAGCTTTTCTTCAACAGCAGATGTGAAGCCAAGATGCTAGCTGAGTTGGGAGGAGCCATGAGTCGAAGCGGTTGATTTTAATTATTTTGTTTAGTTGTGTAGGTAAGGTTTAGGGTTATTAGTTGATTGATTGATTTTAATTATTTTGATTAGTTGGGTATGCCATGTTTATGGTTTTTATATGGATTTATGTTATGGTTGTAATCACACTCATGGTTATATGAAATTAAAATTAATTAAGAACCCATAGATAAATTCCTTATACTCCACCATGACTCCATGGATTGTTGTTTTATTTGAGTGATGGTGAGAAAGAGTGTATAAAAATGTGAGGATTATGAGATTTATTTGAATGCCTTAGGCTTGGCATTGTTATGTTATTCTCATCAGTGAGATGTTATGTAAATATATATTGTTGCCTCGTTCTCATGAGTAGACGAGTGCTTTGATTTACGCGTGTACGTATATGCTAACCATCCGGGGAGTGTGAGTCAAACTTGGGACGATATCCCCGTGCAAGTTTGGCTTCAGAGCGGTGTTAGGTATACGGGAGGCACATGGGATATATGTGTAGGCCGGAAGTGGAGGGCCGAAATGGTGGAGTTAAGGTACACAGAATTTAATTACGAGGTTATTGGTATAGTGTGAATTGTGTTGTTTTGTATATCCTGAAAAATAGTAAACGACCTCAGTAAATTATGAAATTGGAGCAGAGGCATGTATACGTGATTCTAGACAACTTTTGTGTTTTAAGTTGTTATTAAAAAGATCGATTAGAACTTATAATCGAATGATCTTGATTATTGTAGTTTTGATTTATTTTAACAATGCAGAGTTTAGAGGTTGTTTTTAGGAAATTTAATTCTGTTCAACTTTCGTTCTTTGAGTTTTGATCAATTCAAATTATTTAAGTATGAAACGGTGCATTTTTATACTTCTTTAGCAAATTGCTTATGGTTAAATTATACTAACTTTATTTTGCAGGATGGTGGGTCTTACTAACTTTTCATGCAGGGCTGACCCACCATATTTTAATTTCTATTTTGTCTATTTTATAATCAATTTATATTTCGTTGTGTACGGGAAAGAAACTAAATGCCATTGTATCTTGAGAAACTACCCATTTGTCTCGGTGCGGTTGGAACTACTTGTCTTGTCCCGTAACAAGAATTAAATGTATTTTTGTTTGTGTCTGGTGGACACGTGGGTGTCAATTACTTGTACTCATACCAGTATACTTGTATACTGACCCGTTTTATCTCTTGGCAACTCGGGTGCGTTCTGTTTGGGCGCGGCCGAGCTTCCTTTGCAAGATTAGTTGAGGCTACGGTGGTGACGTGGAATTACTTTAGTTGTTGGACTTGTCATTTGGATTTCTTTTGTTTTCTTAAGCTTAGGGTTGATAATAGTTTATGCAGTTATTATTTGTTTTTATGACTTTAGTATTGGAATAATTTGGCATGGTTTGAAACCGTACTTTATTTAAGTTGTTTGGACTATTTATTGTTACCTTGATGTTGAGGTATTGGTTAGTTATGAATTTGTGGTGGATGGTTTGGTTTGCATTTAGTGTTTTTGTTTCACCCCTAGGATTTGGATAATGGAATATTGATTAGGGTTAGTCCTAATATAATATTTAATTATCCGAATTTTGGGGCGTGACAGTCGGGCATTGATTTGGCATTGCCACTCTACCGGCGTAATCATTTTCTATTTTTCCGCCTTTGATGTCGAGAAGAGTGAGGATGAGGGAGACGCCGTAGAAAAATACTATGTAATTATGTAATTGTTGCATGATTGAATAAAACGTCCTATTTTAAATATTTCATTGTAATTTGTATTCAGCACACACGTGTTTGCATGTGTTTCATTGTATAAACATTTAATTCCGAATAGTTATATGCCGGCTTGTCATGAGCATTCTTCATTAAATATATATTTGGCATGTGTTTCACGCACGGTCAATGTGTCGATGAGGCTCCGAATTCAGAGGCTTTTATCAGCCCCAAAGGCGTCATGCGCCGAGGAGGCTCCAAATTCAGAGACTTAATCGGCCAAAAGGTGTCATGCACTAGGGGCTCTGAATCCGGATTGTCAACCTATCTATAATTGCCCATTTTGATAATTATAGGCCATTTTAACTCCAAAGAGCCGAAAATTACTACATGGAGTGGCTTTGGCCAATATCATATCGATCGGCGTTCGTCTTTTGGAGTTCAGTGTTAATGAAATCGCCTCGGGGTCACTGCAACGATTAAAAATAAATCGCCTCGGACTCTTCACACCAGTAACTTCACTTACTGTGTTCAGACTCGATTTAAAACATCTTTGTTGTGTGGGGTTAGATAAGTGTGAATTTCAAATGGAGTTTTCTTCAACAGCAGAGAAGAAGCTCGAACTTTAGCTGAGCTTGGTACTGCAATGAATCGTAGCAGAGAACCCACCCATGCGAGAGGTAGGGCGTTCAAAGAATGAGAAAATTTTCAGCCTCCAAGTCGTCGAAGCAGACCATCCCGAAAAAAGAAACAGCAACGGGGAAGTTCTCTGCAACCGCAACCAAGAAATGAGGCCGACGTAGCGCCGCAACCGTTGAGTTTTACTATTTTTGTGGGGAATTCCTTTCTTGTCCTGGATCTTGGCCTTGACGTTGTCTATGGTGTCAAAGCTCCCCACTTCGAGGGTGATTGTCTCGCCGGTGTGAACATCGTGGATTTAAGCATGGTCAGATCAAAGCATTTCAAGCTGCGGATGCTCTCCGAGCAGCTGGCGTTGATTTGACGCTGCCGCTGTACTAACACGACCAGTTCCCCTTTTTTGCCTTCGAAATTGAGAAGGGGGACGAAGGCGATGCCGTATGAAAATAGCTATTGTAATGCTCGAACGCGGATTGTGTTTTTGTAATTACTGTTTAATCGAATAAAATGTTTTATTTTAGAAGTTTATATCTCATTCTGAATTTTTATATGCTTAATTAGACATCTTATTTCAGATGTTGGCATGTTTTGTTTTGTTCATGTGGAATATTACTTGGCCCTTGAGCATCATGCGCCGATGGGGCTCCGCGTCTGAAGGCTTTATCGGCCCACAGACGTCATGCACCGATGGGGCTCCGAATCCGGAGACTTTTTGGCAAATCTTGACATCCATGAAGGACGCTCCGAATCCGAAAGCTTTATCGGCCCACAGACGTCATGCGCCGATGGGGCTCTGAATTCGGAGACTTTTTGGCCAATCGTGATATCCATGAAGGGCGCTCCGAATCCGAAGGCTTTATCGGTCCACAGACATCATGCGTCAATAGGGCTACGAATCTGGAGGCTTTTTTGGCCAATCGTGATATCCACGAAGGGCACTCATAATCTGGAGGCTTTATTGGCCCACAGACGTCATGCGCCGATGGGGCTCCAAATCCGGAGACTTTTTGGCCAATCATGATATCCACGAAGGGCGCTCCGAATCAAGAGGCTTTATCGGTCCACAGACGTCATGCGCCGATGGGGCTTCAAATCCGGAGGCTTTTTTGGCCAATCGTGATATCCACGAAGGGCGCTCCGAATCCGGAGGCTTTATCGACCCACAGATGTTATGCGCCGATGGGGCTCTGAATCCAGAGACTTTTTGGCCAATTGTGATATCCGCGAAGGGTGCTCCGAATCCGGAGGCTTTATCGGCCCACAGACGTCATGCGCCGATGGGGCTCCGAATCTGGAGACTTTTTGGCCAATCGTGATATCCACGAAGGGGCGCTCCGAATTCGAAGGGCTTTATCGGCCCACAGACGTCATGCGCCGATAGGGCTCTGAATCCGGAAGGTTTTTTGGCCAATCGTGATATCCACGAAGGGCGCTCCGAATCCGAAGGCTTTATCGGCCCAAAGGCGTCATGCCCTGATGGGGCTTCGAATCTGGAGACTTTTTGGCCAATCATGATATCCACAAAGGGCGCTCTGAATCTAGAGGCTTTTTGGCCAATTGTGATATCCACGAAGGGCGCTCCGAATCCAGAGGCTTTCTCGGCCCATAGACGTCATGCGTTGATGGGGCTCTGAATCCAGAGGCTTTTTGGCCAATCGTGATATCCACGAAAGGCACTTTGAATACAAAGGCTTTATCGGCCCAAAGGCGTCATGCACTGATGGGGCTTCGAATCTGGAGACTTTTTCTGTCAGAGCACTTTTCAACTGGATTTCGTAGTGGGTGGGATTACAACTTTTCAACAAGAATCCTTGCATTACAGAAGTGGAATGTGTACATCGCGAATCATTTAGAACTATGATCATTCCCCAGAAGTCTGGTTTAATGACAATTATCACAAGTGCGTCGAGTTCCAAGGCCGTGGCAGACTCCTTCCTGACGTATTACTGAGCCGATATGGAATCTATCTGATAATGGCCATCTCAGTTAGGACCCAATTTCTCACCAACCGGTTTCTTGTCATCCAGAAGTACCTTCAGGATCAACTCTCTCGGTGTGTAGCGGCGCGGCTGAACGCGTTGAATATACGACTTAGCAAACTACTGCTGGTATTTCCTAAGGCTTCTGTGGCTTTTCACTAGGGAGCCGTCTGACATCGTCTAGGTTGTTTCGATTCGACACTTCAGTGGAGTTTCCGTTGGGGCTTCCATTGGGGCTTCCATTGGTGTCTTTCCCGAAAGGAGATAACATGCTTGTGCGGATCGCTGGGAACCGCGGATTTGCTCAATGCCGTGTTCGGTCGAGAAGCGTAGCCACTGATGATAGGTGCTTGGCACGGCCTGAATAGTATGCAACCAAGTTCGCCCCATGATGAGATTATACGGCGAAGGGAGCTTGACGACCAAGAATTCCACATCTATTGTTTGGGAGCCCGCTCGAACGGGTAATGTGATTTTCCCCAACAGGTACTCTGGATTTACGTTGAAGCCGAATAATGGATAAGGAGCCGGAGATAGGTCTGATTCGCTGAAGCCGAGTTTGGCGAAGGTCTCGCAATACATAATCTCCGAAGTGCTCCCCTGGTCTATGAGGACGCGTTCAATGGTAAATCGGTTTACGTGTAGTTCAATGACCAATGGATCAATGTAGGGGAGTATTATGCCGATAAGATCAGAATCATTGAAGATAATACTTGGAGCTTCGTGAGTCCGTTTCGTTGGTGTGTGTAGACACCCCATTTTTGACCGTCCTCAAGACTTGGACGTCATCGTATGAACACTCGGTGATCATCCATGTTCGTGTTCGTTTTGAGTTCCTGGAGGTCTCAGCTACGCGCCCTGCCTTAGGATCTCTCAACTCGATTGTTTTGTGTTTGGTTTTGGACCAAACACTTGTGTTTTTGCTTTGGAGGGCAGGAAATGGCTTGTTGGCCATCCCCACACCTCACCGGCCATGGCTTGAGGCCACCGGCCCTGTTTCCTTGCCACCGGCCATTGGTGATGGCCGGTCGACACTTTGTGTGGTCGGTTGACCATTTATTTGGCCAATGGACTCCTTTTCTGGCCGGTACGACCTTTTTGCCTTTTGCAGACATGGTGCATGCCAGCTGTGCCAGCTGGAGTGCACGAGCTTGTCCTCCATACATTGTATGGAGAAACTTGCACCCTTTGCACCCTTTTGGCCTAGCTTCTTGAGGAAGCTTGGACCTTTGTCTTAGCTTCCTCAAGAAGCTTGAACCCCTGTTTCAGCTTCCTCAGGAAGCCTTGGCCCCTTTGCCTTACCTTCTTTAAGAAGCCTTGACCCCTTTTGATTAGCTTCTCTTGGGAGCTTAGACCTTTGCCTTGTCTCTATAAGGAGGCCTTCCTCCTCCTTTGAGGAGTTTCAACAAAACCAGACCTAATACATGTATATCTGATATATACACCTTCTTTCTCTATATCTCCCTCTCTCTCTCTTCATTTGTGTGTTTTGAGGGCCTAAAAGTGTACTTTGTTCTTAGTTTTGCACTAGAACACATAGTATTACACCATACTTTGACTTTAGAGGTGTTGAGGGTTTGTTCTTCAAGTTTTGAGCTGGTTTTGATCATAAGGAGGAGGCTGAGCTTGCTGTTCTTGAAGTGTTCTTCAAGGGTAACACTTTTGCTTTATTTTCTCCAATCTTGCACTAGTCTTTAACCTATCTTGCATACTGATTTAAGATTTGTGTATAACTGAAAAACATCTTGTATTTGCATGCTTAAGATACTTCATTAAGGTCATTTTGGTGTAGGGGGTCGACCTCCCCCTCTTAGGCCTTGTTTGGCCCTTTTTGTGCTTTCTTTGTTGAGCCTTGGTTAATTTTGTGTATTGGTCTCCTCACCACTGAAATCCAGTGGATTTTTAGTGATGAAGAAAGGGGTCTAGAAGTCTTGCATAGGGGAGGGACACCCCTCTCCCTTGGTCTCTATTTTGTTTGCATTTTTGGCTCATAAGGGCATCATGCATGATTAGTTGTTCTTGCTCCATTTCAGAGGTTTTTGGGTGTTATTTGGGCATATTATATCTCTATTTTTGGTCGGATTAATGACCCCTAGCATGAATAATATACTTGCTTTGCATTCCTCCTTTTTGCCTAGAAATGCATCTTGCCTTTAAGACCATCATGCTTGCATATTCTTGCCTAACTTTGTGAAGTTCTTGGTCATATTTCATCATGCTTGAGGTCTGTTAGGCACTGATTTGATCATATTTGCCATGTTTGGTATAGCCTCTTTGCATTTTGGCTTGTGAGCCTTGAGTGTGTGAGTCATGAGCATGCTTGAGTTGGGTTGTTTTAGTGATTTGGAATCATTTCCCATGCCATTTCAGTCCATGTTTTCTGCTTACACACTTGCATTTGTTCCCCTTTTATGCCTTGAAGAGGTGTGGTCTCATGCTCCATGTTTGGGCTTTTGTGCATGCCTATGTGTTTGAGTCATTTGAGCTGCCATAACAGTGGGTTTTGGGACTTATTTTGGTGCATTGTAACTCTGTTTTTGGTTGCATAGTCTATACCATGTTTGCTTGGGATAGGTGTTGAGCAATGCTCTCTTTTGTGGCCTTGAATGCCTTCTATTTCGCACCCATTCCCTAGCATGTTTTGGCATCATTCTTCGCATGCTTTTCAGAGTTTAACATGAGTGTTTAACGTCCATGTATATCGCCTTCAAGTATGCCTAGAGTTGTCCTCTTCCATGCTTAGATGATGAACCTTGTTGTGTGCATGCTTGCATGCATAATTGGTGCTCTTTTGCACCATCTTAGGCCACTGTTTTGGGATGGGCTGAGGCCCTCTCATTTCAGTATAAGTCCATCTTTGCATACTTTGCATGTTTGCATGTTTTCATGTTGCATTACATTAGTTGCATGCTTGCATTATATCATGTTTGCATTGAATGTTTGCATTTTATGATAGGTTGCATCACATTGCATTTTGCATGCTTGGCACATTGCATGTTTGCATGCTTAGTTTGCATTACATTTGGCATGTTTGTATACTCGAGCCATCTTACGTACTTGAGCCACATTGCACCCATGCATAGCATTTTGTTTGGTTTGGGGTATCAAACCAAGCATGAGGGATGAGGCGTGTTCGTACTCAAAGTGACGAAACACGTCTCACTCCTTGGTCGCCAATGCCTTTGACCTTAACATGATAGGGCATGAGGCATTCATCTCTTTTATGCATTCATTTTACATTGAATGGCAAACTTGGCCTCTTAGGCCATCATGCATCGAAATGCGCAATTGATGGCCCGAGGGTCGAGAGCCACCCTCCCTTGAATCTATAACATGATAGGGAGAGTGGACATGCACACATTTGCTTGAAAATTCTATGCCATACACTGCTTGCCCTCAGCTGCTGTCAACTGCAGGATTCTGCAGGAATAAATGGCCGACCGGCCATCTTTAGTGCCGACCGGCCATCAGTGTCCAGCCGATGACATAAGCTTTGGCCGATAATCCCATTCCCATGGCTGGTGGCCTTTTGTTCTGGCCGGTGGAACTCCAAAACACTTAGGAGGAAGTTCAAAGCAGTTTTGGAAACTTTCATAACTTTCAGAGGAGCAAGGCAGTGTAAACAGAGGCAACAGTGGCATGGCACGGGTTCCCGAGCAAGGCGAGTCAAGCATGCATCATTCACGCATTCCGAGGCAGGGCTGCGGCCACCTTCTTTCTGTATTTAATTTGTTAATTAATTAGAGGCTCTGTAATAATTAATTTAGTAGTATTTATTTGGTTATGTAATATTTATTCGGACCCTCCGAGTGAGGGCAATTGTGTAATAAGTGTGCGTGAGTGTGTGTATGTCTTCCAACCCCACATCTTTCTTTCCTTTTATTTACTAGCTTTCAATGGTTAGTATTAGGGCATATTTAAATTAGCATACCTTATGCTTTGCATGCGTGCATCCATCCATCTGTATTACATGCACCGGGCTCAGCACATCATACTAACTGCATTGTATTTTAATTCCAAGTTAAATACGTGTTAGCTGTGGCATCATCATATGCCATCTTAGAATAGACGAGCCTGTCTAGATTGCATCTTTGCATGTGTTGCATTAGCCATTTTAAACATGAACTAGGATCATGCATATGATTACTAACTAGTTTCTATTTTGGCTTGGAGTACTAGGTAAGCTTTTATGCTTTAGCATGCCACATGTGTGTGAATGTTACCATGATAGCATAATTACCATGAGGCTAGCTGCTTATGTGATATAATTGCCTGAATGCCTGTGGGTGAAGGTTGGGTTATTTGAATTGGAACAATGCATTGAATGCAAGTTTTAAGCCCACTTGAGGGTGGCAAAATTCATGTCTTAGCCTACTTGCAGGTAGCATCATCAAACCATTTTCAAACAAACAAACATGAAATGTTTCGTTCCAATTCAGGTGACCCAGTCTATACTTGTTTGCTGTGAGCATAACATAGTAAATCTAGGCTAATAACCGGAATAAGAACACGTAATGTTTTCAAAACAAGATATCATGGTTAGTAGAGGCCGATCTTCGGATCGGGCGAGAGGGGGTGCTCATAGCTAACCTTCCCCAATCGTACCCAAGTTCCCGAGCCGAGGCAACTTTGGTGATGACGGACAGGTGGCCTTGGGCTACGAGTCAGGGTTTCCTAAATTTTCCCAAAATAAAATATTTAGGTGGCGACTCTGTATCTGGCAAAGTAGTCCATGTTTGGCACTTCTTTTCTAAAAATCTGTTTTAAAAAACGATTTGCCGGATTTGGACTCTTTGGTTCAGATTAAGAACCGTGACAATTTGAGTCCGAACTGTAGTAAGCCCAAATGAACAGAACGGGAGTTCTTCCCCCGGGGCGTTCGGGGACGTCTACAGTGTGCGTTGATTCTGGGGGACTGATTGAATTGCGTGTACGGTAAGAGGCGTTAGAGGGCTGTATATCATATGAATGATGCCGAGTGGAGGTGAATCCTGCCAAAGGGCAACTATTTTGATTGCGCTTTTTCAGCATGTTGCTGGAGCTGACCATCTTGCACCAATTCCTCAAGGTGGTCTTTCAAAGCATAGTAGCTGTCCGTATCATGACCGTGATCTTTGTGATATTCACACCGCCTGTCCCGCCTTCTCGTGTCAGGAGGTCCCACTATTTTGGACGGCCATTTGAAGAACGAAAGATGTTGGATTTTGGACATAACCGAGCTGATTGGCTCTGACAGCTCCATATATTTCTTGTCGGTGCGCTTTGTGCGCCTACTATCAACTTGTAGTTGCTCATTTGCTTGATGTGAGCATTGATCGCTTGATTGGCGAGAATCTCGTCTCTTGTCTCGTTTAGTCCGTTGTCGTGGTTTAGGGCTCTGAGGTGGTACGGAACTTATTGGCTGAGCAATTTCAGGAGGGGCCGTTTTGTTGGCCATGTGTCTGGCTTTAACCCACAAGGCATCATCTTCCATTTTGCAGTATTCCACTACTTTCTTCATCAACCCCCAGACTGTTTTGGGGGGTCTTTTAGTCAGGGACCTGCGGAGGGCACTATCTGGATGTAATCCCATTTTGAAGGAGGTGATGGCCATGGAGTCGTTGCAAGCGTCGTCAACAAGATTAAAGCATTCCCAATATCGCGCCAAATACGCTCTTAGTGTTTCTCCTGGCAGGATTTGCATTGCCCACAGAGAGTCGGCTTGTTTCGGCTGGACCTCGTTGGTGATGAATCTGGCCCTGAAGGATTTCTGTAATTGGTGGAAGGTTTTGATCGAAGCCGGCTCCAGTTTATAATACCATCTAACAGCCAATGGTTCCAAGCTGCTGGGAAATATTCGGCACATAAAGGCCTCGTCGTCTGCATGCAATGTCATGGCTTGCTTGTAGTGGCGGATGTGGTCGGTGGGGTCTGATTTGCCGTCGTACAAGGCGAATGACGGTGCTTTGAATTTCTTGGGTAGCACTGCCTTTGCAATCCGTCGTATGAAGGGATCGTGTTAGTCTTCGTCCGAACTGTTCCTTCTTCGCTTGTGCCTTGTACGGGGACTTTCTTCAGAAGAACTAGTAGTTTTAGGTAGCCCCTTTTTCCTGGGCTCCGGGGATAACGAGTCAGAGTCACTATTAGTGTCTTGTCAGGCTCGAGGTCGTCGACCACCTACCTTCGGAGATCGTTCTGGATTTAGGCATACAACTTGTTTGGACTTCGCCACTTCCAAGGCCAAATCTTCACGAAGACGTTCGTTCTCAGCGATCATGTTCTCCAACCTCTGTTCATTTTGCTTTGCTTGTTCCATGATCGCCTGCATTGTCTCATGCTCCGAAGTCGAGGGTGAGGTGAAGTTTGAGGCACGTCTTGCAGTGATAGTCTTCGATCCAAGCATGTTTTTTGGAGTGATGTCGTCTCTTTGCGTGGTTTCATCAGTGACTATTGGAGGATCTTCTATTTCGCCTACCATGGATATATTTGAGTATTTCCACAGACGGTGCCAATTGTGGAGAAGTGGTTTGGAAATACTCTTCTGATCCCAGGGGACGCTCGTGATCCTCTACTAGTCACCTGAAAAGGAATAAACACTCCGGTCGGGGGTGCCGGAATTAGCACTCCGACGGACAAGTCAGTCTCAACACTTAAGATTACTTCTATTCTAAGTTAAGCGTAGTGGTTCTCACATATCTTTCTCTGATGGGTGATCCCATATTTATAGTGTTTTCTTTGGGCCTTTGGGCTGGGCCCATCCTTGTTCCGTCACATGTACCTCTATTCGGCGTATGTTCTATTGGTCGGGATACTGGTTATTCTATTCGGCTCCTTGATTGGCTAGGGTATATGCCGAATATAGGTTACGTTTCAAACCAGACACGCTCATCCGTCCCTATGGATCTAATAATTATTCGGCTCCCACATACACAATAAATAAAAGCATGTTCTATGCAAATATAGTGACAGCATGTTCTATGCGAGATGAATTGGAAGCATGTTCTATGCAACAAGGGGGAAGTGCATGTTCCATGTAAGCATAGCCAAAAGCATGTTCTATGCAATAGACAGAGAAATGCATATTCTATGCAATAGTATAGGATGCATGTTCTATGCAGTGATCAATAGTAGAAAATGCATGTTCAATGTGAGATTAACAGCATGCTCGATGCAACATGCCACTTGCATGCTCTATGCTAACGGGAAACAAAAGCATGTTTTATGCGAATGCGAGGAGTACACATCCTTTGCAAGATCTTACGTGCGTTCTGTGCAACAACAAAGAGATACACATTCTATGCAATAACAAAAGCGTGCTTAATAAAATCAACTCAGTCACGACTTCTGATTTACCTCTCGGGAGAGTTGCAATATGTTTTAAAAAGGATATACCTCGTCCATGTTGAGTAGTGATGAGTTGTGCACCGAAGATATGGTTTAGAGCTTCTGCAGAGACACTTTGAACTTAAAAGTGAACCTTTCTTGCACTTTCTCAAGAACCAAGGGCACAAAACGGAAGCAAAGCACACAGGGAGAACAATGGAGGCCTGTTGGCCACCCTGGAGGGGTGTCGGCCACCTGTCGGCCACAAATAGATGTTGTCGGCCACAAATGGTCGCCGTCGGCCACCGATGGCAATTCGGGGCCATTTTGGTCTTTTCTCCTCGGGCCTTAAGTAAACACACCTAAACTTTATTTCCTTACACCTCCATAGCCAAAAATCGTTCCTCTTCCTCTCTAGACACTTTATCCACATAGATCCGTGCCTTATACGCATTTTCCAACGCCCCACGTGAAGTTGATTCGCTAAAACCTCTTGATTTCTTTTGTTTTGAACCGATTGGAATTTGTTTTCGGTGTTTTTTCTTCATTTTCACCACTTGAGGCTCGATCCCCTCGAGTTACTCTTGGGTTCCGTGCCTTTTCTCGAGCTTTGATTTTTCTCTCATTTTCTCTCTCTGAGAGCTGACTTTTGCTGACTTTTGGCATTCTACACCAATTTTGCTCATTTTCTCCCACTTTCTCACCTCCTTTCCAGATGGCAGACGACATTCCCCATGACGGAGGTTCTCCAGGGATGAAGGGAGATCCCAAGCACATACCATTGCCTCCCAAGGTTCGGCCCTTCGACCTGGAGACATACCACCCCGAGGTGCACGTGCTACCACTCGATACAGTCCGTTATTTCAGAGGATTTGCATGAGGCGCGCCAGAGGATCTCTTGTTGCGAGAGCTGAAGTCTCATTTATCCTATGGCGTCACTAAGGTATGCATTGTTTTCTTACATTTTCTACAATGTACCTTGCATTTCTTGCATAGCTTACACTGTCTTTCATCTGCTCATTCTGATTACAGGGGGACTCTCATTCTATCCGAGGATATGGGACCACATCTGCGAGAGTGGTATATGGACCTCCCCGTTGGTGTCCACCAGATTGTCGACAAGGCCGGGTTTGGCTTATTCTGCATGGGGCTATCGCGTCTCATAGCGAGTAGGTCCCTACTTGGCACGCTGGTAGAGAGGTGGTGGGACACCACCAACTCTTTCTACTTCTCTACCGCGGGAGACATGACGATGACTCCGTATGACTTTGTTATGCTCACCGGCATCAAGGTAGAGGGTCGACCAATCCCGTATCATACTGACATGGGCGAGTAAGAGGCCGCTTGGATCTACCTGCTGGGGGCACGCCCACCTCTCTTTCGATGGGGGACAGTTCAGTACAGCTAGTTTGCGGATCATTTCAGAGGGATAGCTCCAGAGACCCTAGAGGAGATCGAGCAGTATGCCCGAGCCTTCTTGATGTTCCTCTTTGGCACGACCTTGTTCGCCGATAGGGCGAACACTATCGGGCTATATCTCTTGAGTGCCTTGGTGGACTTGTTTCAGGTCCGGCATTAGTGTGGTGCTAGCCTTGCTACCTTGTACTGCTACATGAGCTTGACATCCCGCAGGAGCAAGAACAAGGTTGGCGGCTACTGCAGAGCTTGGGAGGTATGCTTTATTTTTCTACTTTACATTTCATGCCGTGCTTTCTGCTTGGCACTTTCTATACACTACATTATACACTCTGCTTTGCACTTACACTTTCTTTATTCTCTATACATTGCACACATACTCTACCTTTCGCATTACCTGTGTTTATCTATTATATACTCACTGTCGCCCTTTTGCTTTTTGTAGCTATGTGTATATGCATATTTTCAGACATTTTCCCCAGAGCCGAAGGTGGAGATGTCTCCTGTCATGCCATACTCTCACCGGTATGACGGGAGATGCCAGCACAGAACCCGAAAGACTTTTTCATTTTTCCACCGGTATTTCGATACTGTGATTGCCGCAGAGGTAACTTAGAACTCACAGTTATTTATGCTTTTCTTCAACTCTGATTCATATTGCAATATCTAATGGCAACTAACAATCTGTGCATTTGCTGTCTATAGATCTCATAGCAGCCCTGGGCGAAGATGCCTGAAGGTGTTAGATACCAGTTTGCTGGTGCTTAGGGCGCTTTCCCTTACCGACTTATGCTCGAGGGACCGGTAGGCTGAGCCTAGTTCCTAGGCGAGCGATTCCTGTGCCAAACCTTAGGTTCCCCATTGTAGGCGGTTCCCATGCCACCTCCGCCATCCATATGGGCCACAGAGAGTCTCTCCTCCCTAGAAGTGATCGACTTTACATGAGGCGTAGAGGCCGACTACTTTCTTGGAGAGAGAGACTATGCGACATACATCCAGACACATCTCATGCCTTCCTTGACGGGTATTCATGCTCGTGCAGAGAGAGCAGTTGACGTCCCTTCGACGAGCAGGGCTTGAGTGCCAAGGAGCAAGGCTAGAGGGGTGCCCTCCGCTAGGCAGAGCTTTGGTTGGCCAGAGCTTCCGACCGAGTTGACAGGCTGGCGGTACACCAGAGAGGCTTACAAGATTCCGATTAAGCCTCCGATGGCTGGTCACAGATATATCAGAGCGCCTGATTTACCTTCGGTATGCACTAGAGTTTTCATTTTTTTTCCATTCTTGCTCAGATACGCAGATATTTATTCCTTCCCGACACTGATCATTCCAAAATGCATTTACAGGCCCCCGCAAGGTACGTTAAGGGATTGCTTGAGACGTTGGCCTCATTCGAGGGCATGATCTTGAGAATGGAGGCACTGCTCGGCTTTCACGGCATCCAGGTAATTTTTCTAATTTTCTTGCATTTCGGTCACCACATTTCTGCTGACATATTGAAACTGACACTTCAACTGGACACTTCCCCACGCTGCATTAATACACTGCATGTATAGATCACATCTGACACACTGCATTTTTCACACTATATTCATACTCTATATGTACTCATTCTGCACACCATACTTGCATTTGATACACATACTGTGGCTAACATATACCAACTTCCTGTTTAGGTCCCACCTTTACTGACAGCAGTGGTGGCAGTAGTAGCAGGACCATCAGCACCTCCTCCAGTAGCAGGGAGAGAGACACAGGTTCCTGCACACGGCCAAGGCTGAGCTAGGAGCGCCTGAGATGAGAGTGGCCCTTCAGAGCCCATTCTGAGTGAGGATGACATTGAGACTAGTGAGACCAAGGAGGCTATAGGTCAGCAGACTGAGTCATCGGAGAACGGAGACAATGACGCTAGCTCAGATTCTGTTAGTGGTGATGCTAATGCCAATGACGACTCCGGTTCTGGTTCTGATTCTGCATCAGGTTCAGATAGCGGTGCGGATGGAGATAGCTCTATAGAGTCTGCTCCACTGAAGAAGAGGACAAAGAGGGCCTTTAGAGTTTAAGACAACTAGTGCTGATTTTCTGTATTTTGCTTAGTTTCTTTTTGCTAGTAGTGTAGCACATTATACAACTTTAGACAGTTTTATTTTCTTTAAAAACTTGCACTCTTTGTAAAAAGTAACCATGATCGGAATGAAAATAACTTTTGTTGAAAAAGTGTTGCATTTCATATTCTTAGCACCACATAACATCGCATAGCACAAAAACGAGATTGATGGAATTGAACATTGTATGGGCATAACCTTCTTAATTTGGAAATGAACCGACCAACACTTAACAAACAAAGTAAAACAACTCGATGATCAATGCAGTAACTCGATAAACAAAACAATACAAATACAACTCCATAAGAAAAACGAACACAACTTGATAAGAAAATTGAAACAACTCGATAAGCAAATTGAAACAACTCGATAAACAAATTGAAACAACATAAAAGCGACTAAATCAAAACTACTAAAACAAGACAGCATAATACACCAAGAGCAGAACAAAACACAGGTTTTTAGTACTCTCAACACATAGATGGACCAGAGGACAAACCAGGAGGTCATCGGCCATAAACAGAGATTGTCGGCCACTAGCGGTGGCCGGTCGGCTACCAACACTGGCTCGTCGGCCATCAGTGTAAGGGGCCTCCAGATTGCTGCCACCTGTCTTTCATTCAGTGCCTTGTCTTCTACAAAAGTTGGGACTTCGTAGTTTCTTCATTCCAGCTCTGTTTTTGACACAATTGGAGCCATTCTTTACTAAAAAACTCTCAAATTGGATTCCAACTTTAGATGGCTCGGAAAAATTAAATTTCTGGGGTTTCGGGATAAATGCACTATTCCCAATAAGTCATACCCCACTATGTTTTCCGTTACTACATGCCACGGCTAGGTATTGGAACCTGGTTATGCTTGTTTTTAGCTTTGGGGGGCAAGAACTATGCCCAACAATTGAAGAATTTCGAGTTTTGATGGAGTCCCGGCGTGACGAGGAAATCTTACCCCAGTTCCATTTTAGTCACATCCAATCTTTAGGAAGGATGTGTGGGCTCACTTTACAAGAAGCTTGATCCTTGGCTCACAACGGAGAGCTGGACATTCACGGCCTCATTCATCGATTTTCTAATGCCGGTGACTGCGGCGACCGTCTTTGGTAGAGTTTTCGGCAGCATGCCCTCTATTCGTGCATGTTGGCTCATTTTCTACTTGCCCCTGGTTTTGGAGGGTCTAGCATTCACTTGATCAAAGTAGCCCAAGGCTTGAAAGAGGAAAAAGCTATATTGGCTTAGCATTGGCCAAGACTTTAATGGGCTTGGACGCTTTCCATCAATGGGAGACGACTAGATTCGCAGGAAGTCCATTACTTTTGCAGGTAGTGTTTCCCACCGCATCTCATATGTGTTTCTCACATCACTCGGCACTCAGGCTTTGTTTTTCTCTCAAAACCCTTTCTCACTTTTTCTCTCCACATACACCTCTCTATTCTTTAATCTCTCTTATTTTTCATCCTTCCTCAGATATGGCTCATGGACAGGTTGAAAGTAGTGGACTCTTGCCCTGCATATTCAGTATGCGGCTATTTCTTTCGCCAACGGCTAGTTGATTTCCCGAACGAGGGGTGGTGGTGCCATTGGATGTGCAACAGGTCTGTTGTTGACATTGCCTGGCGTTGCCCCTAGTTTGATCTGCCCAAGATGAGCTACAGTATGTCTCGGTAACCCGGTATTCAGCTGATTGGCTTGACACACTGTGTCTTCTACTTTGCATTTCAGTTCAGGTGTCAGTTCGGACATGACCAGACTTGCCCAGAAGAAGGGATAGAGTACCCGGCTTCATTTCCAATCTGAGGCTCACAATTGGCTCGGTACCCCAATGCATAGAGGACAAGAAAACTTATGGCTCCCGCTCCCAATTTCAGTTGCACCCTTTCTGGCGAATGTATAGCTTGGCTTAAGGATGAGACGCAAACCGAGCCTACTTTAGCATCTGAAGCTTCCACAAGCTTTGGGAGGGGACGCAGGAACACCTGACTCATCAATGCCCTAAGTTTATTGCTTTGATCTGTACTTTCAAGTTTTCCTTTTGAATGTAATAAAAGCAACTTTGATTTGTATCAAGAGTTAAAGAACTTTGTATTGAAATCAATGAAATTGGAATTGTGGGCATTGGAAATTTTCCTTTTGGGTCCAAAAAAAAAAAAATGGTGTAAGTTGTAAAAAGATTAACTTGAACAAAATCAACTTTTGTTAAAACTTTTCAAAATCATTTTCGATAAGGATCACAACTAGACACACATGGAATTTATCGTCGAGATGTCAAACCCCAAATCTAGAAATGGAAAATTGCCCATTGTCTGAATAGCACTGTACTGTACTGTAACCAGCTCTCATAGCGAAGATCACAACCAAACTCTTGGATATGGAAATGACAAACATGACCTAAACAATCTCATGGATAGGACAATTGAGTTTAAAGTGTTTATGGCTGAACTTCAGAATGAAGCTACCTACGTATCCCGAAGATGTGAATCAAGCCTTACGTAGTTTGTTTCAGGTTCACTCAGGTATTAACACTCTCCTTTTACGCTCTAACTTTTGCTAAGGCTCCTCTTTCTGGGTTTTCAACCTTGCGAGCTCAGTTTTTCTTATTTCTAATTTTTTGTGCTCTAACTTTTGCCTAGGTTGCCCTTCCGGGTTTTCAGCCTAGTGAGCCACTCAGGGGTAGTATTTCTTTAATTTGTCCATGTTGATCGGTTGGGAAAATTCTAGGCCATCCAGGTCCATAAGAATAGTAGCTCCACCCAACCAGATTGATTTGATGATGTAAGGACCAATCCAATTAGGTCTGAACTTGCCCCTAGGGTCATAGATGGGAGCTCGGTTGCCTTTGAGCACCAAATCCCCTTCCTTAAGATTCTGAGACTTAACTTTCTTGTTAAAAGCCCTGGCAATCCTACGTTGATATCCTCGAACATGGTACAATGCTTTCAGCCTCCTCTCGTCGAACAACATCAGCTCCACGAACCTGCTCTGCTGCCAATCCGTTTCTGCTATCTAGCACTCAGCCATAACCAGCAGCGATGAAACCTCAATTTCAATCAGCAGAACAACCTCCATACCATAAACCAGAGAATACGGGGTTGCCCCAGTAGATGTTCAAATTGATGTTCTATAACCCCAGAGAGCGAACGACAATTTGTCTGGCCAGTCTCTATAGGTCTCAACCATTTTCTGCAAAATGTGCTTCATGTTTTTGTTGGCAGCCTCAACAACTCCGTTGGTTTGCGGCCGATATGTGGATGACTTATGAAAAGCCACATTGTATTTCTCCAACAAGTCGATCACTTCCTTTTTGAAATGGGAGCCATTGTCTGAAATGATCTCATTCGGGACCCCATAACGACAAATGATGTTGTTCTTGATGAACTTGGCTACATGCGATGCTTTCAACACTGCATAGGATTAGGCTTCGACCCACTTTGTAAAATAGTCTATTGCCACCAAGATATACTCATGCCCATTCGAGCCTTTTGGTGTAAATGCCCCAATAACATCAACTCCCTAGACTAAAAACCGCCATGGTGAAGTCATGTTGTACAGCATTGACGGCGGGATATTCATGTGATTTACATGAATTTGACATTTGTGGCATCACCGAAAAAAACCAATACAATCCTCCTCCATGGTTGGCCAGTAATAACCCTGCCTAAGAATCTTCCAGGCTAGCATTACTCTGCTCATGTGTGCTTCGCACTCCCCTCCGTGGATGGCCTCCATTAGGCGCTTTGACTCTTCTGCATCAACACATAACTTGTGCATTCCCAGATGGCCCTGTTTGTACAATTTACCCCCACAGATGATAAACTGAGTAGCCATTCGCCGTATTGCCCTTTTATCTTTGGCATTTGCCCCTAGTGGATAACCCTCATTTTCCAGGAAGTTTTAGACATCATAATACCAAGGGTTTTGATCTTGCACTTCATCTATTGCGGCGATCAACTCGTAGGCTGGCACATATCTCTGTTCAATAATGATCAGACGCATCTGGACCCCAAAAGGGATGTCTATCATGGAAGATAGAGTTAATAAGGCATCAGCAAACTTGTTATTCTCTCTTAATAGATGTGTGAAGGTTAGCTTCTCAAACTTAGAAATTAGAACATCCAGGGTTTGGTGATAGATTTTCATCATTCCTTAACCTTTCAATCTCCTTTTGCTTGAGATACAACCAGGTTCGAGTCCCCAATGACGTCCAACCTTTTTGTCCCTAGTTCCAAGGCAGCTTCCAAACCAGCGATACCTCTTATTCTGCGTCATTGTTAGATACTTTGAACCAGAGTTTGAAGGCTAAACGTATGTAGGAATTGTCGGGTGCTATCAGCAACACTCATATCCCATACCCGTACTGGTTAGACGCTCCGTCAAAGTACATTGTTCAAATTTTTTGTTCGACCTGCAGAATAGCCTCATCTGGCAATAAGTATTCTACGGCCTCGTCCCCTTCTACTGGATAATCTGCCAGGAACTCAACTACCACTCTCCCCTTGACAGACTTGTGAGTCACATACTTCAAATCAAATTCAGAAAGAAGAAGCAACCAACGAGCTAGCCTACCCGTAAGCACCGATTTCTCGAAAAGATATTTGATGGATCTAATCTTAAAACCAGAATTACGGAGTGAGTTAACAGGTAGTTCCTCAACTTCCTAGTGGCCCATACCAAAGCTAAGCAAGCCTTCTCCAGCGAGGTGTAATGGGTCTCGTATTCTAGCATCTTCTTGCTCAGGTAATAGATGGCTTTCTCCACTCTATCCTCAGATTCCTACGCATGCATGCAGCCCATAATCATGTCTGTTACTGACAGGTACAAAATCAATGGCTTTCCTGGCTCTGGTGGTGACAACACGAGTGGGTTCTAAAGGTACTTCTTGATTTGCTCAAAAGCAAACTGACATCGGTCATCCCATTAGAACTTCTTTCCTTTCTTCAGGAGACCAAAAAGTGGTTCACAAGTCAAGGTTAATTTTGAAATAAATTGTCTTATGAATTGCACTTTACCCAGAAAGCCACACACATCTTTTTCAGTCCTTGGTGGTGCCATTTCTAGGATGGCCTTGATTTAGGAAGGATCTACCTCGATGCCCCTCTGTGTGATCAAGAGACTCAGCATTTTCCCTGACGTGACACCAAAAGTGTATTTCTCTGGATTCAGCCTCAACCGATATTCTCTGATCCGTTGGAAGAATTTTTTCAAGGTAGTGTAATGGCCCTCTCTTTCTTTGGACTTGACAGTCATGTCGTCCACATACACCTCAACCTCTTTGTGGATCATATCATGCAAGATAGTGGTCACGGCCCGTTGATAATTAGCCCCAGCATTTTTCAGATCGAATGACATCACCTTGTAGCAATAGATTCCCCACGGTGTGGTAAAGGCAGTCTTGTCTCTGTCCTCAGGTGCCATCAAGATCTGGTTATACTCGAAAAATCATTCCATAAAGGAGAGCAACACATGGCCTATGATGAAGTCCACTAATTTGTCGATGTGCGGTTAAGAAAAGTCGTCCTTTGGACTAGCTTTGTTCAAATCCCTGAAATCCACACACCCGAATTCTGCCATCTTTCTTGTTGGCCAACCAAGTTGGATACTCAGATACTAGCAAGAACCCTGCATCTATCTGCTTAGTGACCTCTTCCTTAATCTTCAAAGCCCAATCCGGGCATACTCTCCGAAGCTTCTGATTGATGGGTCGGGCCTCAGGGTCAAGAGGGATCCGATGCTGTACAATCTCAAGATCGATTCCAGGCATGTCTTTGTAAAAAAAACATTTTTGAAATCTTTTAATAAAGTGACTAAATGCCAGCGTTCCTCCGAAGACAACGTGGACCCAATCTGGACCAGACGCGGATCCTTCCCAGTACCCACATTAATTGAAATGATTTCATCAACAAGGGGTTTTACAAACCTTTGCTCCTCTCGATCGATCAAATGTTTCAAAACTAGAGAAATTCCTTCCTCATCATTTTTATCAAAATTTTGAAAGTCATGATCAATGCAATACACAAGTGGCATAGAGAAGTACTCGAAAACTGCAATGGTATCATTCACATTGAAAAGTTCCAGTTCATCCAATTCCTCGGTTACAACCGACTCAAAAGAAAAAGAAAAAGATGACCTGGACAAAACAACGGGTTATCAACCCGAGGAATACTGGACTCCAACTCAGAAAAACTGGAAATTGATTTCAACCCAACAGACTCTGTGGAATCAGATTCCAACTCACTACCTGATTTAGAACTGCTGGACAAAAACCCTCCTCTTGCTGCTAAATGAGAGGGGGTACGTTAGATGCATCTAGAATACCACCGAAAGGGTCCACACCTAATTAATCTCCAATCATGGAAACAGTGAAGTCGTCTCCCAAGCTCTCTAATTTGATCTGAGGATCCAAAAGAAGACACGCCAGCGCTGCCCCTACCTCGAATTCATTGCTATTGGACTCATCCTCTGTACTCTATTCTGCTTCAGCAGCTAATTCAGTCTGTTCCTCTGTGGCTTCATCCTCTTACAGTTGTAGGTTGAAGAAAATCTCAAAGCTAGGCAGACGCTGCTTCTCAAAGTTCAACCATGGCTCAGGAAAGCCGCAAAATGGGAAGTCCTCCCCTTCCCGGACAAAGCGGCCGTTCAGAGTTCCTTGAATTGGCCTATGCACAAGCTCATAGTGCTTCCAACTTTGTTTTGCCTTGGCCATTCCTGCCATTTCCTTCCATTTTCTTACCCAGTCTTCTTTGGTAGGCGTATAACCCAGACCAAAGGTATGAGGGTTATGTGGCACTTCGGCCAATGCAGTAACGCCCTTCTGGCCACTCTTTCCTAATCCCATCCCGGGTATATGTTGTAGCTTGTTCATGAGGTAGACTGATTGAGCACTAACGTACAACCCCTCATCAATAGCTAAAATATCTCGTACCACCCGGGCCTCAGCCAAGGTAAATCCAGACAGGGAAACATCCTCATCGCCGTACAATTTCCAATACTAGTGTAGTAACCTCAGGCGGAGGATGTATAGATCAATTTCCAAACATAATGGCTACCCTTTTTCCAAGAGGGTACTTTAACATCTAATGCAAGGTGAAAGAAATAGCTTTTACTTGGTGCAGCCACGGCCGTCCAAGGAGCAAGTTAAAAGTGGCCGAAACATCCAAGACATGAAACTCAATATCCTGTTGTGCTGGGCCAACTTGTGTTCTGATTTGAATTGTTCCCATCACCTCTCAACTTATGTTGCAGTAAGCTCGGATCACCTGGGCCGTTGGTACAAAATCTGCTGGCTTCAAGCCAATAGCATAGGTTGTGCGAGACGGACAAACATTGATCGTGGATCCAGTATCCACCAATGCAACTGGCACCCACCTCTCTCTACACTCAATTGAGATGTATAGCAGTTTGTTATACGCAGACACCTCAGGCGGCAATTCCTTATCTAAGAAGGCCAAAGTGGGCGAAGCACCCTCCAGGAAGACAAGTCCCACTAGTTGCTCGGGAGTTGTGTCGATAGATAGTTTGGCATTATCCATTGCTGACAACACCGCTTGCCTGTATACGTGCGAAGCCATGAGCAGCCCCCAAATGGATATGTCTGCTTGAATCTTTTTTAGCTGCTTCAATACAACTTCTTCTTCTAATTGTCTATCCTTCTGTTTTTCTGCCTCCTTATCTTTTCCAGATGCTTCTAGTTGGTCTAAGTATGGGGGCTTGAAGTACCGCCCGCTTCTAGTCATATGCCCCACTTCCTCAGAATACCAAGTGCTGTCTGGCAGGTTTTGGCCCAAATCCTCGTCTGTGTGGGCAAGATGCAGATCATCATCTTTCCACCATGCTCCTTCGGCAATTGACAAATAGTCATCCAGTTCCATTGTGATTACTCTTACATCACAATTATCTCCCGCATGGTGTTTGGCTTTTCCAGCTTTCTGACTATTCTCATCCATTTCCTATTCAAACCGCTTCAGTGCGGCTTCTTGTTTAGTGTCCACAGTACTTATGACACCCATTTATTGAGCAGAATTCTTAATACCAACACTCTCTGGCAACTTCCCTTTGTCCACGGCCATTCCGGCCCTTATAGCAGTTCCTGCTTCCAACTGTTCCAGCTTTGGTTGAGATCCCTCCTCCACATCAGGTTCATTACTGAGCCACCCCGAATTATCTGCTAACCCGTTCAGATCAAACCAGTTAATGTGCACATCCCTCGAATCTTGCTCATCGCAGAACTGCAGATTGTTGATGTCTTTCTCTAGCTCAGTTAAGTCATCCAATCCCTGGCTTGGTCCATCCTCCTGGACTACATTGATCCCCATCCCTGTTGGCAACTCCAGCTCTGGTTTGGCCTAATTGGTTGGAATAATATAACAGCATAGGTTGTATTCCTCCTCAGATAAATCCACAGAGCCCTCAAGCACTGAACTGACGTCCCCATTTTCCACCAAGGGCACTCTGCCTTCATCTACCATGGTCACCACCATAGGTTTGGGTTGGGATGTGGATAAGTTTATCATGCATAAATCTGTGCTTTCCGAGATGAACAGCGCCAGCTTAGGTAGGTGGATGGGGGTGATATATACTGGGGTCGAAAGAGACGGTTAGTATTTGTATGAGGTTTATTTGCCTGGGAGGAGGGGCTTGGTTGTGTGGTAAGAGAGGATTTATAGTGACGTTGGGCTTTTCGGGGGGCGCTATTACTTTGTTGTCAATGAGATCCTGAATCTCATGATGAAGTCTAAAGCACTGGTCGATATCATGACCATATTGTTGATGGAAGGCATAGTACTTGGCCGGGTTGTGTTTAGGAGGGAGTGGATCGGGCAATGGGCATTGTTCTAACGGCTTCAAATGCCCTTTTCTGATCAGGACCCTCAAGGCCGCAGATAGAGATATGTAGAGTGGGGTGAAAACTCTCTGGCCTCGGGCCTGATGGCTGGAAGTTTAAGGGGTTGTATTGGTTGTGCCGGCAAAAGGATTGGCGGTCTGGGGTGTGGTGGTGACCATGCTTGCATCTGAAAGCCTTACAGCTACATTACTGCCAGTAGTAGCATTAGAATTACGTGTAAAAGCCCTCTTGGGCTGCTCTTTTTCGTGGTCTATCAGACCCTGCTTCATTGCATCCTCTATTTGCACCCCTATTTCATGGAGGTCGGCAAATGTAGACAAAGGTTAGACTATCATCTTCTGTAACAGCTTCGGTTGAAAGTTACGGACCACCATTCTAATCTAGTCCTTTTCAGCCGGTCTGGTGGTCATCATGTAGGCCTTGGCCCTCCACCAGGTTACAAAGTCTGAGAAGCCTTCCTTTGGCTCCTGGCAGGTTACTTCGAGATCACGAGTTGTGACCTCAATCTATGTGTTATAGAAGTATTGAGCAATAAAGACGTCAGCCATCTATTCCCAGTTTCTCTTTACAGAATCTTCGAGTTTAGCATACCAAATGGCCGTGATACTCGACAGGGTCCAGCCGAAGAGGGATAACTTCTACAGTCTAGATCAGCCATAGAATGTTTGAGAATAGCCGCAAGTGGACCATGGGACCACCCGAGCCATCATAGTGGTCTATATGCGGCATTTTAAACCTATCCGGCAATGTCACTGCCGAATCAGTATAGCCATCCTTGATATCCGAGATCGAATTCACGCCATGTGCCCTTTTAAAGAGCTTCTTAAGCTTGCTCACTTTCAGCGCAGTAGGGTCGACCTCAAACTCAAACAGCGCCTCTATTGGATAAACCAGTGCTTTGGAAGTCTGGGTTGGGATGGGGTCCACCTGAATGCCCGTATTTTCCTGGACATTAATTGTAACCCCGAGTACCGGGATTCCCGCCGGGGGTGCTTATGATGCTGAAGCCACTGCAGGTTGTGGTTGCTATTGTGGCTACTGTTGTTGAAGCCTTTCTATTACCTCCGCTTGGCGGGCTACAACCTCGGCTTGGCGAGCTGTGGTCGCAGCTTGTCAGGTGGCATCCAGCTGCATGTTCTCAATAGTCTGTTGGAGCTGGCAGAACATTTATTCCATTCCGACTGGATACTGAACCATTTGAATAGGTAAATACTCTCTTGCTGACGTGGAAGCAGAAAACTATCCCTGACTAGGTGTTTGTTGAACCGGTGAGTTATACCTGACTCTCCTCCATCTTGTAACCGAGGGTAGTGAAGCAAACACTGGCTATCCTCGTACAAGATCCCCAGATCGGTAAAGTCGCCTTACTCGAGTCCAGAGTGCTTGGGGGGCAACAGCCTCATATGAAGCAATCATGAAAGACTACCGTGCAAAATGAAAATAAAGCAAAAGAAACAAAAATCAGAAACCGCACAACACCTCAACTCAGACAGAAACAACACGTAGTTACAATCAAAAGTTGCAGAACTGCACTCAAACACTAATTTCTGCCCCAAAACTAATACCCTCAAACTGATACCCATACTTGCAACTGATACATACATTCTTGTAGAGTTTCACTCAAAAAGCACGTATCAAGCAAGTGAGAGGCAAAACACCCTTATGATGGGGTAGGGTTACCCTGTCCTAATTTCGTCAAGAGCTAGGGGTTCACTACGCAAACAAGCGGTTTCATACAAATCCGACATTCGGACAAGCAACCTGTCCTAGTTTGGAATGGTCTCTATGGTTTCTGATATGTAACTAAGCCGATTGGTCAAAAAAAGGGTACCTTGGCAAAACCACCTAATATACCTCTCGCTCTTAACACCGAGAAGTGAAAGGAGGATCAGACGGTACAGCAGTAGTCCAGATCCAAGGGTTGTGTTCCCATTGTTGCAAAGCCCGCAATCGGTCAGCCTTTTGGCAAGCTTTTCCAAGCAAGCCTCTGGAAAATCGCTCAGGAATAGCAGATGGCAAACACAGTGCCTTAAGCGCACCGATGCAAATGCACATGGACAAAAACATATAAGTGTAAATAAAACAACATATCATGAGTTTGAGTCAAGTTCTGTAAGTCCCCAGTAGAGTCGCTAGAAACTGTCAACTTGCCTTTTTCTCGAGCCCCGCCTTTCGAAAAGGTTTTGAAAAGAAAGGCCTCACAGTTCGGACTCCTACGGTTATGAATCTAGTCTCACAAGCGCAATGTGAAACTGATAAATACCAAAGAGTTCAAATCCGACAAATCTTTTGGAAAATCGATTTTAAATCAAATAATGCCAAAATTGGATTGCTTTGCCAGATACAAAGTCACCACCTAAATATTTTTTTATATTGGGAAAATTTAGGAAACCCTGACTTGTGCCAAAGGCCACGTGTCCGTCATCACCAAAGTTGTCTCGGCTCAGGAACTTAGGTAGGAAGGGGGAAGGTCAAGAAATGAGCACCCCCGCTCGACAGATCAAAGATCGGCCTCTACTAATCATGATATGTCATTTTATAAACGTTATCTGTTCTTATTCTGATTATTAAACTAGCTTTACTATGTGACGCGCACAAGCAAGTATAGACCAGTCGCAAGACTTGGAACAATTCAAATCATATTTGTTTTCGAAAATGGTTTGAATTTTCCACCCTCAAGTGGGTTTAAAAGATGCAGATTTGCCACCTCAAGTGGGCTTAAAACATGATTTACCACAACAAAGTAGGCTTAAAACTTACATTCGTTGAATCGTTCCAATTCAAACAACAAGCCTTCATCCACAGGCATTCATGTAGTTTAACATTTAAGAAAATAGCCTCACAGAAAGAATGCTAATCATAGTGATATGGCAATCACACTCATGCAAGTATGCTAAAGCATAAAACTCACTGAGTACTCCAAGCCAAAACAAAAACTAGTTAGAAAGATGCATGATCCTAACTATACAAGATGCCTAATGGAACGCATACGAAGAATGCAATTAATAGGCTCGGCTACTAATATGGCATATGATTCAATTTGATAATATGCGGTTTCAACACGTATTCAAATAAGATATTGAAATTGTAATGCAGTTTGAATGATGTGCCGAGCCTCGGTGCAAGTAAGACAAATGAATGGATACAAACATACGAGCATAAGGTATGCTAATTGCAAACGTGACCCTAATCTAACCATCAAAAGTGATTAAATAAAACGGAGAAAGACGTAGGGCTGGAAGACATGCACACACGCACGCACACTTATTACAACATTACGTCCTCGCGAAGAAGGGTCTGAATGAACTAGCTAGCTAAACTGATTAAGCTAACTATTACAAAACGAAACTAATTAACTAATTCTAGTTAACTATTTACAACAATTAAAACGAATTAACTAACTTATTCTAAGCTAATTAAATATTGCAAATTGAATTAAGCCAATTAATTACAAAATGAATTAATTAACTAAATAGTTACAACACTGGTATGAATGAATTAGCTACAACTAACTAATTAAGCGAAGCAAGTAAATGGCCTCTAGGGGCGAAGAATGCATGCATGCTCAGCTTCTACACCTGAGAATGCTACCGCCTTGCCATTGTAGCCTCTGTTTGCACATTTTTTATCACTGAAAATTGCACCAACTTCCAGAACACCTCTCCTCCACCTTAGGAACACATTGAGAAACTTTTTTCATTGATGGCCGTCGGCAACCATTGGTGGCCGGTCGGCTACTGTTGGTGGCCGTCGGCCACTACTGGTGGCCGGTCGGCCACCCCTGCCCTGAACTTCCTTTTTTGCTGCAACAAAGAGCAAATAGAGGCAAAGTAGTGTATTCTCAAGGAATGTTTGTACTGTTACCCTCCTTACATCACACAAGTTCAAAGAAGTGTAACCCTTGGCCCTCAAACCATCAACCAAGCATTTTCCATGCATGATGGCTAAGGAACCAAGCTTGTACAAGCTTAATGAGTGCAAAACAAGACTCAACAAAACCACTACCCTATCATGCATGATCAAGGGTGATGGTGACCAAGGAAAGTGGCACGTTTCATCACTTTTAGTATGAAACGTCCCATTTCCCTCGTGTTCGAATTAACGTCCAATTCAAAAACATGCAATGCAACACTAAAGATGCTTTATCTTGCCTCTTTTACTTGTTCATTTTTATTTATTCATTTTAACTTACCAATTCATTCTTTAATTGATTAGTCCAAAAGTGCATGTCCTCTAATGGAAGAGGTGTCATCCAAGGGATAGCTTAAGGCAAGAGAGAGGTCAAGCCTTTAATTAGTAGAAACCCTCAAAAGAGGATTGAAACCATTAAGCACAAACCTCAATCTCAAATTTAAACGCAACCCTAAGGATAAACAACCCTCAAAGAAAATGAAAAAGTGAAGAAGTGAGGGAGGTTGCAGATATTTAGGTGCTGGAATTAGGGATGAAAAGCCATTAAAACATGCATCCGAGACACACAAATGATGCTCAAAGCCCAAAAATACTAAGCTAGTGAAGGAAATTGCACCACAACTATACAAGACAAAACTCAAATGACCCAAACAGCCCAAAACAGAGCTAAAGCAGGTCAAAATAGAGGCAAAAACATGCTAAGATCAAGTTACAAAATGCTAGAAAAACATGCTTACATGTGAAGCTATCTAGGCATGCAAAGAAGACACAGGAAGGGGAGGCTAACGCCTCTAATTTTGGACTTCAAAAAAAAGTTTTTACCACTGAAAAATCTCTAAATTTCAGTGGTCAAAAGGTCCAAAAATTTTGATTTGAATATGATGAAAGATGGTGCAAAAGTCTAAACGATTAGGCAACAAGAAGGGTGGATTACCCCTTAACACAAAATAACCTCAAACCATCATTTTTAAGCCTAAAAAACCAAGTTTTTTATAGTTGAAAACCAGCCCAAAAACAATACAAAAGGATGGCAAAACAAGTATTCACAATAAGCTTAAATGAGGTAAGTTCTCTACATTTGAAGCAAAGCACAACTCAGCCACAAATTCAAGCTCAAACCCCTTTCTAAAGCTCAAACACAACTCCAAGGGACCTTAGCTCAATGATGGTCAAGTTTGGTTAAGGGTTAGTGTGCAAAAGTGTAGAGAAACTAGACTTTAAGGCACAAAATAAGAAGAGAGAGAGAGAGAGAGAGAGAGAGGGAGATTTGGTCTAAAATTTCTAACCCCCAAAATGGGGGAGGACACCCACTATATATAGAAAATCAAGGTTTGAGCTTATATACATCCCACCGTACACGTGTATGAAGATGTAGTTTAGTGAGCAACAGTTGGCATAGCTGGCAAACAAATATCTAAAAAAGGAGACCAATGGCTGTCGGCCATCACTAGTGCCGTCAGCCACCACCAGTGGCCGACAGGCACAACCCATGGCCGACAGGTCCCAGGGCTGGCCGACAGGTCACCCTCCTCTCTAAGGAAGAGGCAACATGCTCTTGGTCTAAAAACATGCACAAAATAAATAAGTTTAGAGTCTCAAAGACAAGGTGTTCCGCCGAGGACTTTGGGCTCTCAAAACGAACACAAATAAGCACAATCATCGAGTGCACAAATGATGACGTCCAAGTCTAGAGGACGGTCAAAAATGAGATGTCTACAACGTGGTTGTCCAATACCGTGGTTATAAAGAAGAAGAATGGATCTTGGCATATTTGTGTGGATTTCACAGATTTGAACAAAGCTTGTCCCAAGGATTGTTTTCCTCTCCCTAGAATAGACCAACTCGTATACAACGACATATCATCAACGCATAAGCTTCTTGGACGCCTACATAGGCTATCACCAAATTTCCATGCATTCGGAGGATCAAGAAAAGACTGCATTCCTCACCCTATGAGGAATATATTGCTACAAGGTCATGCCTTTCGGGCTGAAGAATGCGGGGGCAACTTACCAGAGACTGGTTATTGCCATGTTCAAGGAATAGCTCAGCCAGACCATGGGAGTATACATCGACGATATGGTGGCCAAATCCAAGGAAAAGCACGCCCATCTAGCTGATTTGGCAAAGACATTCGGCATTCTTCGAAAGTACAAAATGAAACTGAAAGCCTCAAGGTGTGCATTCAGCATTGGATCCGACAAATTCCTCAGCTACATTGTTAACCACCATGGAATACAGGCCAACTCAAGACAGATCACAATAATTCTAGAACTTGGCTATCCTCAGTCGGTCGAAGAGGTTCAAAAGCTGATGGGAATGGTCGCCGTGCTCAACAGGTTTATCAGCCATTCCACAGATCGCTACCGATAATTCTTTCACACACTTCGGCAAGGCAAAGCCTTTGAATGGACCCCCGAGTGCCAGGTCACTTTGGAAGGCTTGAAAACTTATCTCCGATCAGTACCACTCTCGGCAACCCCCTTGGCAGGTGATTCACTCATTTTGTATATGGCGATATCTAGCCGAGCGGTCAGTGCCGTACTTTTAAGGGAAAAACTCAGGGAACAGCAACTAGTTTACTATGTAAGCAAAGCAATGGCTGACGCCGAAACACGTTATCTACCACTGGAAAAGCACATCCTTGCTCTCGTTATGGCTGCAAGAAAACTTATGCATTACTTTCAGGGGTATACCATAGGGGTACTAACGAACTATCGCCTTCGGTCAGCGCTCCGTAGCATGGAAGCATCAGGGCACGTTTCGAAATGGGCCTTGGAACACAGCCAGTATATATCCAGTTTTTGCCTAGAACTACCATCAAGAGGCCAGTGCTCACCAACTTTGTAGCCGAATTCACGGGATGCCTTGCCGACTTCAAGTCTGATCAAGTGCAACCTAAACCCAACTGGAGAATATATGTTGGAGACATTTGGCAGATGTACTGTGACGGGTCATCCAACCAATGTGGCAGTGGGGTAGGCATAGTAATCATGACCCTCGAAGGGATAATAATCGAGCAGGCGGTCAAACTGGGCTTTGACGCATCAAATAAGGAGGCCAAATACGAAACATTGCTAACCAGCCTTCGGAACGCACTTCACTTTGGTGCGCAGCAGTTGCTTGTTTTCTGTGACTCAAAATTGTCATCAACCAGTCGAAAGGGGAGTATGCAGCTAAAAATGACTGCATAGCAGCCTACATAAAAACAACAAATTCCTTGGTTGCGAAATTTGACCACCATGAATTGAATCAAATAACTTGGGATAAGAACACGCATGAGGATGTGCTTGCTTGCCTAGCCTCTACTATCAACTCAAAAATCAAACGGACAATCAAAGTAGAATTCATCCTTGAGCCGAACATTACATCTTCTGAACCAATTCAGATTAACATCATTGAACTAGGACCAAGTTGGATGGACCTTATTACTGCATTCCTTTCCTTAAAACAACTCCCAATGGATAAGAAATAAGCCCACAAATTGCGAAATAAAGCCCTGCGATACTATTTAGATCTGCATGGAAAGCTCTACAAAAAAAATCCCTTTATGGGCCATACTTAGAATGTGTTCACCCAGATAAAGTTGAGAAACTCTTGGTTGAAATACATGAAGGTAGCTGTGGTGCCCATTCTCGAGGATGCTAATTGGCCCACCAAGCTGTAACACAGGGGTATTATTGGCTGACCACGCGAACAGATGCCAAGAATTATGTCAAGAAATGTGAACAATGCCAGAAGTTTTCCCTTTTAATTCATCTGCCTGCCGAGGAGTTAAACTCTATCACTAGTCCTTGGCCGTTCGCTCAATGGGGACTTGATATCGTCGGACCATTACTACGAGCTCCAAGGAACAAGCGATTCCTGATTGTTGCAACAGATTATTTTACAAAATGGGTTGAAGCAGAGGCATTAACACATATTCAAGATGTCGATGTTAAGCATTTTGTATGGAAAAAAAATCATAACACGATTCGGCATACCAAGAGCACTTGCCTCAGACAATGGCACCCAGTTTGATTGTGGCGTCTACCGAGAATTATGCAACACGTATGGTATCTGGCCCTACTTTTCCTTGTCGGCAAATCCACAAAGCAATGGTCAGGCAGAGGCCTCCAATAAAGTCATCCTGGATGGCATCAAGAAAAGGTTGGAAAAAGCTAAAGGTATATGGGTCGAAGAGTTGCCCAGTGTGTTGTGGGCTCATTGCACTACTCCAAAACGATCCACTGGGGAAACACCGTTCGCTTTGTGCTTTGGAACCCAGGCAATTATCCTCTTGGAGATCGGCCAACCCACGTTGAATTTCAAGTTTTTTGACATGGGCCGCAATGACATGATGTTGGCCTTACACTAGACTCTGATTGAAGAACGCTGAAATCGTGCCCTTACATGCATGGCACAGTATCAACAACAGCTTGCTAAATCATATAATCAGCATGTATAGTTATGTTGTTATACACCTGGAGAATTGGTCATCAAGAAAGTGCTTCCTGCTACTAAGAATCTGGTAGACGGAAAATTAGGCCCCAACTGGGACGACCCTTGTTAGGTTGATTCAATCGTTGGAACAGGGGCATATCGGCTTAAAGACATGGCTAGGAGAAGTTTGCCATGCCTCTGGAATTCCACACATTTGTGCAAATTTTATCACTAAGCCAACTTTTACGGCGTGCTAGTTTGTTTCGAATTTTCGCTGATACGTTATGTACACATCTTCCAATTCCCTAATGCAATGCCCTTTCTTATCACAGTCTCGTTAATAATGGTATAATAACGAATAGAAGAATCTGAATTCGGAGCGCCCTTCGTGGATATCATGATTGGCCAACACAATAAGACTCTGAATTCGAAGCCCCATTCGTGAATGTCACGTTTGGGCCAAATAAGCCTCCAAATTCGGAGCACCCTTCGTGGATATCACAATTGGCTAACACAGTAAGACTCCGAATTCGGAGCCCTATTTGTAGATGCCACGTTTGGGCCAAATAAGCCTCCGAATTCAGAGCCCCATTCATGGATGTCACATTTGAGCCGAATAAGCCTCCGAATTTGAAGCCCCCTTCATAGATATCACGACTGGCCAACACAATAAGACTACGAATTCGGAGCCCCATTCGTGAATGTCACATTCGAGACAAATAAGCCTCCAAATTCGAAGCGCCCTTCATGGATATCATGATTGGCCAACACAGTAAGACTTTGAATTTGGAGCCCCATTTATGGATGTCACATTTGGGCCAAATAAGCCTCCAAATTTGGAGCCCCATTCGTGGATGTCACATTTGGACCGAATAAGCCTCTGAATTCAGAGCACCCGTCATGGATATCACGATTAGCCAACACAGTAAGACTCCGAATTCGGAGCCCCATTCGTGGATGTCATGTTTGGGCCGAATAAGCCTCCGAATTCGGAACACCCTTCGTGGATATCACGATTGGCCAACACAATAAGACTCCAAATTTAGAGCCTATTCGGGCCAAGTAATCCTCCAAATTCGGAAGGACCAAATTTGGCAATAAAATGGCATGGATCAATATACGATTGTCACAAGTAGATACAAACATTAATCGAAACAATATAGCAAATATTTAATTCATTAAATAAGCACAAATGCATGGCTTTTGACGAATTCAAAGGTATAATAATGTGTATTGATATCTAAATCTATTCGGCACCCTCTTCATCGTCGATTTTCTCGGCGTCGTAAAAGGGAAATTTGTAATTCTGATATAGAGGTGACATCGAATCGATACCCACGGCTTGCAGAGCCTTAATCCATCCATGCTTAAATCCAAGATTTTTGCACCTACAGACATCCTCAACTAACTTTTCCTTCGTTTTTTCAATACCAATTTTTTGACCGTCAAAAAAACCTTGTTCGTAGGCCTTCATTCTTATTGCTTCTCTTGCGAACATGCTCGCCGTATCTCAGTCAGCAATTGCATGATCCAGAAGATGATGGTTTACTCTTTTCGCCACGATCGGGTACATTTGACTCGCTGACTATGTTTCAGAAGCCTCAGCCTTTTTCAGCTCGTTCTCAGCTTTCTTTGTGCAATGTTTCAAGCTTCGAATGCTGGCATTTTTCTGCTTTATCTCTTTTCGCGCGGCATGAAGACACATGCCGATTTCATAAGAGGTGTAAAGTCCCTTTACCGCTCTATGGACGCCCTCCTGAAAAACTTCATAATCAAGCCGACCGACCATTGATTACTGGACTTCAGACGAAAAAAATCTATGGAGCAAACTCAACTGCCACATTTGGATCGCAGATAATCGAATCCACTTCAGTTATCGGTTTATTCCCAACGAAAATCGAAAAACTCAAAGGGCGTGGTGGCCTACTGGTTTCATTTCACGAACGGGGGGGAGCTCCTTCACTGCTGCCTCTCCTTCCTGGGTGACTTCTCTACCCCACCCCCTCTTGGAGACCTACTTCGACGACGGAGGGAGCGACGCCTCTCACACTTCTCTGACATCCTATTTCCCATTAGCGCAGGTTTGCCACCTCCTCAATTCATCTCTAAGTCTAGTTTAGCTAATGTCTTGCCCTCCCTCTGCTATTAAAGAATATTCTTCTTCACATCCAAATTTCCTCAGTTCGACACATCGCTCTTTTCCCTCTCGCAGTCTGTTGAATTTGAGCACCATATATTTATCGACAACACAGAACCCACACGCGCCTAGCCCCCACCCCGCTTATTAATTACGAATGCAGTGTTCCCAAAGCGATCGCTTCAATGCATTTCGTCGAATAATTACAGTGCCCCACCCAATCCATGAACTACACATATTCGGCGGTTAGGTTCATTAATCAACTGGGGCAATGGCAGATTCATTAATCTATTCAGCCTACTTGCAATGCATTGCGTTGACAAGTTACTGTGCCCCACACAATCCATGAACTACACATATTCGGCGGTTCTGTTCATTAATAAGTTGGGGCAAGGGCAGATTTATTAATTTATTCGGCCTACTTGCAATGCATTACGCCGACAAGTTACTGTTCCCCATCCAATCCATGAACTACACATATTCGGCGATTTTGTTCATTAATCAGCTGGGTTAAGGGCAGATTCAGTAATCTATTCAACCTCTATTTATAAATATATTGACAAACTACAATGCCCCATATGATCGGAAGATTTTATTCAATGTGATATTGCAAGCCATATGTTTTATTCGGCTCTTCAATGACATTCAAATTTTCACAAGACATATGATTATTCGGCTTTGGAACGACTTGTCCAAATGGGGCAAGGGCAAATATACCATTATACTTGGCATACGATGTTATAGCCGAATTACAATACATCACCCCACTTGGCTAGTCGAGTTTGGCATTGAGCCATATATTTAATTCGTCAGATTATGTTATAGCCGAATTGTGCTACATCTCCTTGCACTGTCTTGGCCATTAATTTATCGCTGAATTACATTACATCACCCTACTTAGCTATTAATTAGCACATGCAGAAAATAGACAAAAAGGCGATTTTCATTAATACATTGAGTACAAACAGTCTTCATTTTACATATGAAAATTGCCCTATATTTGAATTCTAAACAAAATAAATAACCAAAAATCTACAAAAACTACGTACAGAAAATACCAAACAAAAAGCAAAATTACATTGACACTCCTCATTTTTCAGGGTCAGACTCCAACAGCTCAACCTCTAGCTACTCGTATGGAATTGGCTGCTCCAATGTCACATTAGCGGCATCAGGGCTTTGAGCCAGTCGTGTTTGAAGCCCCGATTTTCAAACTTGGGTACTTCCTACACGTATTTTTCGAAGGCCGCGTTTTCTCTGGCTTTGAACGCCTTGGAGATCTCGGAGTTGGTGATTTCTTTCACCTTTTTTAATTCCTTCAAATCGGCCTCCAATTTGGCAATCACCTCCTTGGCCAACTTGAGCACATCATCACTCGCGTTTCGCCCTCTCTTCGGCGGCCAACCTGAGTTGAATGGAGCATTTGGCCTTCTCTTCCTCGGCACTGGCCCTCGCTCACTCTTCTACGCTTTCCTCTCCTCGGATTCAGCTCTAAGAGAAGCCACTGCTAATTTAGCTAACGCCTCTTTAGCCTTGCCTTTTTCAGTTTTGATTTTGGCTTTAAGCAAGCTGATTTGCTCGATAATGTCATAGTGACGGCGACCAATTTCTGCAATCCTGCTCGCCGCTTGAGACAAAAAGATTAATAAGATAGCTGGCATAAAAAGGAATAAAATATTTTTTTCAAGTCAGTTACGTACCACTATCGCCGATTGAGCGGCTAGTGCTATCGGTATGACATCCGGCTCTGCACGGAACACTGCCTTGTCAATCGACAGAGAAATCGATGAGGCCATGCTTAGGGCCACGGCGGCGTCCTTCAAAGCCGACACATCAGCAAAATCGACGTGTTCTTTATTCTAGGTTGGATGATAAACGGCGCCGTCAAATCCTGCGATTCCTTCTATACATGGCTGTTTATCGACTAAATCTTCAGAAGAATTGACTCTAATCTCGACGGTGCATTTTTTCCCCATCTGTTCAGCCACTAGGTCATCCAATTGTTCAATGACCGACTCGGCCACAATAACTTGCACTTGTTTCCTCAACAAGAGCATGTAGAGAAGATTCAACCTCAACCGAGAGTCGGTAGAGAAGATTCAGTCTGAACAAGTGGTGGTAGGGGCTTAGATTTGGTAGCTTCGGCCCTTCTTCGAGCCGCTATCTTCTCAGCATTTTTTCTTTTGGCCATCTGTGCAAGCGATTCCCCGACCATGTTTTTCAAGATTCGTGCTAGGAAGGTCTCCTAAATTGGTGGAAAATATCGTCTTCTAACGATGTGTCAACTCGTCCAAAATTGATGGAGGGTTAATGCTGACTTCCTCAAAAGCCAAGTTGAGAGCTGTATCGACTTCCTCCAAGTTGGCCTAGTTTGGTTGTTCGGCAACCTGATCGCAGACTTTACCACCTTGCTCCAAATCCGAATCTCCAAGACCAATTTCCCTAAAGCTCTTGTATTTTAGGAAAATGAGTGATGTTTCGCTGTTGTTCGCCCTCAGAATCGGAATGTGATCCGCAATCGAAAAAGTAGCGTATGTAGGTTCGTATCGTAATAGTATATGGACGGCCCACCCTTGTGTTTGGAGGTTGGGATGGCCAAAGAATTCTAGCGCTATTTTGACTTGCTAAAGCGCAACGTTGTCGGTCAAAACAAGTACTTTCTTCAAATCGTTACCTGCACAAGTGAAACAATTAGTATATGGAATCTAAGCCAATAAACATATAAGAAATGCACAAAGAAATGGGACTTGTATGGCCACCTGGTTCACCTTTTTGTCTAGGCACAGGATCTATGCGATCTTCACCTTCGTTGAATTCCCAATTGCCTCGGACAACGACCATGACATCATCAAAATGCTTACCAGAGCTGGCAAGCATAATCACCAAATGGTGGTCGATGTCCTTGCCCTGAGAAAGTAGCGTCCCTGCCGACCAGAAGATTTCCCTAAGGCATAACAATGCCAAATAGCAGGAATTCCTAGATTAATCCTAAGTTGGCAATTTAATTCTACTATTGCCATTATGATTCGGTAAAAGTTTATGTTAGGTTGATAAGGGAGTAGACCCTAGTAGCAAAGGATGGCCCTCAAAAATGGGTAAAGGGGGAAACGGACTCTGCCCTCAGAGATTGACAGGAGGGGAAAGATGATCATACTCGAATCAGTCCTCTCCATGTTAACTACGCTATCTGCCACAAGTGACAGATGGACGCCGTCTGGAATATAAAAATGCGTCAAAAAGCGGAAACATGGTCCGCAGAAAGAAGAGCTTTCAAATATTTTGCCATCCGAGTCAGAATAGAAAATACTCTAAACTAAAAACAAACAAGAAAATGGGAGTTGGAATGAAGAAGAAATGCAAAGAAGAGAAGAACTTACTGGGCAGAGAAAGAAGGACAATGGGGAGTAGATGGAAGTTGCAGAGGTCGTGAAATGAAAGAGAGATGCTGAGAGGCAACCAAAAAGCCTTGCATATTCCAAAAATATTCGAAGGGGACAATACGGTTTCAAATCGCATTAAAAGAACAGCGCATACAAAGGGCGCAGGAAATTGTAATGATTTCTAAATCGTGTCATTCTGACGCTTGAGTATTAGAAGGAGTGCAAGCGCCATATTTTTGACTTTCCATATATAAAACCAAACATGCCGACTAAATTGGCGTTAGTCGGATGTTTGGGGGGCAATTGTAGGGGCCGAATTTAATATACTAAGGAAGGCCAAATGGATTTAAGAAAATCAGGCCAAAGACAATTCGGCTCTGTCCAAGGGCTCTTGAAGCCAAATATACAAATCGGCCACGTAAGGAGCCGAGTATGAACCAGCACACAACCGAAAGTCGAGTAAGCAATCATGTGCGAGATTAAGAGTGAGCCTGACCCTTGGGCCCAGAAGGTAATATAAATAGAGGAGCATCAACCAAAGAGAGGTATGTGAGAATAGACAAAATGAACTTGAGATAGAAGTAAACTGGAGAGAATACTAACTTGTCATCAGAGTGCTAATTCTAGGCAACCCCGATCGGAGTGTTCATCCATTTTTTAGGTAGCGATCAGAGGATCAAGGATGTCTAGCTGGATCCTGGAGTATTTCCAAACCACTTCTTCACAAAAACCATGAACTCATGGTTTCTAAAATTCTTCTTCAAAATCAAATGTACAATGCAATTGCATGTAATTTTTGAAGCTTATTTCAACTATAACTTTCAAAATCAACCCCAAAATAATTAAATTCTAAATCAACTTTCATAATCTTGAATCTAATTCAATTTCTTCATCCTTTTACTAATTCCTTTCAAATTACATGAAATTGATTTTTAACTCTTTTCTATTTTCTTTAAATCATGAAATTGAAGTTATAAAACTCTTAGAGAAATATTTGCATGTGTGAAATTTGGATCAAAATCAAACCATTTATATCAAAATTCCTTTAATTCAAGATTAAACTCAAAGTGCTCATGAATTCATCATTTTCCAAAACTTGTTTTTGTTATACCCAAACTAAGGGTGTAATAATGGCCCGGCCTGGCCTGGCCCGACCCATTCGGGCTCTGTGGGCTCGCGTTTTTTTTAGCTGGTCGGGCCGGGCCATGGGCCAAAAATGGGTCCCAGGCCCAAGCCCACTCATAATATGGCCGCGGGCTTGGCTCGGGCCTTGGCCTGCGGTCCGAGCCTAGCTGGGGCTTTTTTTTTAATTAGAAATAAAAAATTAAAAAAAAAAATTATACTAGAGTATTTTAATTACGATTAATGAGATATTTTGTTTGGTTATGTAACGTTTTATGGTCATATTTAAATTTAATTATATATGACTTACGTTTTTTTTATTGTGAACTTATAACTAAAAATGAAATAAAATATAACAAAAATTGATATTATTAAATAAATTAGGTGTAGATTACTGATGATGGTATAGCAATTACATCACTATAGGTTAAGTACATCCCGGACTAGGTTGGCACCTACTAGCCTACCAATCATTTGCATTATACTCCACCTCAATAATCTAATACCAAAAAAAAAAAAAAAAACAAAAACAAAAACAAAAACAAAAACCAAGAAAAAAACGAAACGAAATGAAATAGTAAAAAATAAATTGTTGATCAATCATTGGAGGAGACAGGACATTCAGTCGCGTTGTCCGATAATATGTCATCCAAATCATATGAATTTGCTCATTTTTACTAAATTTTTGTCTTCTTGTAAGTGCGTGCATATGATCTCTGGATATCATTAGTGCCTCAACCATTTTGGGTGAAAGCCTACTTCAGTAGTCACTCAGCACCCGTCCACCTGCACTAAAAGTTGTTTCTGAAACAACTGTAGAAATAGGAACGGTTAGTATATCACGGGCCATCTGTGAAAGCACAAGCCACATAGATTTATTTTGTTTCCACCATTCCAAAATGTCAAAATTATCGGAATCATCCACTGACGGGCTTTCCAAATAACGTCGTAGTTCAGAACTACTTACACTTGTATGTTGAGATATTCTTCTACTTTTTATTGCTGTGAAAATACTTAATCTTCCGCCTTGAGATTAGACTACTAGTGTAGTGTGTGTAGGTGTATTTACAGATGCAGCTGCAGTTGCACCAGCAGCTGCCTTATATTCTTGAAATAATCTATTGCATGTTTGCATAATAGAGGCAAACTATATTTGATCAGCGAAAATACGCTCTAAAAAATTCTTGTAAACTAACTTTTTTACACCTAGGATCAATTATTATAGCTAAACCTAACAAATGAAGCAAAGGATGAAAATATTTATCAAATTTTTCTTTCATTGAAGTAATAATGGTTACATAAAGTTCATTACCCATATATTTTATGAAAACTTTAATTATTTCTGCTAGCATATGTAAAACAAATGATGAAGTAGAATATATATATAAGAAAATAATTTTGTTGAAGTATCGAAAACTTTAAAAAAATCTTTACACAAGGCTAATTGGCGCCAATTAAGTTCAATGGGTGTCAATACTCCTCCTATTGATGTTGTTACAAAAAATAAATCTATTGCTCTTCATTGTTTACAAGCTATTTTTAACATATTATATGTTGAATTCCACCTACTATCTACATCTAAAATTAATTTTTTAAATGACATATTTTCTCGTTGACAAATTTTTCTATATTTTGAAATTCGATTACTAGAAGACATAATAGTAACAACTGCATTTTTTATTACAAGTACAAAAGTTTCGTATACATGCATAGCTTCTTTAACAATCAAATTTAAAATATGGGCATAACAATGAACATGAAATAAATCATCATCAACAAGTAATTGTAAAGTTGATTTTAAATGGGTTATAGTTTGATTATAATATGATGCATTATCTGAACTAATTGTAAATATTTTATTTTGTAAAGCCCACTCATATAATACATTTCTTATTTCTACACCAAGCGAATGACCAGTGTATGGAAGTTCAACTAATTTAAATGAAATAATTCTTTTATTTAATTTCCAATCATTATCAATAAAATATGCAGTGATACATTGATATTCAAAACCATTATTTGACCACAGATTAGATGTTAAACAAACTCTTCCATTCAAAATTTTTAAAGATATTAAATAATTCACTTTTAATATCCTCAAATTTCTTTAAAATCCTATTTCTAGTAGTATTTCTTGAAAAACTTTGACATTGCGGTGCAAAACTTTCGTGAATCATTTCGGTAAAATCAGACATTCACTAGTACTAAAGGTTGTTCTTTTTTAATAATATAATCAACTTCAGAATTTTGTGCACGTATAGGATCATATGAAAATGTTTGCAAATTACCAGTTGATGAAGCCCCCTAATTGCATTTGACTTCGAATATCAGGTTGTTTACTTTGTAAATGTTTGTTAGAATGCCTTTTTAAATGACTAGTACCCCCTGCAGATGCAGCGCTAAGTAAACGTGCACGAATATATACATTTTGCTTTAAATGTAATTGTGCCATCAAGATTATTTATAGATATTTTTTCAAAATGTTCCCAAATACTACTACTTGTGCTCCTAGATGATGATCCAATTGTTGGAAGAAAGATATTAGAAGGAGAATCAACAGATTCATGTGGTGTAGTATATGTATCAACATCGACATAAACATTAGGCAAATTAGGATCCATAGTAATGCAAGTAAAACTATATATAAGAATTAACAATTAATTTAAATAATGTGTAAATTCAATCAGTAAAAAATAATAATTAATATATGTGCATAAATAATTAATGAAAAAAATGAGTAGTTAATAAATTTAATTAAACTAATTAATGTTACCGACTAGCGAATGCGATATAAGAAATTTTCTTCTTCTGCTAAAAGTTTCTTATTGCACAATTGCAATAGCCACTTAGGGATGACACTTCAAAATTAATTGAGAGTTGAGAGAGATTGAGAGAGTTTAAGAGAGAGAGAGAGAGAGAGAATGATTTGTTGTGAAATTTATTTTGAAAACTGAAATATATTTATAGTAGTTTAAATTCTAACCGTTTTATATATATCCGTTTTGAGTTGTAGGAGATGCAAATTAGTAATGCAACGGCTCAAAATTGAGACTAGGCTGGTATTATAATAGTAGGTTAGGGGCTGTAACAGTGGCATGGCACTGGCAGCAAAGTTTTAGGAAATGGTTGTTTCCTTTTCGGGCAACCATTTGGACGGTGCTCTTTGGCCAGTGGGAGCCATCACGGGTCCCATTTTGTTAATCGGAATTGTTGAATGTGTACAACTCATCGAGTATTATATATTTGTAAAAAATCACGTTGATCAGATATCTATAACCATATGATCGGATTAGTTTTTTTTGTCAATCATTAACTATAACACCATGCATTTGAATACTAAACTGATTTGATCATGTAGTTAGCGATATCCGATTAACGTGATTTTTTACAAGCATATAGTAAT
>CM069912.1:38031877-38190315 GCA_036172215.1 Camellia granthamiana
GCATATAGTAATGAAAGAGTTCTACACATTCACGGTTCAGATTATCAAAATGGAACTCGTGGTGAGCCCCCACGGGCCCAATATTACCTTTCAACTTAGTATATATATATATTATTTTTTTTTCTTTCACGTTAGGTACACTTTCCCATCAAACAATGAAGTAAGAAATTTAAAAAAAAAAAAGAAGGCCAGCCACACACAGACTGTGCACTGCCACTGCCAGCCACATTGTGGTAGGGCGTGATGGCGCACTGTCGTGATACATCATTCTTTTCCATAAAACAATTATTAATTTTATTTTAATTTAATAAATCATTATTATTTTTTGTTTTATTTTTAAATTATTAATGTTATTTATTTAATTATATTAATTTTTATTTGATTTTTTTATTTTTTTAAGATTAATCTTTTTATTTATTTAATTATTTTATTTTTTTTATTTTTATAAGATCAATCTTTTTATTATTTTATTTTTATAAGATCAATCTTTTTATTTATTTAATTATTTTATTTTTTTATTTTTATAAGATTAATTTTTCTATTTATTTTATTTTTTTTAATTATTTAACTATTGTAAGTTGTTTTTTATTTGGGAGAGTTACTGGTAAATCCCATAATGTGGAATGTTAGTTCAATTAGTCCTTTAATTATTCTGTTACTCCGTTTGGTCCTGTGCTAATGTAGCTTCCTGAAATACCCTTATTTATTTGGGTGTTATTGGCTGTCACGGCGGCAAAAGCGCTATAGTAGTTTTTAGTGAAGTTGTTGTTGTATGACGATTTGTATTCATACACGTGCAACCCGACCCATAGTAGACGACCCGCGTGTTATAATAGGCAAAATCCCAATTAAAGGAAGCTGTATCGCGTAATCCCTAATTTCTTGGTGTTACCGTTTTGTGTTACTGGGTTTTCGGGATTGTGTGGAATTGGGTGGGGCTGTGGAAATTGATTGGTGATTCGCAAGAATACGGTAGGGTTTCGAGTGACATTGTCCATATTTGTTTTCGAAATTGTGTGTTGGAGGCGCAGCGTGTTTGTAGGGTTTAAACGCTGTGAACGTAGGCGTGTTGGACGAACTTCGACCGTGTCAATGGCGCAAAATCGTAAGTAGTTTTCCGTTTTTTGTTGTAGTGTTGTTCTGTGTTTTTTGTTGTTTCGAAAGTTGTTGAAGGGTGGGTCGGTATGTTTGGTTGTTGGGGGACAGTTGTTTGTGTGGTCCAGTACTTTGTGTGACATGGGGGGTTGTTTTGTTGGAATCGTTTTGTACACTTTTTTGGTTTTTGGCATGTATGTATGTGACTTGGATGGTGTGTGAGACACACTGTGTCGGGTTTGTTGGGGAGTCGCATGTGTGTGGGTTTTACAAGTTTGGTCCCCACATGTATGGGTTTAACAGTATGTGGTTTTTTGTGTTTTTTTGTGTATTTCATGTGTGTGACATGCTCGCATATGTTCGTAATATTTAGTAGCACATATATTCATTTTTGAAAAATTAGTATGTGATGACGTGAACAATCTGTTGGGGGGAAGGGGTAGTGATGGTGAAAGTTGTGGGTTTAGTTTTGGTTTGAATAGTTTTTGTTGTGTTACATCAGTTTTGTAGTATATGCTATGTGGTTGGGATCAAACAGTGATTGGGTGTTTTTTTGTCATAGTGTGATGACGTGAACAAGTTGTTGGGGGGAGGGGTATTGATGGTGAAAGTTCTGGGTTTAGTTTTGGTTTGAATAGTTTTTGTTTTGTTACATCAGTTTTGTAGTATATGTTATGTGGTTGGGATCAAACACTGAGTGGGTGTTGTTTTGTGGAACAGGTAATGTTGTGCTATCGAGGAGCCCGTGGACTAGGTCGGCCGAGCGTAAACGTTTGGAGGGTCCAAGTGTGGCATCGACGTCGAAGCTTGGTGTGAAGTTGCTGGGGCGTGTTTTGTTTAAACAGCCGCAAAGAGTTGGTCAAAATATACGCTCGCCTCGGAAACCAACGCAAGAACGCTCGCCTCGGAAACAAACGCATCGTATAAATTTCCGTTCGAATATGGCACGTGTAATTAAGGTTGTTTCCGAGTTGGGGTTGGGTGAAAGACACTTCCGGCAGATGAGGCGAACACCGTTCTGGCTGATGTTTGAAGCCATTATTATAAACAAACCAGACTTCAACGAATACAGGAAATATGATGATCTGGTTGTCAAAATCCTGAGGACGTTTAGTCTGCGTGACGACGCATTCTATGTTGGCGGTGTTCCTGTTAAAGTTTGCAAAGCTGACATTAGGTTGGTTTTCGGGCTGCAATGTGGTGACCAGCAGATGGACCTGACGCCGGGCACACGGCCTGCATCTGATTTCATTCAGCGACGTTGTAATGGTGTAGGGCGGATAACAGCGAGTCTGATTAAAAGTTTACTGGATGATGCGGTGAAAGGTAATTCGAAGCGCGATGAGGAGGACACTGCTAAGCTGTTGTGTTTATATGTGTGCGTCAAGTTATTCTTCTCAACGTCCGGGGAGACAATCAGTTGGGTGGTTGTTCGGTACTTGGACAACTTGGACAATGTCCAAAATTATGACTGGACGGGGGCAATTGTGAACACGCTGCTGGGATCTGTCCGTGAATTTTGGCATACTCCGGAGAAAGTTACGGGCTGTGTTGTTGCGCTGCTGGTATGTTGTTTACGTTAAAATGCTTTTTTTACTGTGTTGATGTTATATGTGATGCACATTGCCTATGTCTGAAGTTGTCTATTATTTGTTGAATATGTTGTTGTTATCATGTACTAATTGATGTTGTCTTTGTGCATGTATAGTACTGGCTTTGTGAGCATACGAACATCGTGTCCACGACTAAACCCATAATGTTCCCCCGGTTTTTGAAATGGAACATTAGCATATTGTTGGCGAAAACACGTTGCTTGGATTTGGGGGCTGTGTCACAGTTTGAGGTGCGTCACTACAAGTTTTGATGTGTGTTATGTATGTGGGTGTGTTCAACCTGAGATTTTGTTTTGTTTTTCAGCGGTAGTGGGTAATTTAATTGTGTTTTATTTGTGACAGGTGATTAGGGGCAAACTTGTGAGTCAACCGTTCGAAAAGGTTATATTAGCTGGAGAAGAGTTTGATGGTGGGGAGGACGCTAATATTGATGAAGATCGAGAAGTGGGTGGAGAATACAGTAGCAATGGAAGTGATGATTTTTGTAATGACAGTGCTGCTGGGACCGATCTGAACATGGGTGTTTGTGGCAATAAAGTTGTGGGTGGTGTACGGGTGGCTGCTAAATGCAACGTGAGGGGCAGTGGTGATAGTAGACGATTTGTAGGGGAGGGGGGTGTGGTTGGAAAAGGTAAAACATGTGTTGCGGTTGATGTCGTAAGTTCACCGAAGGGGAATGTTGGTGGTATTGTATGTGTAACACAGGTGGAAAGGATTGGTGATGGCAAGGGGGAACTGGAGACGGCGTTAGCCGAGTTAGACACACTTAGGGCGGAATGTAGAGTGAAAGATGGTATGATTGCGGAGTTGCAAGCAGAGGTGGAACAGTTGAGGAGGACGAAAGAGAAACAAGCTGTGGATATAGTTGATGGTTTCACCTTAGTTTTCAAGGTGAAGGAAGATGAGATGAAGAAGGTGGCAGAGGAAAATGTTGAGCTACGAAGAACTATAGGTGTTTTAGAAGAACAGTTAGCTGAACAAGATGTGCACAACGTGACACAAGCCTATCGTAAGGTCGATGATGGTAACACTGGTATGACGGAAGGAAACGGTGAAGGAAGTATGGAAGGGGGGACATCGGACAGTTTTGGACAGCAGGGGAATTATGTGTTAAAAAAGGGTGGAATATTGAGGAAGGAGGTTGTGAAGCCAGATTTTGATTATGGTGGTGTGGGTAAAATGATGGATGTCGTACGTACCGGTGTGAGAAGTGGTAACGCTGGACGGTCTATTGATGTGGATGCATGTGCAGTAAGCAGCAGGGAGTGGTCTGGGTTTGATTTGAACAATCGTTTAGGGGTGTGGAAGTTGATGACTGCAGTGGAGAAAGAGAAGATAAGAAACGCGTATGACAAAGATGGGGACAGGTATGTAATATGCGTTTGTTAGTAACGGAATTGGGTGTGCGTGTACATTTGTTTGACATGCATTATGTGTTTTACTTGTAGAGCGGTCATGTGGGCTAGCAGTGGACATGGTGTGTGTGTCTGCTTTGTGGATATTAGGTCGCTTGTTCGGCCATCGTCAGTGCGTGGCAATGTAAGTAACTCGTGTGAAGTTGTAATGTTATTGTTTAAATGTTTATTTTGTTTGAAGTTTATCATTTTGTGGCAGGTGATAGATGCGTACGCAGTCTTGTTGATGGAAGAACAAGATAGACTAGCCGTTGGAGTGGATTTCCCGGACAAGTCATACGTTTTTAGTAGCATATGCCTCGTGAGTTTCTGAAAATGTTTTTTAAGTTACATTGGAAATCTTTGTGGTGCATGGTTGCAACGATTAAAAATAGTGTAATCTGACGGGTCAAATAATGATGCAGGAAATGTTGAAAAACGATAACAGTAATGCACGGGACAGATTTGTGCTGGATAACTTCGCGGCATGTAAAGATTGTCGGTATGTCCACTTCCCCATTTGTTTCCGAGCACACTGGACATTGGTTGTTTATGACACTGAAACGGGGCTCTAGAAACATTACAACTCTATGAGGCCGCGGGTTGGAATTGAAGACAAGCACCTTAAGGAGGCAGTGTTCTTGGTGAGTGAAATGTGTCATTATGTGTGTGGGGCTTATGTGTTTTATATTTGTCTTTGTTGTCTGTGTGTGGTAATGGTAAGGTATTGTTTTTACAGAGGGATACTATTATTGAAATCCAGCGGGGCGCAGTTGGCGTATTGGGTGATGACGACGCAACACAGTGTGGTCAACTGGGTGTGGAGTCAGTTACTGACTGCCCGCAGCAAAAACACGACTTGTATGTGTGTTGTCCAGAATTATTTGATAGTACATAAGTAAAATGTAATTTGGTATATGGTTTGTTGGAAGATTTAGTAATATGTATGTTTGTGTTGACGGTCATTGCAGGGAGGACTGCGCAATCATTGTGTGTGCTATGATGCGTCAGTATGTACATCATGTTGACGTCAACAGATCGTTGCAGGGTGATAACTGCGTCATACTGCGCGCGAACATGGTCAAAGGTTTTGTGAACGACCATGAAAGGGGTCTGAAGGATGGTGCATAAAGTACGAAGCTGATTGGTTTTTGTGCTTGGGGTTGAAGTGTGGGTTGGGTTTTTGTTTGGTAATATGGGTGCGATACGTTATATTCTACATTTTTTGTGGGTTTTTGTTCTGCACAGGGATGAACTTAATTTATGAAGGTTGTGTTTGTTTTTGTGAATGTTTTGGTTGGTTTTAAAGTTGGGTGTTAAATTGTGAATAACAATAATTACATATGAAGGTTATGCGATTATGGGTTATGTTAAATTTGACTTTGTGTTTGGTTCATTTACTGCTTGAGAATTTTGTGTGTTGAACATGTATTCTGCTCTGTTACTGTTTACCAGTTTTGTATGTTGGACATATTTTTTTGACACAAGTGGGACAAGCATTATGTAGGTGATTGATGGTGGATGAATAGTATTGCATTCAGCATGTTAAAGTTTACAAAGCTGACATTAGGGAAATGGATAATTGAAAACAGTTTTCAAGACAGTGTCCTTTACAGGAAAGGGTGCCATTTGGCTGCTGATATGTATTGTGTGTTCACGCTGTAAGATAAGGTCATTAAAATAGGAGTCAAAATAAGGAAATGGAAAAGCTGACATTAGGGAAATGGATAATTGAAAACAATTTTGAAGATAGTGTCCTTTACAGGAAAGGGTGCCATTTGGCTGCTGATATGTATTGTGTGTTCACGCTGTAAGATAAGGTCATTAAAATAGGAGTCAAAATAAGAAAATGGATAATCGAAAACGATGTAAATTGTAAAGAAAAATGAGCATTCAACTACAATATGAATTGGAGACTGTTTGTAGCATTGTCCACAATGCGAAAAGTGCTTTGAAATTAAATGCATACATGGGAAGTTCTTGTGTTACCCATTATTATGAACTGGGAAAAATTTAGTAATGCGAAAAGTTATTGGAAATTATAAGCATACATGGGATATATGTCTAACCCATGCTTATTAACTGGGAAAAATAAATTAATAAAAGTGTCAAATAGTGTGTTTCCACATGATAAGGTTGATGTGCTATATCGGTTCTTTGCAGGTCTTCCGGTTGTGGTGTCCAATGCGTCCACATCTGCTGCAATGTATTGGTTGGACTTCCTCGCCACGTGACGGAATTCGTTTTTTCTTGGGCCTGCCAGGTGGTCGTTTGACGGTGGGTGGCAGTATGACCAAATTGTCTGTGTGGATGGGTGGTTCTTCTACTGTTGGAATTGGGGTAATTGTTGGGCTGTATGTCAAGCGATATTCTGCAGCATGGAAGTAAGGCTCGATTAGAGTGTATAAATCTTGCCCACTTTTACGAGCGGCAACAATGGCATGTGAGCATGGGAAACCGTTAATCTGCCACTGGAAACAGGAGCATGTGTGGCTGTCAACGTCGACCATGACGGACGGGTGTGAGTGTACCTCGTACACGGTGGGGCTTGATTGGCTTACATTCCATGACCTCCCGTCATTGTATGACTGTCTAGGAGTTTTTCCATTTTTGGGCATAACACACCATGCCATTTTTGGGACATTTCCCGCCTGGTTGACATTTTTCGCATTATTTGTGTCCGTATACTGTCCACCAAACGAGTTATCGGAAGGTGACGTGCATCGGAAATCCAGTTGTTGAAGGATTCGGCGGCGTTGGAAGACATCTCGCCATACCGGTTTCCGCTGTATTGCAATGTGTTTGACAACATAACAGCGGCATTAGTATAGATAATTTGATGTAAGGAGACATGTTCAATTTTATGTAATGTTCATATACAAGTGGGACATGTAAAGGTACGCACCGGAAATAAGCATTTGCCCAATGTTGTGGGGGTAGATTTCGGAGGAAATCAATTGCAATTTTCTTACCAGAATTGGTGAACTTTTCTACCATCTCTTCAAATGCAGTAACAGTCGGTGCGTAAGCGCAGTTGTTGAACTTGGTGATCAACCCAATCCGACCGAAATTGTTCATATATTTAAGTTTGTCTCTAAGGTTTCTCTGAAGGTGTTGCATGCAAAATGCGTGGTGAGCATTTGGGAAGATAATGGGCATTGCCTCCATGAGGCCAACATGCCGATCTGATATGAATGTAAACGTTCTGTCATCACCAAGCGCATTACGGAGATGTTGCAAAAACCATGACCAGTTTGTTGCGTTTTCTGCCCCAACAATCGCAAATGCGACTGGAAACAATCCTGCATACGATTAGGGTGATTAGTTGGCTGTTAAGGTGTACATAGTTGTGTGGAAAAATTGGGATGCATGGTTGTGTGACGTAGGTGCTTCATATTTGTGTAAATGGTCGACGTACCTCGGTTTCCGTCCTTCGATGTGGCAGCAAGTAAATTCCCTTTGAACCTTCCCTTCAAGAAAGTGCCATCTAGAAAAAGTAATGGTCGGCAATGTTTGAACCCATCAATGCATGCTTTGAATGATATGAAAAAACGTTCAAACCGGTTGTCATACTCATCACAATCAATTTTGATATAAGTTCCCGGATTGTGTTCCATTACGGCCCCACTGTACCACCGTAGCTGATCGAAGGATGCACTTTGTGCCCCAAATAACTCGCCTCTGGCTTTTTCGACACCTAACCAAGCTACGCGGTAACTTATTTCGATGCCGTAATTTTTTTTCAAATCAAATGCAACATCAATAGGCCTAGTCAAAGGCTTGTCACGGATGCGATGTGCGAAAATGTTGGACACCAAGTCTGATCCCAAACGGCGGTTGTTGACTGTACGAATAGCTACGCCACAAATGTGTTCTCTGTTCCATTTGCGAAGGTAGAAAAAACCATTAGCGTCCAAAACTTGCGCGTGTGCCAACCATTCGCAACCCTTCGACTCTCGCAACGAACACACGGCGGTAATCCTAACTGTATCGTTTTTGAGGTACTTGAATTCAAACCCGCATTCCACCACATATTTGCAAAGTACTATTCGAAACTCAGCCGCACCACCTTCGAAACTCTGACCCACATGAGTTAGCCCGTTAGCCCATGATGCTGATAAGAATGTCTGCTGGTCATGTGGACAGTAGTTTGGCAACAAATCAATATCAGGGTCGTTGTTAATCTGATGAACAGGTCGCTTGGTTCCACGCGTGCCGAGGCTTGGTATGGTGTGCACAAGATGATCGTCCGCTGTTACACAGAAATCATCGTCCGACTCGACCATAACCTCGATTAATTGCAAACGAAAAGAGCGTGCAAGGTGAACCATATTTTGCATATCTACGTCACTTTGTAAGGAGATATTTTTGTAACCCGGTACATTGAAGAACAATCGAACATTAACCGACGTAAGAGCCTCAAAAGTATCACACAAGAAATTAATCAAATCGACAAAAACATAAGGCGATTTCAGATTGTATGCAACATTCGTGGCCCGAAAACAGCACAACAACATAAGAGAGTCGTCCATCACTGCATTAAAAAATATATAATAGACGGTTTACAAGTTACAGAGTGAAAGAAAAAGACAGAACAGACTGGTGTGTGTCACACACTGTGATTGAATACAGATGCTTAAAACTCATCAGTAATGGGGAGACCAAGATGAGGGCGAGAAATTATGTAACAGCCATCGTAAAATGGGGGGGGGGGATCAAACGTAATACCTACAGGCGTGTATCTTCACGGCGTTGCAATGCAGAAATCGGTGTAACCCTGAATGTCTCCCTATGTGATATGACTGTGTTGACCAAATATTGGAGCAATACGATGTGTTACCCAGTGGAGGGGATGGTAATACGGTATGAACGTGATCCCTAATTCTATGCCATACGACTGGTCTTACGAAATGGACTTAATTCCTAATTCTGTGTGACCCAGATAAGGAAAGGGTAGAAAAGACCAAAATTTGAATATATAAATCAAAACAGGACCCATAGGTAATAGTATTGTAATAAATGGGATCTCTTAGTATATTTGAAATTGGGTAGGACTAAATGGTATGTATGATGGTGATATGGGATTTTTGGATAATTTTCCCTTTTTATTTTTATTTTTTGAAACTTGATCATTAGTAAAGAGAGGGTTTGATGGTTGAGCTGGCCTGGGCCGCCCGCAAGGCCCGAAATTTTTTGGGTCTGGCCGGGCCCCAAATGGAAGGACCAGGCCCACGCTTAACGGGCCAAAATGGGTCGGGCCCACCTCGAGCTTCGGGTCGCCCACGGGCCTCGGGCCATTTTTACACCTCTAACCAAAACATAGAATTGATCCTTCGAATCTTTTAAGAATCTATGATGTTAGGAATTGACCCTTCTTAACCAAGATCAGTGAGACACGAAATAACAAATAAAGAAGAAAAACGAATCAAACAAATCACACACACAAGAACACAAGGATTTACGTGGTTCACCCCAGAATAGGGCTACGTCTATGGCTGTTGCGATTTTTCCCTATGATCAGAAAAATATAACTCTCTCTTAATCTAAAAGAGGCGCCCCCTTATATATTTATAAGTATAGAATTAGGGTTACATGGAAGCACATGGGAATTAGGAAAGTACCCAAACCCCCCATTGGACCTAGTGTTTGAGTGAACAGTAGGGTTGAGTAAACAGTACTTATCAGGGTCCACCAACCCAACAATCTCCCACTTGGAACTTGATAACACAAGCTCTCCATCATCTTCATCACATAGTGGAACGCCGCAACAATTCGATCTTCCTTCATCAATCTTGAAAGCCAACTGAAGTTCTCAATGGTGACGGTCTTGGTCAACATGTTTGCTAGATTCTTACTGCCTTGGATCTTCTCAAGAGACAAGACTTCATCATCTACAAGTGAATGAATGAAATCGTATCACAGCTGAATGTGTTTCGTCCTAGAATGAAAAACCAGATTCATTGGTTTTGCACCATCCTGTGACAACTTTCTTGAGAACTTTGGCTAGCCAATGGAGTGTTCACTGGTTTTGCACCATCCATGCTAAACCTCTTGAGAACTTTCTTGACATACTCAGCCTGTGACAACTTCAAAGTACCATTTGCCTTGTCCCCGTGAATCCTCATATTAAGGATTTTGTTTGCAACTCCAAGATCCTTCATCTCAAATTGGTTGGACAAAAGTTTCTTCAATCTTTTTATCTCTTCAATGCTAGATCCTGCGATAAGCATATCATCAACATATAAGAGCAAAATAATATAACTTTTGTCAAACCTCTTGAAATAACAACAATGATCTGCTTGATATCTTGTCAAACTGCTGCTATACATAAACACGTCAAACTTCTCGTACTACTGCCTTAGAGCCTGTTTCAAACCATACAAGCTTTTTTGAAGTTTGCATACAAACTCCTCTTTGCCACATGCCAAGAAACATTGTTGTTGCTTCATGTAAATTTCCTCTAAATCACCATGGAGAAAAGCCATCTTCACATCCATCTACTCAAGATACAAATCTTCAGCAGCCACAATTCCCAGCACCAATTTGATTGTGGTCAACTTCTTGACTGGTGAGAAAATTTCAGTGTAGTCAACCCCTTCCTTTTGCTGAAATCCCTTTGCAACCAATCTGGCCTTGTAGCGTTTTCTCCCATCATGTTCTTGTTTGACCCTGTAAATCCACTTGTTGTGCAAAGCTTTCTTACCCTTAGTAATTTAGTCAACTCCCATATCTGGTTTTCCATGAGTGAATCCATTTCATCCTATATAGCTGACTCCCACTTGATTGAATCATTAACCTGCAAAGCCTCATCATAACTTTCGGGTTCACACCCGTCAGCAACAACAAATAATGTAAAGATGGAGACCAATGCTGTGTAGGTTTAGACTCTCTTTCTGACGGTCTCAACTTAGGAGTAGGAGTATGTGGCCCAATTTGTGGAATAAGATTTTCAAGATTATTCTAAATCCTACTATTCAAATCATTCTCACTAATCTCCTCTAACTCAACATGCTTATGACAAGTAACAAATTTAGATTCAGATTCAAATGCAGACTTGTCCTTATCCTTATACATTACTTTCTCATTAAATATGACATCTCTACTTCTGATTATTTTTCAATTTTTATCATCCCAAAACCGATAACCAAATTGATTAATGTCATACCCAATAAAAATACATTTAACAGATTTTGGATCAAGTTTACTTCTATCAGCAGAATCTATATGCACATATGAAACACAATCAAATACCTTCAAAAAAGAAAGATTTTCCTCTTTATTGCTCCAAGCTTCTTCTGGTAGCTCTCCATCCAGTGGAACAAATGGACCATGGTTAATCAGATATGCTATAGTGTTAACTGCATCTGCCCAAAACGTCTTTGGTAATCCGGTATGTATCCTCATACTTATAACACGTTCATTTAGAGTCCTATTCATGCATTCTGCAGTGCCATTTTGTTAAGTTGTCTTTCAAACAGTCTTGTCTATTCTAATTCCACTTTTTGCACAATATTTCTTGAACTCATTGTCCTCATATTCCCATCCATTATCTGATCTCAAGCACTTAATTTTCAAATCTGTTTCAGTCTCCACCAAGGCTTTCCACTTCTTAAAAGTAGTATAAACTTCATATTTATGTTTCAAAAAATCAATCTATACCTTTCTCGTTGAGTTGCCGATAATTGTAACATAGTATGACGATCTTTCAAGAGATGAAACTGGTGCAGGTCCCCACATATTTGTATGAACCAACTCCAACTTTTATGACTTCGTTTTTTTGCCATCCTTTGAAAAACTAACCCTCTTTTGTTTGTCGAAGATGCAATCCTCACAAAAGTTAATGTCCACCGATTTCAAATCTGACAGTTTCCCTTTAGATGCAAGTACCTTTATCTCTTTTTAACTCATATGCCCAAGCTTTTTGTGCCACAAATTTGAGTCTTCCTTCTCACTAACAACTGCTACTGCATCCCAAATGTTTGTAGTCATGTAAAGGGGGCCTTCTTTTTTATCACAAGCAACAACCATGGCTCATTTGGTAACACAAACCACCTATGAAGGTTATAACATGATCTTCATCATCAAGTTGTCCAACAAAAATCAAGTTTCTTTTCAAACCGAGCACATGTCTAACATTCTGTATCTTCCAAACAGATCCGTTTAGCAACTTGATTGTTACATCCCCTTTACCCACAATCTTCAAAGGTTCATCATCAGCCAAATAAACCTTCTGTGAAGTAGAATGGAATGATGCCCCAGAATCTAAAATCCAAGATTCAAGAGAGTTGTTAATACTTAAGATCAAAGCACCATAAATCTCCTCCGTTACAGCATTAGCAAACTTCTAATTTTGATCACCTTTGTTCTTATTCAATGTCGGACAATCTCCTTTTAGATGTCCCTTCTTTCCACAGTTCCAACAACTCCGTCCCTCTCCAGTTCTTGACTTGCTTTTGTGTTTGGATTTTGATTTGTTGCGGTTCGGATTTTTTCCTCTGGCTTCTGTATTCAGGGCAGAACCTGATGTTTTCCCTAATTCCCTCCTACGAATTTCTCCACTCAGAATTAAATCTCGAATATCATTGTAATTCAATTTTTCTTTTCCCAAATAATTACTCACTGTCGTTACAATATCATTCCAACTTTCTGGCAAACTAGATAGAAGAATCAAAGCCCTAACCTCATCATAAATTTGATAGATACAGAACTCAATTGTGTTACCATAATATTTTATTCGTTCAAATGCTCAGCCACCGAAGCATCTTCTATCATCCTCAGATTAAACAATCTACGCATCAAATAAACTTTATTTGAGGCAGAGGGTTTTTCATACATGTTTGAGAGTGCCGCCATGAGACCCGCTATAGTCTTCTCCTTCGCTATGTTAAACGCAACATTACGAGACAACATTAGCCGAATAACACCTATCGCTTGGCGATCAAGAAAAGTCCACTTATCATCCTTCATCTTTTCTAGTTTCATCCCTGAAAGGGGCTCATACAGTTTTTTCTGATACAGATAGTCTTCAATCTGCATCTTTCAAAATCCAAAATCTGTGCTATTGAATTTATCGATTCTAACCTTTTCGTCTATAGCCATCACTCCCACTTGAACCAATGCTTTGATATCAGTTGTTAGGAATTGACCCTTCCTAACCAAGATTGGCGAGACACGAAATAACAAACAAAGAAAAAAAAATCAAACAAATCACACACACAAGAACACAAGGATTTACGTGGTTCACCCTATAATAGGGCTACGTCCATGGCTGCTGCGGTTTTTCACTATGATTAGAAAAATACAACTCTCTCTTAACCTGAAAGAGGCGCCCTCTTATCTATTTATAAGTATAGAATTAGGGTTACATGGAAGCACATGGGAATTACGAAAGTACCTAAACCCCCCATTGGACCCAGTGTTTTAGTGAATAGTAAGGTTGAGTGAACAATGCTTATCAGGGTCCACCAACCCAAGATATAATGCATGTAAATATGGAATTCAACTTCACGAAAAATAACAAGAACTAAACTCAAATAATGAATTACAAAAATAATCTCTTAGAATTTGATCTTAACTCAATGTTTAACCCAAAGCTTAATTTTCATAAGACTTCTCATTTTTCTATTCAAAGTATAAAATTAAATAGCTCAAGGCCTTCAAAATCCATGATGCATGTGAATAGAAAACTCAAATACTTCATAGTGCTCAAAATCAAACTCAATTTGATGATATTATGAGATCAATTTCCATATTCATTAACCTAACTCATTTTCTTGCTAATTTATTTTTCATTACATGAAATTGAATCTAATTACCTCTTAATTTCAACTTCTAGATGATTTATCTACAAGATTTGAGCTTTGATTTCTTACCCAAAACCTTCAATTTGATGAGTTTCTTCACAATTTCTTGAGTCTCTCTTCAATTCTTCACTTTTTCCAAGCTTTCCCCTTGCTTTCCTTCACCATTCCAGCAGACAGAGTTGGTCTGTCTATCTCTCTCTCTCTCTCTCTCTCTCTCTCTCTCTCTCTCTCAGCTCTATTCCTTCCAGGACATACACATGAATGAATTCATTTTCCTTCTCATTTCATATTAAGAGGTACACAAGCTCACCTTCTCTTGTTGACACCTCAAGCACACATGCACACAATATTGAGCTTCCAACACAACACTCATATACACACACACACACACTAATTTGCTTGATACACCCATACCCACATACATCCTCAATTCTAGATTCTTTCATAATTCAATTTATGATTAAGATTAATGTACGTAAGCAACACATAGTCTTAATAAATCTTGATTAGCACATAATTAAATTAATCATAACTAATCACAAATCCCACATAATTTAATCAGTCTAATTTGACTTCCATTATAACCCAATTAACTATATTTAAATTTATTATTTTGAATCAGATTTTTAATCAAATGCCAAAAAGGCTCCAAATGTCAAATTAAACTTATTTCCATCCTCAATTTTGGTTTCTTAAATTTTTAAGGCCTTCAATTTAGATCATACGCAAAATCTCTGTTAATAAATTATATACTCAAATTGGACACCTCATAAGTAAATTTAATTCATAATAATCTTAATTCCAATCTTCATAACTTAATTAACTCCAATTCGGACCCAATTAATCAAATCTCAATTTTGCAAGTCTGAATCAAATATTTAATTAAACTTCCATACAGTCCGATACTCGAAATTAAAATAATTCAATTCACCAATTATACTCTCTTGAGCCATTTAAACTTTCAATTTCTAATTCCAAAATAAATCCTCAATACAATCATATACGAATCAGTCTTCACAACTTTCATAAATCCCAAATTAAATCAGAATAATGGGAAATTAAAATTCAAATCTCCTTAAGTAATTAGATGCTAATTATTATACGTGGTGGGCTGGTCACACGATGGTAGTGGTGGTGGTGGCAGCAGAGTAGTGGTAGTGGAGGAGATAATGGAGGGGGTGGTGGATGAGTGGTAATGACGGCGATGGCGGTGGCGGTGGCGATGGCGATGGCGATGGCGATGGAGTAGCAATAGCGGAGGAGGTAGTGGTGGTGGAGGAGATAGTGAAGGGGGTGGTGGATGAGTGGCAATGGTGGCGATGGCAGTAGTGATGGCGATGGCGATGGCGATGGCGATGGAGCATGTAATAACCCTCGTCACTAATTACCGATTAATTACCGATTACTGCTAAACTGAGGCTGAAGATGACTGATAATTGAATTGATTAAAATACTGAATTGACTGACTGAAAACTAGAACTGAATTGACTGAGTATATCGATTGTATTGCATTTCTACCTGTTCGATTATTTGATTATCTGTTTGTATTTTTATTTTTAAATTGTTAATTGAAGGCCTTATCGGCGGCCGAACCCGAAATCGATTAGTGTTTTATGATCACCATAATTTATGTGATTTTATGGTATAATTATCCGAAAACTGATTAGGAATGATTAAATTAGATTAAATATTGATAAAATGCAAAGTTTGACTTATTTACAATTAGACCACTTAGTGGCCATTATCTAAGCACTCTTGAGCCTTATTACATTAGATCAAAACACCCTTTGCTCAGCTCATTTCTTGTTTCCACCGAAATAGAGAGTGAGGGAGAGAACTAAGAGAGATTTGAGCTCCTTCTTGTGAATTGGTTTGTCAACTTGAAGAATTGTAGGAGACTTGCCTGGTTTGAGCTTTTAGACTTGCATTGAAGGCTTAAGGTAGGGCACTTAACTTCTTAATTGTAAATTCTAGTCATTTTGTTGCTTGGTTTATGTCAAATTGTAGAGCTAAGTCATGTTTTAGTGCAAACATGTAGAATTATAGCTTAATTCTTGCATGCATGTCTAGAATGATGCATTTGAAGTTGTTTTCATGGAAAAAATGTTACATGCATGCTCATAATTATGTTAAGTCCATGATTTCATCTTGCTTTGAAAAGAATTGGCTCCTTGGAGCATGTTTTGGAAGCTTGAAAACTAGCTAAACTCATGCATGTCATGTTTGAAATGGTATTCATGAATTTGGTTTGAAAATGAGTTTAATTAAAACACCCTTGGGCCTTGATTTCTCAAATTGACCTTTGCAACATGTTGTTTTATAAGTTACGTTTTCCAGAAAATTGGCCCAAGAGGATCGAAATTTTAGCATTTAAACTTAATTTTGAGCTTGGGACTCAAATATGGAATTTCCAGATTTTGGTCGTCTGCTCGAGCAGGGGAAATGCCGCTCGAGTGGGAAAATCGAGCTCCCAACATCTTGCACTGTGCATCAGTCCGCTCGAGCGGAGGATTGGGTGACACGCTCGAGCGGGCGTCGAGCGTGCATTTCACCTATCCAGTACTTTTTCGTCCGCTCGAGCGTGGGCCTTTGTTTGCCTGTCTGCTCAAGCAGGGAAATCTGCGCTCGAGCGGGGCTCTGTTTTATTGAAAATTCTGAAAATGTTTTCTGAATACATCTTTGCATCCTCATCGCATCCTAGGCATTCTTAGGCCTAGTTTAAGACATCTTTAAGAGGATATAGATGTAGAACACACCAAGGCAAATTAGGAATTTAATTATTATCTTTCCCAACTGTGTAGCTTAGTGTGTGTTCGTTCTGTACTATATAGGGTTGGCATTCTGAGGAGACTCTCTAGCCTATTGTAGCCCAGAACTCTATGAGTAACAATTGTGTAAAGATATGTTCAAAATGATTATCTTCTGAACAACTGAACTATGCTGCTTTCTAAACTGTTTACTGTTTACTGAATGAATGTATGTCCTATATTCTGAACTGTATTGTGGCATCCTTAGCACCTACTGTTTACTGTTACTGTTACAGAGATCTTCGTCGGTTCCCTTGTTGGAACCACTACTATTTACTGAATGATGGCCATCATTACTGTTGGGTCTGTTAAGACCTGGTCTTTCAAGACCTACTGTTTACTGTACTGTTATGCTAATGGATGTACCACATATGACTGTACTGACTGAACGACTGAAATACTGATTTAATGAACTGTTTTCATTACTATAAGGACATATCATTCTTAACCTCTTTACGCATTATGTTATTCACTGGGCTTTAGCTCACTGTTTATATATATATATATGTAGGTGCTCAGCCACCAGACCGGAGCTAGGAGTGTGGGTTAGACTCCCCCTTTTGTCAAGCCAACTACCGTGCCTCACTGCGAGGTTCCGAGTCTGCCAAGCCACGGCTTAGGGGTGTTTTAGTTCCCCCCTTCTGTACTGTTTTGGTTATTGCATAGACTGACTGTTTGTACTGTGCTGTTAAATGGGGATTAAGTCCCTGTTTTGAGTGACTGTATATACTGTGTGTGCTGTTTTGTACTGTTTACATATATGTAAGAAAAATCTTTTTGGCATACAGACCGTCACAGCTCATCGGACATTATTCATTTACTGTATTGGCTTCCGCCAGGCCCTATACTCTGTTTTACTGTATTACTGTTAAGCAAGCCTTCGGTAATCTCGGATTACTGGCCAGTTACAGTACTAAACCCATAGGGCCGGGTTTAGGTCGTAACAGAGCAGCAGTAGTGAAGGAGGTAGCGGTAGTGGTGGTGGCGGTGGAATGGCATTAGCAGTGGTAGTGGAGGAATAGTGGTGAGAGGTGGTAGTGGTGGTGGACTAGCGGTCGTGGCGGTGGATTGGTAGTAGTAGTGCCCATTTAAACGAGTTTAAATGAGTACTCATGTCTAACCCATATAAATAAAATTTTAATTAGGTTAATAATGAGCAACCCATTTAAGCACATTTATTAATTTTGGTGGGTTTATATGGTTTTAACTTGGTAAAATTGGACGATTCATGGGTTTGCACTGAGTTTGCCACATCTATTTTTAGTAAAGTTAAATGGACCGAAACAAGCAAATATTGAGAAAATAAAAAAATAAACAACGTAAAGTATATTTCTTTTAAAATAGATGAAAATATCACTTTTTCATCTATATAACTAACAAATTATTAATGAAAAGAAGACTACGTCTCATATAAATTAAAATTATAATAGAGTTTAATGTAATTATTTCAAAACTATGAGACTTATTGTACTTTTTCTAAACCTCAAGGGTGATCATTGTAATTTATCCATTTTTTTAAGTAGTAGTTTATATAATACAAAAATTGTCCATTAGATATCAAAAAAATAAAAATATGAAAGCTTATTTTCTATAAGAGTTTTAATTTAATTTAATTTTATATAGTCTATCTAAACAAAATTAGAGAGAATTTAAAAAGAAGAGAAATCACAATATTTTTTCTTATTTTTCTTCCTAACTTCACACAAATCATTTCTTTTATTTTCTTTCCTAAATATTCAAATATAATTTTAATTTAATATATGATATCATCATTATATTAGTAATAATTATGAATGATAAAATCCATTTAATCAATCTAATTAAAATAAAATAATAAATTTAATAAAAATATAAATACGATCATTATAACATTACTTTATTCTTACATTCTCAATCTTTTGATATAGATATCTTTTTATAAAAGGTTTGGTTTATCTCAAGTTGGAGTAATCTTGGAGCATGGCTACGTTGTGCTCCAGGGTGTTGTGATTGGTCGAGAAAATGAAACTCATGATTTTGTGTTAAGTGATTGGAAATCATAAGAAAGCATAATGTATGATGATTGGTGAAGAGCATAAACATGTGGCGCTCCAAGAGCACCCAATAATTTTTTCTCAAGTTGTCATCTTAACTTGAGAGAGTATTTAGGCTTAGTAAGTCCATTTTTGAAACAATTTTGATGATCTAAATTGTTCACTTTTTAAAGTGCGGTGAGTGGAAGGTCTAGGGTTCAAGCTGATAGATCCACGGTGGCCCCTTTAAGTAGTAATCTAACATTACTAATATACTAACGTTCTATCTTTAGCAAAAAAAAAAAAAAAAAAAATCATATTTGTTTTAAAAACATAAACTATAACAATCTGAAAATTTAAGTTGTCCCTTAAATTTTATATTAATATTATTTAATTATAAATTATTTCAAAAAAAATAATTTTAACTTTATATTATTATTCAAAATTATTTTCTGAGTATTATGGTATTTTTATTATATTTTTCTCTATATTTTTCCTAGACTAAAATATATTGAAATATAACATTTTTTGTACAACAAAATACTTGCATCCCAAGCAGTCTTGCTCCGCACGCCTTCTTCACTATATATATAGCTATCCATCAACAACATCCTCATCAACACTCTTAGGGCTTGTTTGGTTTGTTTTTGGGAGAGTTGTTTTTGAAAAAAATTTAGAAGAGTTGTTTTAGAAAATTTTTTAGTTTGTTTGGTTGTATATTTTGAGAGAAATTTTTTTTGTAGGAGTTTTGGATGATTTGATATTTTATTGTAATTGAGTAGATGTGAGTGAGAAAAAAAGTGATTGAGAAGGAGAGAGGAGAGAGAAAAAGTGATTGATTGATGTGTAGGAGAGAGAAAGTGATTTTGAAATTTTTTTGAGAAAAACCTCAAACCAAACATTTTTTTGAAATTTTTTTTCTAAAACTCATCTCTAAAACTCAAACCAAACATACCCTTAGTCTCTCCCTCTCTGCCTTTAATTATTTGGTTTATATATAAACTTTGAGTATAATTCGGAGCAGTTAGTGAGTCGCAGTGAACGAAAGGCAAAAGTTGAAATTAACATTAAAGTGAGTTATATTATACCTTAAGTTACTATAATATATTTATGTATGTCTGAGTTACCATAATTTATTTTACGCAATTTGTGTTTTATAAATTATATTAGCATTTTTAATTATGTTATTTATTTTATGAACCTTATTTTATATACTAAGGAAAACCCATGGATATAATTGTTTATTAAAATGTATTTTGAGTAATTATTTTATAAGTACCACCACGGAGGTCCCATGCCATGGGGGACTTAGATAACCATTGGCCCTCTAATTAGTCACTTTGTGACCCTCTGTCTGTCATGGATCCGCTGACACTCTGATTTTTTATATGGAGCAAAGTTTTGTATGGAGTTAAATGCTACACTATTGTACGAGCCACCTCTAAAGTTCGTACAAGCCACCTCTTGAGTCCATACATCTGTGTTGTTCTGTATAGTGGTTATGATTTTGAGTATAGAGCAAAGTGATGTACGGAGCTAAGTGCTACACTATGGTAGGAGCCACCTCTAGAGTTCGTACAAGCCACCTCTTGAGTCCATACATATGTTCTGTTCCGTTCTGTATCATGGTTATGATTATTTTGTTTATATGATTTCGGTATTATATGTCAAATGATCTCTGTATTATATACTCTGTATTTTAATATCAAGTTTTGTTTAACCAATAATCATTTATGGTGAATTTTATGTCCTTATGCTCTTAGTATTATATTTCTCACTCTGCATTGAGCTTATAGTTGTTTACCAATTTTCAGGGAACAACGCAATTCAGAAATAGCTTTTGGAAAGTCTTAGACGTGGGGCTGCGGAATAGACACACACAACACTTTTATAGTATTTATAATTCTATTCTTCATATGTAAATATCGGCCTTTTTAGTCAATAAATTTTGCTATAAAAATAGAAGCTCGAATGATTATTTTGATACCCCCACTTAAATATTTTTTTCACTCACGTTTAGTAATTTGTTTAAAAATTGGCCGAAGGTAATTTCAGTTACTAGCCATTACGATGCTTAATCCTTGTGTATGGGGAGCAAGTCATGATAAGTGGTATCAGAGCCTAGGTTTTTAAAATTATTTTTATAAAAGCATTGGAGCATAAGACACATGCACAAATAGAATGTGGGGAAACTTTGAGCTAGATTATAGGTTGTATTTAAATTAAATATTTGTGTAGCAACAATCATGGTATATAAAATTATGGTATTTCGTTAAGATGAGTTATTTATTACTTTATATATAATTATATATAACTTTCATGTATATGTTGAATAATTTTAAGAAAAAAAAAAACAAATTCCGTCTTATACGTTTTGTAACATTAAAAAAAATCATTTTGATTTTTTAGAAGTGGGTCCAAATCTATAATCTCTCAAAAAAAAATTAAAAAAAAAATTATAAAAAAATTGAGTTTGAAACTATTTCCCATTAATGGAAAGTACACGGATAAAAGAAATAGAAGTTCATCTCAAATTCCTTGCATATGATTCTATCATTTCATTTACATTTGCTTATTTAATTGTGTTCTAATTTTATTTTTTTTCTTTTATTTTTAGAAACAAAACTAAAGAAAAGTTTTTTAAGTCACCAATTGTTTCTCATTTTGGCTCAAAATAGTTTTTGACAAATAAACTGTGAGTTATTTTTGATAATATTTTTTTGAGATAATATTTTATATCAGATTAATCATCAAATATATATTTATCAGAGTACGCAGCGGATAGCTTACACATATGACAAATTTCGAGAACGAAATTTTTAAAAGGAGAGAAGATTGTAATAATCTGAAAATTTAAGTTGTCTCTTAAATTTTATATTAATATTATTTAATTATAAATGATTTCAAAAAAAATAATTTTAACTTTATATTATTATTAGTTTCTAAGTATTATGGTATTTTTATTATATTTTTCTCTATATTTTTCCTAGATTAAAATATACTGAAATATAACATTTTCTAGTACAACAAAATACTTGCACCCCAAGCAGTCTTGCTCCGCACACCTTCTTCACTATATATATAGCTATCCATTAATGGCATCCTCGTCAACACACACTCTCTCTCTCTGCCTTTAATTTTTTGGTTTATATATAAACTCTGAGTTTAGTTTGGAGTATTTAGTGAGTCACGGTGAACAAAAAGCAAAGTTGAAATTAAAATTAAGATAAGTTATATTATACCTTGAGTCACCATAATATATTTTATGTATGTTTTGCGTTACCATAATTTATTTTACGCAATTTGTGTTTTATAAATTATATTAGCATTCTAAATTACGTTATTTATTTTATGAACCTTATTTTATATATTAAGGAAAACCCATGGATATAATTGTTTATTAAAATGTATTTTGAGTAATTATTTTATAAGTACCACCACAAAGGTCTCATGCCTTAGGGGATTTAAATAACCATTGGCCCTCTGATTAGTCACTTTGTAACCCTCTGTCTGTCATGGATCCACTGACACTCTAATTTCTGGTGTGGAGCAAAGTGTTGGACGAAGCTAATGCTACACTATTGTAGGAGTCTGTAACGCACCCAAAATAATACAAATAACCTAACTCATAAGAGAAGTGAGCACAATAGAATTGGTATACTTTCATTCATCAGAATCCATATTACAAAAGATAATACATGCAATATACATTCATAAATGTTCCTCCTGAATCTATAACATGTAATACCAATTAATAACAGCAAAATGAATGTCCTATGGGCTTCCATCTTTCCAAGACATTTCTTGGTTACAATAAAAGAGAATCATAAGCTCTATACATATAAAGTCCTTGACTTTAATAAACATTTAAACACTTAAACAACAAAATAGAGCCTCAAGCTCCTAAGTCCTCCCAAGCTACGTCCTTGGAGGAGGCATGTCATCGGTACCTGAAAATGGTTTCCCAGGTAGGGTGAGTCAAAGCCTAGTAGAAATAGTCTGTTACAATATATGAGGTTTAACTAAAATATAAGTGCCAGAGATATATTTAATATTTATGACAAACGTTCATTCTTCATATGATCACACAATACCAATATTCACATTTCAATCCATTCCCATTTATTCATTTAAAGTTAATTCATTTCATTTCAATTCATAGGCCAAGTTTATAATTCACTGAATAACCCAATTGAGACTACAACTCAGTGGTTCTCAATCAACATAACTATCATACAAGCATTTCAATCTTGCCATTTTACGAAAATTTCGTCCGCGGGATCAACATCCGTATATACATATGATTTCGAAACTTTCACCCTAGACACTCTATCCAACTTAATTTCAATGGAGTTCTTCTTTTATCTCTTCCCAAAACGTTATACATATGTTATGTATTTAAAAGTACTGTCATATTCAATGACACAATTAAATGATTAGTTTCAATTCACCTAATCCTCATCCAATTTCTACAATAATCATAGCTACCTCCACCGATAGCCCAATACAGATATTTCTAAACAGATATTCAATCCTTGTAACAGACAATTTATCAAATTTCCATATAGATATTAAACAAATCCAACTACACCATTCATTCATACATCTTCCCAATTTCACATTTCTCATACCAATTCCATTGTTTATACAAAACAATTATTAAGACATTTTAGGACAAAACTCCTCATTTTTCAAAAATTGACCCAAAAGTCAAAATAAACTATTTTAACACAAGATAACCTCATATCCAAACCCCATGATCAATTATATAACACCACATAGAAACCCCTCTTTTTAAACTTGAATCCAAACCCTAGGTTTACTCAAATACTCCTAAAATTTCACCATTTATACATAACAACAAATAACTAGGTTAAAGATCATATTAAAGTGTAGAATATCCCTACCTCAAGTGTAGAAGCCCAAAAGAGAAGTGGAGGAACTTCAAAAATGTCGGAACCAAACTCTATTCGGATGTAATGGTAGCCCTTGAGGTGCTCCACCTTCTTATCAAAGGGAGTAGGGTAGAGAAACCCTTAGATCCTAGGGGATTCGTAGAGAGAAGTCAAATTTTAGAAAGAAAATGAGTTGATCTAGGGTTGTTGAGTGAAAAGATACAAAAAAATTGATATAAAAATGAGTTGCTGCGAACTGATATACGCGAGGCTCGCTCGAGCGAAAGAGTTGTCGCTCGAGCGATCAGACACAATAAGTGGCTTCTCTTGAACGCAAGAAGTGTCGTTCGAGCGCAGAATACAAATTTTCAGAAGTTTTGCAGACAGAAGACCGTCGCTCGAGCGCAAGAGTTCTCGCTCGAGCGAACAACGACACCCTCCCAGTAGCTCTACAGGCCTAAGAAAATACTGGAAGATCACAAAGCTCACTCGAGCGCAAGAAGCTTCACTCGCAACATCAATCTAGACCAACTAGCAACCAACCTGTTCCAAACAAGCCCAAAACATCCCAATACTCAAACTCAAAGAGTGAGAGGAAGAAAAGACATAGATAACAATATTAAACCATGAAACCCAAGTCCAGGATGCAACAATAGTCGGGTCAAAATCGAGATCACTATAGAGTCACCTCTAGAGTTCGTACGAGCCACCTCATGAGTCCATACATCTATTTTGTTCTATATCGTGGTTATGATTTCAGTTGTAAAGCAAAGTGATGTACGGAGCTAAGTGCTATACTATGGTAGGAGCCACCTCTAGAGTTCATACGAGCCACCTCTTGAGTCCATACATCTGTTCTGTTCCGTTCTGTACCGTAGTTATGATTATTTTGTTTATATGATTTTTGTATTATATGTCAAATGATCTATGTATTATATACTCTGTATTTTAATATCAAGCTTTGTTTAGCCAATTATCATCCATGATGAATTTTATGCCCTTATACTCTTAGTATAATATTTTCCACTCTGCCATGTGCTTATAGTTGCTTATCAATTTTTAGGGAACAATGCAATTCAGAAATAGCTTTTAGAGAGTCTTAGACACGGGGCTTTGGAATAGACACACACAGCACTTTTATAGTATTTATAATTCTATTCTTTATATGTAAATATCGGCCTTTTTTGTCAATAAATTTTGTTATAAAAATAGAAACTCCAATGGTTATTTTGGTACTCTCACTTAAATATTTTTTTCGCTCGCGTTTAGTAATTTGTTTAAGAATTGACCGGAGGTAACTTCAGTTACTAGCTATCACGATGCTTAACCCTTGGGTATGGAGAGCGGGTCATGACATGAACGACAAATATAATTTCAAGAATAACCATTCATTTTGTATAATACAAATTTAATTTGAACATATAACTATCAATGTCCTATCATTTTATTTTTTGTATGAATATTCTACTCAACGAATCCTAAGAGATGAATGGTTTAAATCACTGAATTCGTCTCAAAATGGGTATACCAAATCCAAAGGTTCTCTCAAATTGAGATTATCAACTTGAAAGAAGCGAAACCCTTTTATATAAAGTGTATCAATGCATTCACTAAGTCTTTTGCCATCATGCATAGTAAAACTCCTACATTAAAAAAACAAAAGAAAAATGCTACGAACCCTTTCTGTGTCTTGAATTTATGAGATTGAATTTGTATAGTGCGAGATTCATGTGTAAAATAAATTTGAACCATAATATGATAATTCTAATGATTTTTGAGTACTTAAATATGAGTTTGTAGTATTACAGAAGAATTTTTTTTTTGAGTTTTTTGGATTAAGTTTTTTTAAAATTGAGTTTTTTGGTTTTTATGTTTTTTTATTTTTAGTGAATATTTTTAAAATTTTAAACATTTTTTTTTTACTTTTTTAGATGCACCTTACTTAGATGTATCTAAAAAGTAGAAAATTTGTGAAAAAATATTTTAAAAAATTAATAAATATATAAAAATGTACTGAATTCTCGTATTTTAATTGTATTTTTGGTATTTAGTGAATTTTTAAAAGGTTTTTTTACAAAATTTTTACTTTTAAAATATATTTATGTTATGTATGTCTAAAAATTTAAAAAAAAAAATTGCTTGAAATATTAAAAAAAATTAGTAAAAACAAAAAAAACAAAAAAAAAAGAAAGTATAATTTTTTGAAAAATATTTTTAAAAAAACTCTAACCAAACAAAGTGATAATTTTACAGACCCTTATTGGTTAGTTTTGGTATTAGAGGTGGGATCACCTCATGGAGCAAACGATAAAAAAATTGTATATTGTTCAAATCTTTGAAAAAAAAAAAAGGTGTATTGTTCTCTTGTGTGAACACATTTGTTCTCCCATAAACGACCGAAGGAATTGAAAAAAAAAAAGATTGAGAGTTTTAAATTAATAGTTTTAATTGGTGTGTGAGTTTTATGTGATGTGATATTTTGATCTTATTTATTATATTTTTTTTTAGTTCCGATTGAGAGCTCGAATCGAGCTCCCCCGAATGCCCCGAAATGATAAAACGACGTCGTTTCGTCGTTTTAATTTTAATTTTTTTTTTTCAATCAGAAAATCAGAAGAAGAAGAAAGAGAGGTGAGGCAGAGGCGGGGAGAAGAGGAGGAAGAAGGGGAGGGGGCCAACAAACTAGGGCTGGAAGCGGAGGCGGAGGCGGAGGCAGAGGCAGGGGGCAGAGGCAGAGTTGCTGCGAGGCGACGCCGGGTTGCTGCTTACCATCTCTTCCCCTCTCTTCCTCCTCCTCCCCTCTCTTCTTTCTCCCTTTTTCTCTGCTCCATCTATTTTTCGGGGCATTCGGGGGCTAAATTTTCGAGACACAAATCTTTTCTCATTTTTTTTTTTCTACATCATTAGTGTTCTTGTAGAGTTTCTAAATTAGATGAATATATTATTTCTGCAAAGGAACCAATGAAGTATATTTCTCTTAGGGGTCCCACCATAAAAGCTTCTCACATTTTGGTGATATTTTAAAAAAACAATTATAAATTAATAATAAATTTAAAAACATAATTTTTTTTAATATAGATAATTATTTTTTAAAAGTAACACTGGAGTGTGATTATCCCTTTAACAAATATATATATATATATATAAAAAGAAAAATTCTAACGTGACCAGGGTTTAAGTCAAAGCAAAGTCATATGCAACAGAGACATCTGAATTCTCGCAACAAAAAACAACCATATTTGTTTTTTTTCTTATTTATCAAAATAATCTTGTATTATGTTAAATTCATTTAATTTAGGAAAATTTATTTACAAATCCTACAGACAATGTTGATCTATTTAGTTTTAAAAGTTTTTTTATGAATCAATTAGTCCTTTTGTTTTAGAAAGTTATATTTATTTGATTTTGTGATATTTGAATTTAAATTAATACCCTTTTGTGATTTATTTTTTTAATTTTCTGATTCATTTTTGGGATGAGAATGGAAATGTGAGATATGAAATATTCTTTTTGGAGGGATTGGTGACTGAAGTATTAGTTGTCGAGTGTAAAAACTAACATTTTTGTTAGTTTGCTTTTTTGGTGTTATATTCAATGTTACATTAGAGTGTTATGTTTAAAAAAAATACACTAAGGAGCTTTTGTATGTTATATTGATTGGAGTGTTACGTTTTGAAAAAAAATATATTAAGGAGTTTTTTTAGAATGTTATGTTGTTACGTTTGAGAAAAGTACACTAAAAAATTTTTTAGTATGTTACATTGGAGTATTACGTTTGAAAAAAACACACTAAGAAATTTTTGTATGTTACATTGATTGGAGTGTAACGTTTGGGAGAAGAACATTAAGGAATTTTTGTGTGTTACATTAATTAGAGTAATATTTGTAAAAAGTACACTAACACTACAAAAAATTAAGGTTTTAAAGGCCAAAATTTATGGACAAATATTTTTTAGGAACAAAATATTTTTATTACGAAAAGTGTCGTCATTATTTTTTTAGCAATAAAAATTAGACATTAGTGATGAATTATTATCTTTTTGGGACCAATTTTTTTATCTAAAAAAATAAACCATTTTGAGACGAAATTATTTTGTCCCTAAAAGTCTATTTATTAGTAACATTTTCAAAATTTTATCACTTAAAGCCTTGTTTTTAACTTTTCGGGATGACCTTTTAGCGATTATCTTCACGACGATAGAAATTGATTCCTAAATATCTTTTGCAACAAAATTTTCACTTTCAGAGACCAAAAAAATTGGTCTTTAAAATTCTTATTTGTTGTAGTGTAAGTAACTTTTTTAGAATGTTATGTTATTACGTTTAAGAAAACTACGTTAAGAATTTTTTTAATATGTTACATTGAATTGTTACATTTTTGAAGTATTACGTTTAGGAAAGTAAACTAACGAGTTTTTTTGAAGTGTTACGTTTAGGTGCCGTTTGGTAACACTTACGTTTTTCAGTTTTCAGTTTATATTTACAAAAATTTAAAAAACTCAAATAAAACTTGTTTGGTAAATTTTTTATTTATAAATCAGTGGTCTCAATTTATAAATTTCGCCAAAAAATGTAAACTCAAAAAGTGAGTTTACGTTTTGAGTTTTGAGTTTTTTTTTTTTTTTTTTTTTTTTATCACCCAAAACTAGCCACCACCCGCCACCATTTTCCACCACCACCTGGTACCACCACTTACTACCCACCTACCACTCACCACCACCCACCACTCACCTGTCACCCACTCACCACCACCACCACCACCACCACCACCCACCTGCCTCCCACCCGCTACTACCCACCACCCGTCACTACCATCCACCCGTTTGCCACCACTCACCACCCACCTGCCACCACCATTTACCACCAGCCACCACCACCCACCTACCACCACCCACCACAACCACCACCACAATCATCTACCCGCCTCCACCACCTACCACCCACCTACCACCACCACCCACTCACCACCACCAACCACCCGCCGCCATCACCCACCCACCCATTCACCACCACCACCCGTCATCCACCACCCACCTGCCACCACCATCCACCCACCCGCCACCACTTTCCACCACTTTCAACCACCGTCTTCCGCCACTACCGCCTACCACTTGCCACCACTTTCAACCACCGTCTCCCGCCACCACCACCCACCCACCCACCCGCCACTTGCCACCACTTTCCACCACCGTCTTCTACCACCACCTGCCACCATTTTCCACCATCGTCTTCCGCCGCCACCACTCGTCACCACCCACCACCCGCCACCACTTGCCATTTCTCGCTCTTTTTTTATTTTTAAAATTTTTTAAATATTTTTTCTAAACCAAACGCGTTTGTAGTTTATGTTTTTTTAAAAATAAACAAAAACCAATTTATAAAATTTTTGTAAATATAAACTGAAAACGTAAACGTTACTAAACAGTCCCTTAGTAATTTTAACATTATTAGAAAACTCATATTTGTCCCTTAATACATAACACACTCGCATTTATACTTGATCCTTTTATGTAATTCACACTATAATAGAACCTTTGGGTCATAAAAAAAAAAAAAAAAAAAGAGGGCCAAACGGTTCATAAAATCACTATTTAAGATTTACTAGTACTTCACCCTTTAATTTATTTGATATTTCAATGGACAATTTTGGTATCATCAAAATCCAACATTAACTTAAGAATAAAGCTCTATGCACCAACGACTATATCAATTAGTATATTAACGGATGATGTGACATCATTTTAAAAGCTTTAGGTCTTTGTAATTTAAAGTGACAATCTCAAAATATATGTTGATACACTAATTAATAGATATATCAATTAATAAGTGTAACACCACTACTAATTTAATTATTTTTTTCCCTCAACATCGCTCTACTTTTCGAGACATACAATAAGTGAGTTTAAACAGAAAAATGTTTCTCTCATTTTCTTGAGGAAATATCATTTTTCTCCCCAAATTATTACGCATTTTTCACGTTGACTCCTATACTTTGATTTATTTCAATTTAGTACCTGAACTTTTTACAAATTGATCAATTAGACTTCTGCTGTCATGTTCCGTCCACAATTGGATTAAATGTGCTGATGTAGGGAGCAAATTGATTTTTAAAGTGTAGTTTGGGGGCCAAATTGATTTTTAATTTGGGAGGTGAATTGATTTTTAAGGTATAGTTTGGGGGATAAAATGAAATTTTAAATGCCACATCAGCACATTCCGTCCAATTGTAGACAGAAAGTGATGACATGGGTCTAATTGATCAATTTGTGAAAAGTTCAAGTACTAAATTGAAATAAATCGAAATATGGGGGTCAACGTGAAAAACGCGTGATTATTTGAGGGGCAAAATGATATTTCCTCTATTTTCTTTCCATTTCTTTCCATTTATACATATTACTATTAATTTCGGCAACAAACAGCATGGATATATATAATAGATCAAAAATAAAAGAAATTTTCATTAGTAATTGTGTGCGTGAATTTCTGACCACACTGCCAACTCAGTATTCAGCTAGAGAGCACTGGCAGAATAGATGGTGCCTGACTGACCTACAATAGAAAGAAGATATTCTGGCAGTGGTTCATCCACCCGGAGGCACTTCGACGATCAAGTCAGTTATCTCTCAAGGATAAATCAAGTGCTTAATTCACAGTTTTGAATATAAATTGCGTACCTTAGACCCATCGGGGGTGTCTTTCTTTTATAGCTAACTCAATCGTAATCCTAATAGAAGCCTAGGTTCAATGGACTCTTGTTCAGTGCTTATCTTCGACTCTCCAAGAGATAAAGATAAACTCTCCAAGAGTGTTATCCTTATCTATGCTGAAGTCCTTCCTCATTCTAGGACTCTTGTCCTTTATCCACTTATCCCGGATTCTGATATCTTCAGAGGTAACCTCGGCCTAGCTGAGATTACCTCGGCGTCACGACCAGGACACGTGGCACCTCGGCTGACACGTCGGCGTCACCTTGGCCACGTTTTGGTGCTCAGAAAATATATCTCCACAGTAATGATAATAAAATCCGAGCACATAGAATAAGATAGGTCTATCATTAACCAATAAGTTCCACAAGAAATGACATAATTAAAAATTCATGGCACTTGGCTACCCCTGCAAATTCTGTCATGTAATGTGCCAATTCCTCTTCCCTGCAAACCAAATAAGCCAGATTAGATATTAAAATTCTAAACTAGAAACATATAGATAAAAATAATTAGAAACGATTCAAGTTACAAGTTAACTTTAACACCAAAATAAGACACCCCATTGTGATCAAAATGTGAAAAATTCAAACACTAACATTGCAATTCACCTCATGCCTTAGGTTGTCCCATGAAAATGCTAAGGTTTTTGCTTAGGCTTCTTTGTGACGACAAGGTTGTTGAGAACACTTGTTAAAACTATTGTAGTGATCAAAGATGCCTTTAACAAGTTTAATGCCTATAAATCAAATTAAGACTCTTACAACCATTTTATTTATTTATTTTTCATTTCCTCACAAAATTCGAGGTTTTAATGAGTTCAACAGCTACAACTAACCTTGTGCTTGTCGATTTTTATCACTTGCTCCTCAACATCATGAATTGAATCATCCAACTACTTTAGATAAGAGATGCTTGAAGTTGTACCAGACGATGGAATCACTACCAAATCATCAGATACTAAGAATGCAGCCGGCCTTTTTACAAATTCACCGAACCTTGTTTCCAATCTAGGGCATTTCAGGTCAATTAAGGTTAAAGGCTTGCAAGACATGGGAAAAATGTCAAAGAACAAACATAGCCATTTTTTGTTTCTTCATTGTAACAATAATAACTTCAACTTCTTTCCTCAAGTTCAAATGGTTGGCTAGAGCAACTGAATTTCAGAGCAAGCCCAGGGTTGAGTAATAGGCAATTCAAGCGAGGTCCAACAAGGCTCCATGGTACTCTACATGTCACAAACCACTTATCCTCCAAATGTTATACGCTATTGTACAAGTTATCTATGCATCCCAATGAAGAATCCTTACCCAAACAATTAACTACATTTGCTAGTGGATTTGTGAGGAAGCTGAAGAGAAGATCAACAAAATCTTTCATGGCCTCGGCACACAATGCCTTTCCATCAGACTTTCTTACAAAAATCTTCACTATCATAGCTGCAATGGTTGCTTTTTTTTTTTAGCTATGTTATAAGATTGTAATTGATGATTTCTTGGCTCGAGTGATATGCACTTGTAGATTAATCTTTGATTTGGCAAAAATGGATCCGTCAAAGGGGACGTGGAAACCAAACCGCTTGCGCAGATTCAAAATCTTAACATAAAAAATAAAAAGAAAAGAAAAGAAAACTATATAGTAATTAGGACCAACAGTAGCAAAAATATGTGTATATATATAAATGGAAAAATATATACTAATAGCTCTGGTTAGCTCCAATAGTATCAATATTGTCCCTTAATTTTTGTTTTTACATTTTGCCAATTTAGTCCAACTGATACTATTTATTACGAAATGGTCCATTCAAAACCATTTCAAATTGGACACCCTCGATTACTTTGAGTGAATAAATCTTTTTGACCCATAATTTTAGCCAAATTTCTATATAAATGTTATCAATTCAATTACGTTAATTAGACTACATTGACATAATGCAAAAAACTGATAATGAATTCAATATACATATTTTAAATTCTCAACACCTTTATAAATTTGTAGCATTGTAGACATAGATATATGAATGTTATAATTATGTTAGGAATTACCTCCACTGATCCAACCATCACAACCCTTTCTTTGAGACGATTTACACTTTTAATGCCAAGATTGCCCAGCAATTCAACAAGAGCCCCAGGTGTGCTAGCCATTACTCTTAGATCATCACTAACAATATAAGTTGTTGATCCCTGCACAAACACCCCATCACCATCTCTATCTTCTTCCATTGCATTATTAGCATTACACACAGATACAATTTTTTTGTTCATCAACTTCTCACATCTACCTTTTGAATTTACATAATCACTCAACAATCTCTTCTTCAAAATGCATGATAAATCAGAGCAAGTGAAGTACTTGGTGGTCTTTGTGTCATTGACATTCACTTTCAAGTTCTTGCAAAATGCTTCTTGTCACGACCCAAACCCGCCCCTATGGGTTTAGCATCGTAACCGGCCAGTAATCCGAGATTACCGAAGGCCTGGTTAACAGTAATACAGTAAAACAGAGTACAGGGGCATGGCGGAAGCCAAAACAGTAAATAAACAATGTCCAATGAGCTGTGACAGTTTGTATGCAAAAAGATTTTTCATACATATGTATATTCAGTATAGGACAGTATGCACAATATTTACAATCATTCAGATCAGGGACCTAATCCCTATTAAACAGTACAGTAACAGTCTATACAGTCTATACAGTTATTACAAAACAAATGCAGAAACAGACGGGGGAAATTAAAACACCCCTAAGCCATAGCTTGACAAGCTCGGAACCTCGTAGTGAGGCACAGTAGTTGGCTTGACAAAACTGGAGTTTACCCTGACGCTTCTAGCCGCGGTCCGGTACCTGTACACCTACATATATATATATATATATATATATGAGCAGTGAGCTAAAGCCCAGTGAATAACATAATGCGTAAAGATGTTTAGAATGAATATCCTTACAGTAATGAAAACAATTCATTAAATCAGTATTTCAGTCATTCAGTCGTTTAGTCATATGTGGTACATCCATTAGCATAGCAGTACAGTAAACAGTAGGTCTTAAAAGACCGAACAATACAGTAGGTCTTAAAAGACCGAACAGTCAATGATGGCCATCAATCAGTAAACAGTAGTGGTTCCAACAAGGGAACCGATAGAGATCTCTATAATAGTAACAGTCAGTAACAGTAGTTGCTAAAGATGCCACAATACAGTTCAGAATAGAGGACATACATTCATTCAGTTAACAATAACGATTCAGAAACAGTACAGTTCAATTGTTCAGAAGATAATCATTTTTGAACATATCTTTACACAATTGTTACTCACAAAGTCCTGAGCTACAGTAAGCTAGAGCGCGTCCCCAGTCGCCAACCCTACACAGTATACAGATTGAACACACACTAAGCTACACAGTTGGGAAAATAATAACTTAATTCCTAATTTGCCTTGGTGTGTTCTACATTTATGTCCTCATTAAGATGTCTTAAACTAGGCCTAAGAATTCCTAGGATGGAATGAGGATGCAAAGATGCACACAGAAAACAGTTCAGAATTTTTAGAAAAATAGAGTCCCGCTCGAGCGCAGGTTTCCTCGCTCGAGTGGACATGCAACAAAGGTCTACGCTCGAGCGGAAACTCTCCCGCTCGAGCGGACTGCAAAAGTACTGGATGCTCAAAATCCACGCTCAACGGGCGCTCGACCCCCGCTCGAGCGTGTGACACAAGCCTCCGCTCGAGCGTGCAATCCTCCGCTCGAGCGGACTGTAAAACAGTGAGAGATGCTGAGAGCTCGAATTCTCTGCTCAAGCGCGACTTCCCCCGCTCGACCGAGAGTCAAAAATCTGGAAAATCCAGGTTTGAGTCCCAAGCTCAAAACCAAGTTTAAATGCACTAAATTCGATCCTCTTGGGCTACATTTCTGGAAAACACTTGTAAACACATAGAATAACATGATTCCAAAGCTCAATTGTAAAATCAAAGCCCAAGGGTAGTTTAATTCAACTCAATTTCAAATCAATTTCATGAATACAATTTCAATGTGACATGCATGAATTAAAACAGCTCCAAGGCTTCAATTACATGCTCAAGTGAGCTCAATTCTTATAAAAACATGATGAATCCATGGTCTACTCTCAAAATATGGACATGCATGTACCAAATTCCATGAAAACAACTTAAAACTCATCAATCTAGGCATGCATACATGAAATGAGCTTCAATTCAACATTATTAGACTAAATCTTGACTTAGATTACTAGAGGCTCATGAATCATGCAAGAATTAAGTCAAGGACAAGTTTAAGAAGGTGGATGTTCTACCTTATGTCTTGTAGTTCAAGCCTAGAAGCTCAATAATGCAATCTATACTTCAATTCCTTCACTTCCCAAGCAATTCAACAAGATGTAGCCAAATTCTCTCTTAATTCTCTCCCTCTCTCTCTCTAGTCGGCAAGAACAAGGAGTTTGGCTGATGAAAAGTTTTGTTTAAATGTATAATAAGGCTCACATATGTTCAACATAGTGGGCCACTAGGTGGCACCAATGTAATTAAGTTTAATTCATGTAATTTAGCTTTATTTCAACTAATTTAATCATACCAAAACACATTTCAGATAATTACACCATAAAATCACATAAAATCTAATTAACACAGAACATCAATCAATTTCAGATATAAGGCCTTCAATTTGCAGTTTAATACATAAGGCATGAACAGATAGTTTAGCAAACGAACAGATAGACATGCAACTAAATAAATATACTCAATCAATTCAGTTCCAGATTTCAGTCAGTCAGTTCGGTATTTCAATCAGTTCAATTATCACTTTTAATCAGTCTCAGTTTAGCAGTAATCAGTAGTTTATTGGTAATAGTGGTGAGGGTTGTTACACTTCTAATGGAGTTCTTGGATAGAGCAACATGTCTTCGCAAGCATTGGTCCAGAAATTGGATGTGTTAAGATTTCCTATGCTTTGGTACAAGTTGTTGATGCAGCCAAGCTCTGATCGATGCTTGCGAATGAGTCGGACAATTGTGCCCATTGGTAATGTCAGGAAACCAAAGAGTATGTCGATGAAATCGCTACTGGTTTCTGCATAAACTACTCTCCTCTTGTCTTCATCTACCAAAATTCTCAGAGAAACCGTGGCTTTTGGATTGGCAGCCATTGTGATCACAACAATTCAGAAAGTGGATTTTTGTAAATTTGAATTGGGTTGGATTCATATGTGTCTTTCTCTATTAATATAGTGGTGGTGATACATGTACCAATTCATGTATACACTAGTGTTCCAACTATGTTATGCCATTATTACTGACCCTACCTATTATACAAATTATAAATATCTAAAATTTTTAAAATTATATTATCTATTAATATACTAGTTAGTACATGAACTAATACATCAGCAATGCTAGGTCTCATGAAATTTTTCATAATAATAATCATAAAAGTTTTGTAACCCTTGGATTACACTTAGAATAAAGCACCACACACTAATCAAGGTAATTCAAGGATCATAACTCTTTTATGATTACTTTCATAAAAAAATATTTATCATCTCTAACTTTTCTCTTAATCCATATAGTAGTATTCATTAATATATAGTACCCAATAAACAGAGATTGAAGAAGCTAAATACATGGGTTGTGGAAAATTATTGGAATTTGTTGATGGGTTGGAAGATGACAGCCCAAGGGTCAATATAGGCTCGTTTATTTAGAAGAGGACTTCTCACTAAATCCTTGTTTGGGAATAGTTAAATTGATCAAAAGTCCAAAAAATACTACAAAAAGTTAACTAACTCGGTGTGTATTACATGTATTAATTGGTATACCAATTAATATATTAATATATATATTATGACATTATTATTTTAAAGTTATGATCCCATCCATTATACAAATTACAAAGATTCAAAATTTTTAAAATTATGTCACATCACCCATTAGTATATCATATAACAATTTTTTCAACTGAATCTCTTTATTCTATTATATATTTTTTCGTAAAAATTAAAAAGTGACTAAAAATCCAAATTCTTAAATAAACCGTAAGCTTATTTGCTAGTTGCTTGAAACTTGAGAGAATTATCATCTAGTTACTTGAAACTTGAGAGAATTACATCTTATCTTTTACCTTTGTCATAATTTTCAACAAAAACAAATCACATTGTGTAATGCTCTAGATGCAAAAAAAAAATATATATATATACAAAATAAATATTCCATTCGGACAAAAAAAAAAAATTATAAGCATGATGTGACAATCTCACTTTTGTAAATAAATTCAAGTGTTCTATTTTGAAATGAAAGAGTTATATTGAACCACATCATTTTTTATGAAATTTCTGGTAATCAAATTTCAGAATATAGAAATATTTGTCAACGAGAAAATATGTCATTTAAAAAATTAATTTTAGATGTAGATAGTAGGTAGAATTCAACATATAATATGTTAAAAATAACTTGTAAACAATGAAGAGCAATAGATTTATTTTTTGCAATAACATCAATAGGAGGAGTACTGACACCCACTGAACTTAATTGGCGCCAAGTAGTCTTGTATAAAGATTTTTTAAAAGTTTTCGATACTTCAACAAAATTATTTTCTTATACCTACTTCACCATTTGTTTTACATATGCTAGTAGAAATAATTAAAGTTTTCATAAAATATATGGGTAATGAACTTTATGTAACCATTATTACTTTAATGAAAGAAAAATTAGATAAATATTTTCATCCTTTGCTTCATCTATTCGGTTTAGCTATAATAATTGATCCTAGGTGTAACGAAGTTGGTTTACAAGAATTTTTAGAGCGTATTTTTGCTGATCAAATACAGTTTGCCCCTATTATGCAAACATGCAACAGATTATTTCAAGAATACAGGGCAGCTGCAGCTACATCTGCATCTGTAAATACACCTACACACACTACACTATCAGTCCAATCTCGAGGCGGGAGATTAAGTATTTTCACAGTAATAAAAATTAGAAGAATATCTCAACATACAAGTGTAAGTAGTTCTGAACTACAATGTTATTTGGAAAGCCCGTCAGTGGATGATTCCGATATTTTGACATTTTGGAATGGTGGAAACAAAATGAATCTATGTGGTCTGTGCTTTCACAGATGGCCCGTGATATACTAACCGTTCCTATTTAAACAGTTGCTTCGGAAAAAGCTTTTAGTGCCGGTGGATGAGTGCTGAGTGACTACAGAAGCATACTTTCACCCGAAATGGTTGAGGCACTGATGATATCCAGAGATCATATGCACGCACTTGCAAGAAGACAAAATTTTAGTGAAAAGGAGCGAATTCAATATGATTTGGATGACATATCATCGGGCAACGCGGCTGAAATGTCTGTCTCCTCCGATGATTGATCAAAAATTTATTTTTTACTATTTCATTTCATTTCGTTTCGTTTTTTTCTTGGTTTTTGTTTTTGTTTTTGTTTTTTTCTTGTATTAGATTATTGAGGCGGAGTATAATGCAAATGATTGGTAGGCTAGTGGGTGCCAACCGAGTTGGGATGTAATTGACCTATAGTGATGCAATTGTTATACGATCATCAGTAATCTACACCTAATTTATTTAATAATATCAATTTTTATAATATTTTATTTCATTTTGAAATAAAAATTATTCAATCAATAAATGTTATATAAATAATTTAATATTGTAATATTGAAAGTTTCAATTTCATATTTATAAAATTATTCATTTCGAAAGGAAAAAAATTACATAATTGCATATTTTTTTAGTTATAAGTTCACAATTAAAAAAAATATAAATCATATATAATTAAATTTAAATATCACCATAAAACATTACATAACCGAACAAAATATCTCATTAATCGTAATTAAAATACTCTAGTATAATTTTTTTTTATTTTTTTATTTCTAATATTAAAAAAAAAGCCCGACTAGGCCCGGCTCGTGGCCCTAGGCCGGAGCCCAGGCCCGCGACCTGGCCCTAGGCCCTATTATGAGTGGGCTTGGGCTCGGGCCTGGGCCCTATTTTTAGCCCATGGACCGGCCCAACCCACTAAAAAAATGCCAGCCCACAAAGCCCGAATGGGTCGGGCTGAGCCATTATTACACCCTTAGTTTTGGTATAAGAAAAACAAGTTTTGGAAAATGATAAATTCATGAACACTTTGAGTTTAATCTTGAATTAAAGGAATTTTGATGTAAATGGTTTGATTTTGATCCTAATTTCACACATGCAAATATTTCTCTAAGAGTTTATAACTTCAATTTCATGATTTAAAGAAAATAGAAAAGAGTTAAAAATCAATTTCATGTAATTTGAAAGGAATTAGTAAAAGGATGAAGAAATTGAATTAGATTCAAGATTATGAAAGTTGATTTAGATTTTAATTATATTGGGGTTGATTTTGAAAGTTATAGTTGAAATAAGCTTCAAAAATTACATGCAATTGCATTGTACATTTGATTTTGAAGAAGAATTTTAGAAACCATGAGTTCATGGGTTTTTGTGGAGAAGTGGTTTGGAAATACTCTAAGATTCAGCTAGACGTCCTTGATCCTCTGATTGCTACCTAAACAATGGATGAACACTCCGATCGGGGTTGCCGGAATTAGCACTCCAATGGACAAGTCAGTATTCTCTCCAGTTTACTTCTATCTCAAGTTATTTTGTCTATTCTCACATACCTCTCTTTGGTTGATGCTCCTCTATTTATATTACCTTCTGGGCCCAAGGGTCGGGCTCACTCTTAATCTCATGCATGATTGCTTACTCGGCTTTTCGGTTGTGTGCTGGTTCATACTCGGCTCTTTACGTGGCCGATTTGTATATTTGGCTTCAAGAGCCCTTGGACAGAATCGAATTGTCTTTGGCTTGATTTCTTTAAATCCATTTGGCCTTCCTTAGTATATTAAATTCGGCCCCTACAATAGCCCTCCAAACATCTGACTAATGCCAATTTAGTCGGCATATTTGGTTTTATATATGGAAAGTCAAAAATACGGCGCTTGCACTCCTTTTAATACTCAAGCGTCAGAATGACCACAATTTAGAAATCATTACAATTTCCTACCCCTTCGTATGCACTGTTCATTTAATGCGATTTGAAACCTCATTGTGCCTTCGAATATTTTTTGAATATGCAATTGTGGACTTTCTGCGAATTTAGTTGTCTCTGTCAATGCAAGGCGTCCAAGCCTATCAAAGTCTGGGCCAATGCTAAGCCAATACAGCTTTTTCCCTCTTTCAAGCCTTAGGCTACTTCAATCAAATGAATGCTTGACCCTCCTAAACCAGGGGCAAGTAGGAAATGAGCCAACATGCACGAATAGAGGGCATGCTGTTGAAAACATTGCCAAAGACGGTCGCCATGGTCACTGGCGTCAGAAAATCGATGAATGAGGCTGGGAATGTCTAGCTCTCCGTTGTGAGCCGAGGATCGAGCTTCGTGTAAAGTGAGCGCACATATCCTTCCTAAAGCTTGGATGTGACTAAAACGGGACTGGGGCAAGATTTCCTCATCACGCCGGGACTCCGTCAAAACTTGAAATTCTTCGATTGTTGGGCATAGTTCTTGCCCTCCAAAGCTGAAAACATGTGTAACTAGGTTCTAATACCTAGTCGCGGCATGTAATAACAGAAAACACAATGGAGTAAGACTTAGCGGGAATAGTGCATTTATCCCGAAACCCTAGAAATTCAATTTTTTTGAACCATCTAAAGTTGCAATCCAATTTGAGAGTTTTCAGCAAAGAATGGCTCAATTTGTGTCAAAAACAAAGCTGGATTGAAGAAACTACGAAGTCCCAACTTTTGTAGAAGATAAGGCACTGAGTGGAAGGCAGGTGGCAGCAATCTGGAGGCCCCTTGCACTAATGGCCGACTGCTAGTGTTGGTAGCCGACTGGCCACCTTTTGTAGCTGACCGGCCACGACTGGTGGCCGACAACCTCTGTTTATGGCTGATGGCCTCCTGGTTTGTCCTCTAGTCCATGTATGTGTTGAGAGTACTAAGAACTTGTGTTTTGTTTTGCTCTTGTTGCATTATGTTGTCTTGTTTTAGTAGTTTTGATTTAGTCGCTTTTATGTTGTTTCAATTTGTTTATTGAGTTGTTTCAATTTGATTATCGAGTTGTTTCAATTTGCTTATCAAGTTGTGTTTGTTTTTCTTATGGAGTTGTATTTGTATTGTTTTGCTTATCGAGTTGTTGCACTGATCATCGAGTTGTTTTACTTTGTTTGTTAAATGTTGGTCGGTTCATTTCCTGATTAAGAATGTTATGCCCATACAATGTTCAATTTCCATCAATCTCGTTTTTGTGCTATGCGATGTTATGTGGTGCTCAGAATACGAAATACAACACTTTTCCATCAAAAGCTGTTTTCATTCCAATCATGGTTACTTTTTACAAAGAGTACAAGTTTTTAAAGAAAATAAAACTGTCTAAAGATGTACAATGTGCTACACTACTAGCAAAAAGAAACTAAGCAAAATACAGAAAATTAGCGCCAACTGTCTTAAGCTCTAGAGGCCCTCTTCGTCTTTTTCCTCGGTGGAGCAGACTCTATAACGCTATCTCCATCTGCACCGCTATCTGAACCTGATGTTGAATCAAAACTAGAACCGGAGTCGTCGTTGCCCTCTGCCTCGGAGCCCTCCTCAGCATTAGTATCACCACTAACAGAATCTGAGCCAGCGTCATTGTCTCCACTCTTCGATGACTCAGCCTGCTGACCCACAGTCTCCTTGGTCTCGCTAGTCTCAGTGTCATCCTCGCTTAGAATGGGCTCTAAAGGGCCACTCTCAGCTCGGGCGCTCCTAGCTCGGCCTTGGTCTTGTGCAGGAACCTGTGTCTCTCTCCCTGCTACTAAAGGAGGTACTGATGGTCCTGCTATTGCTGCCGCCGCTACTATCGGTAAAGGTGGGACCTGAACAGGCAGTTGGTATATGTTAGCCACAGTACGTGTATCAAATGCAAATATGGTGTGCAGAATGAATACATACAGAGTATGAATACAGTATGACAAATGCAGTGTATCAGATGTGATCTATACATGCAATGTATTAGTGCAGTGTGAGGAAGTGTCCAGTTGAAGTGTCAGTTTCAGTATGTCAGCAGAAATGTGGTGACCGAAATGCAAGAAAGCAGGAAAAATTACCTGGATGTCATGGAAGCCGAGCAGTGCCTCCCTTCTCAAGATCATGCCCTCGAATGAGGCCAATATCTCAAGCAATCCCTCAACGTACCTTGCGGGGGCCTGCAAATGCAATTTGGAATGATCAGTGTCTGGAAGGAATGAATATCTACCTATCTGAGCAAGAATGGAAAAAATGAAAACTCTAGTGTATACCGGAGGTAAATCAGGCACTCTAACATATCTGTGACCAGCCACCGGAGGCTCAATCGGAATCCTGTAAGCCTCTCCGGTGTACCACCAGCCTGTCAACTCGGTTGAAAGCTCTGGCCAACCAAAGCTCTGCCTAGCTGGGGGCACCCCTCTAGTCTTGCTCATCAGCACTTGAGCCCTGCTCGTCGAAGGGACGTCAACTGCTCTCCCTGCACGAGCATGAATACCCGTCAAAAGAGGCATGAGATGTGTCTAGATGTATGTCACATAGTCCCTCTCTCCAAGAAAGTAGTCGGCCTCTACGCCTCGTGTAAAGTCGATCACTTCTTGGGATGAGAGACTCTCTGTGGACCGCATGGATGGCGGAGGTGGCATGGGAACCGCCTGCAATTGCAAACCTAAGATATGGCATAGGAACCGCTCGCCTAAGAACCAGGTCGGCCTACCGGTCTCTCGAGCATAAGTCGATAACAGGAAGCACCCCAGGCACCAGTAAACTGGTATCTGACACCCTCAGGCATCGTCACCCAGGGCTGCCATGAGATCTGTAGACAGCAAATGCACAGATTGTTAGTTGCCATTAGATATTGCAATATGAATCAGAGTTGAAGAAAAGCAGAAATAACTGTGAGTTCTGAGTTACCTCTGCGGCGATCACAGTATCGAAATACCGGCGAAAAAATGAAAAAGTCTCTCAAGTCCTCCATTGGCATCTCCCATCATACTGGTGAGAGTATGGCATGACAGGAGACATCTCCACCTCCGTCTCTGGGAAAAGTGTCTGAAAATATACGTATACACATAGCTGCAAAAAGAAAAAGGGCGACAGTGAGTATACAATAGATAAACACAAGTAATGCGGAAGGTAGAGTATGTGTGCAATGTGCAGAGAATACAGAAAGTGCAAGTGCAAAGCAGAGTGTATAATGCAGTATACAGAAAGTGCTAAGCAGAAAGCAAGGCAGGAAATGTAAAGTAGAAAAGTAAAGCATACCTCCCAGGCTCTCCAGTAGCCGTTGACCCTGTTCCCGCTCCTGTGGGATGTCGAGCTCATGTAGCAGTACAAGGTAGCAAGGCTAGTACCGCCCCAGTCGTAATGTCGGACCTGAAACAAGTCCACCAAGGCACTCAAAAGATATAGCCCGACAGTGTTCGCCCTATCGGCGAACAAGGTGGTGCCAAAGAGGAATATCAAGAAGCCTTAGGCATACTGCTTGATCTCCTCTAGGGTTTCTAGAGCTGTCCCTCTGAAATGATCTGCAAACTAGTTGTACCGAACTATCCCCGATCAAAAGAGAGATAGGCGTGCCCCCAGCAGGTAGATCCAAGCGGCCTCCCACTCACCTATGTCTGTATCATACGGGATCGGTCGACCCCCTACCTTGATGCCGGTGAGCATAGCAAAGTCATACAAAGTCATTGTCATGTCTCCCGCGGTAGAGAAGTAGAAAGAGTTGGTGGTGTCCCACCACCTCTCTACCAGCGCGCCAAGTAGGGACCTGTTCGCTATGAGACGCGACAGCCCCATGCAGAATAATCCAAACCCGACCTCGTCGACAATCTGGTGGACACCAACAGGGAGGTCCATATATCACTCTCTCGTAGATGTGGTCCCATATCCTCAGATAGAATGAGAGTCCCCCTGTAATTAGAATGAGCAGATGAAAAGTAGTGTAAGAAATACAGTGCATTAATGTGTTTGGAATGAATAGATGAGACAGTGTGAGCTATGCAAGAAATGCAAAGTACATTATGAAAAATTTAAGAAAATAGTGCATATCTCGGTGGCACCATAGGATAAATGAGACTCCGACTCGGGTAGCAAGAGATCCTCTAGCGCACCTCGTGCAAATCCTTTGAAAAAATGGACTGTATCGAGCGGTAGCACGTGCACCTCGGGGTGGTATGTCTTCGGGTCGAAGGGTCGAACCCTGGGTGGCAATGGTAGGTGCTTGGGATCTCCCTCCATCCCTGAAGAACCTCCGTCATGGGGAATGTCATCTGCCATCTGGAAAGGAGGTGAGAAAGTGGGCGAAAATGAGCAAAATTGGTGGAGAATGCCAAAAGTCAACAAAAGTCAACCCTCGAAGAGAGAAAATGGAAGAAAAAGTCAAAGCTCGGGAAAAGGCACGAAACCCAAGAGTAACTCGAGGGGAACAAGCCTCAAGTGGTGAAAATGAAGAAAAAAGCAACGAAAGCAAACTCCAATTGGTTCAAAACGAAGGAAATCAAGAGGTTTTAGCGAATCAACTTCACGTGGGGCGTTGGAAAACACGTATAAGGCACGGATCTAAGGGGAAAATGTGTCTAGAGAGGAAGAGGAAGGATTTTCAGCTATGGAGGTGTAAGGAAATGAAGTTTGGGTGTGTTTACTTAAAGGCTCGAGAAAAAATGGCCCCGAATTGCCATCGGTGGCCGACGACCACCATTTGTGGCTGACAACATCTATTTGTGACTGACAGGTGGCCAACACCCTTCCAGGGTGGCCGACAGGCCTCCAGTGTTCTCCTTGTGTGCTTTGCTTCTGTTTTGTGCCCTTGGTTCTCGAGAAAGTGCAAGAAAGGTTCACTTTTAAGTTTAAAGTGTCACTATGGAAGCTCTAAACCATGTCTTCGGTGCATAACTCATCACTACTCAACATGGACGAGGTGTATCCTTTTTAAAACATATTGCAACTCTCCCGAGAGGTAAATCAGAATTTGCGACTGAGTCGATTTTATTAAGCACGCTTTTGTCATTGCATAGAATGTATCTCTTTGTTGTTGCATAGAACGCATGTAAGATCTTGCAAAGGATGTGTACTCCTCGCATTCGTATAGAACGTGCTTCTATTTCCCATTAGCATAGAGCATGCAAGTGGTGTGTTGCATCGAGCATGCTGTTAATCTCATATTGAACATGCATTTCCTACTATTGATCATTGCATAGAACATGCATCCTATACTATTGCATAGAATATGCATTTCTCTGTCTATTTCATAGAACATGCTTTTGGCTATGCTTACATGGAACATGCACTTCCCTCTTGTTGCATAGAACATGCTTCCAATACATCTCGCATAGAACATGCTGTCACTATATTTGCATAGAACATGCTTTTGTTTATTATGCACAGAACATGCACTCTTGCTATGATATGCTTGTTGAGTTTCTTTCTTATACAGGCACGATATTGTATGTACGGTTCATTTAGAGGAATTCCAGGTGAGATCATTTCCATCTTTCGAGTTACTCGCTTCAGTTAGAAACATTCGGGTACGCTCGGTGTTTACACCACCCTCTTCTCCTCTCGCGTGCGACGCGTTAGGACGCTTCAGTTAGAAACATTCAGGTACGCCCGGTGTTTACACCACCCTTTTCTCCTTTCGCATGCGACGTGTTAGGACACCTTCGGTTAGAGACATTTGGGTGCACCCCGATGTTCTCACTACCCCTTTCTCCTCTCGCGTGCGATGCGTTAGGACGCTTCGAGTAAAAAATATTCGGGTACACCCGGTGTTTACACCACCCTTTTCTCCTCTCGTGTGCGACGCGTTAGGACGCCTTCGGTTAGAGACATTTGGGTGCACCCCGGTGTTCTCATTACCCCTTTCTCTTCTTACGTGTAACGTGTTAGGACGCTTTGGTTAGAGACATTTGGTTGCATCCCGATGTTCTCGTTATCGCCTTCTCTTCTCGTGTGCGACACGTTAGGACACTTTGGTTAGAGACATCTGGGTGCGTCCTGGTGTTCTCATTATCACTTTCTCCTCTCACGTGCGGCACATTAGGATGTTTCAGTTTAGAACATTTAGGTGTGTCTCAGTGTTCACACCATCCCTTCTCTCCTTCCGCGTGCAACGTGTTGGAATCATGTTTGACGTCTCGGGTGCGTCTGTGATTTGTGTTATTCTTTGTCTTTCCTGTGTGATGCGTAGTTAAGTTTGCATAATTTTCTTATATCCTTTCTGCATGAAATGTGGTTTGGCTTGTGATTCTCACGTGTGGCGTGTTTACTTACTTCTTCCATGAATGAGATTACTGTATCTAGATGTTTCATTACAGCCTCATTGCATGATCGTAAGTTATGTTTTTGTATCATGCATGTCATTTACATCTTGCCCCAGAACTACGCTGGTTTGATTCCTTGTAAAAGGATGCATAGGTAGCTTGTAGGCGCAACCATCTTTGTCTTGCTTGTCTGTTTGTCTAACTCTTTGGCCTTGTCAAAAATAGGTCGTCTCTGGGCTTTGACATTCATTCATGTCATTTCATGACTTCCAAGTTCTGTCAAAGAAGGGCAACTGTAGCATCCCATTTTTTACCGTCCTCTAGACTTGGACGTCATCGTTTGTGCACTCGATGATTGTGCTTGTTTGTGTTCAGTTTGAGCGCTTGAAGTCCTCGACGAAGCGCCTTGTCTTTGAGCTTCTAAACTTATCTATTTTGTGCATGTTTTTGGACCAAGAGCTTGTTGCCTCTTGCCTGGAGAGGTGGGTGACCTGTCGGCCAGCCTTGGGACCTGTCGGCCATGGGTTGTGCCTGTCGGCCACTGGTGGTGGCCGATAGCAACCAGTGATGGCTGACGGTCACCAATGGTGGCAGACGGCCATTGGTCTCCTTTTTTAGATATTTGTTTGCCAGTTGTGCCATCTGTTGCTCACTGAGCTGCATCTTCATACACGTGTATGGTGGGATGTATACAAGCTCAAACCTTGATTTTCTATATATGGGGGGTGTTCTCCCCTATTTTGGGGGGTTAGACATTTTAGACCAAAAAATCTCTCTCTCTCTCTCTCTCTCTCTCTCTCTCTTTTCTTATTTTGTGCCTGGAAGTCTAGTTTCTGTACACTTTTGCACACTAACCCTTAACCAAACTTGATCTGCATTGAGCTGAGGTCCCTTGGAGTTGGGTTTGAGCTTTGGAAAGGGGTTTGAGCTTGAATTTTTGGTTAAGTTGTGGTTTGTTTCAAAGGTAGAGAACTTACCTCATTTAAGCTTATTGTGAATACTTGTTTTTCCATCCTTTTGTATTGTTTTTGGGCTGGTTTTAACTATAAAAAACTCTGTTTTTAAGGCTTAAAAATGATGGTTTGAGGCTATTTTGTGTTAAAGGTAATCCACCCTTCTTGTTGCCTAATTGTTTAGACTTTTGCACCATCTTTCATCACATTCAAATCAAAATTTTTGGGCCTTTTGACCACTGAAATTTAGAGGTTTTTCAGTGGTAAAAACTTTGTTTTGAAGTCCAAAATTAGAGGGGTTAGCCTCATCTCCTTGTGTCTTGTTTGCATGCCTAAATAGCTTCACATGTGAGCATGTTTTTCTAGCATTTTGTAACTTAATCTCAGTATGTTTTTGCCTCTGTTTTGACCTGCTTTGGCTGTGTTTTGGGTTGTTTGGGTTATTTGAGTTTGTCTTGTATAGTTGTGGTGCAATTTCCTTCACTAGCTTAGTATTTTTGGGCGTTAAACATCATTTGTGTGTCTTGGATGCATGTTTTAATGCTTTTTCATACCTAATTCCGGCACCAAAATATCTGCAACCTCCCTCACTTCTTCATTTTTTCATTTGCTTTGAGGGTTGTTTAGCCTTAGGGTTGCATTTAAACTTGAGATTGAGGTTTGTGCTTAATTGTTTGAATCCTCTTTTGAGGGTTTCTACTAATCAAAGGCTTGACCTCTCTCTTGCCTTAAGCTATCCCTTGGATGACACCTCTTCCATTAGAGGACATTCACTTTTGGACTAATTAATTAAAGAATGGATTGGTAAGTTAAAATGAACAAATAAAAATGAACAAGTAAAAGAGGCAAGATAAAGCATCTTTCATGTTGCATTGCATGTGTTCGGATCAGACGTTAACTCGAACACGAGAGAAATGGGACGTTTTATACTCAAAGTGATGAAACGTGCCACTTTCCTTGGTCACCATCACCCTTAATCGTGCATGATAGGGTAGTGGTTTTGTTGAGTCTTGTTTTGCACACATTAAGCTTATACAAGCTTGGTTCCTTAGCCATCATGCATGGAAAATGCTTGGTTGATGGTTTGAGGGCCAAGGGTTACACTCATTTGAACTTATGTGATGATAAGGAGGGTAACAGTACAAACATTTCTTGAGAATACACTGCTTTGCCTCTGTTTGCTCTCTGTTGCAACAAAAAATAAAGTTCAGGGCAGGGGTGGCCGACCGGCCACCAGCAATAGCCAATCGGCCATCAATGAAGAAAGTTGCTCAGTGTGCTCCTGAGGTGGAGCAGAGGTGTTCGGGAAGTTGGTGCAATTTTCAGTGATAAAAAGTGTGCAAACAGAGGCTGCAATGGCATGGCGGTGGCATTCTTAGGTGGAGAAGCCGAGCATGCATGCATTCCTCGCCCCTCGAGGCCATTTACTTGCTTTTCTTAATTAGTTAGTTGTAGCTAATTCATTCATACTAGTGTTGTAATTATTTAGTTAATTAATTCATTTTGTAATTAATTAGCTTAATTCAATTTGCAATATTTAATTAGCTTAGAATAAGTTAGTTATTTCATTTTAATTGTTGTAAATAGTTAACTAGAATTAGTTAATTAGTTTTGTTTTGTAATAGTTAGCTTAATCAGTTTAGCTAGCTAGTTCATTTGGACCGTCCTTCGCGAGGGCTCAATGTTGTAATAAGTGTGTGTGCGTGTGTGCATGTCTTCCAACCCTACGTCTTTCTTCCTTTTATTTAATCGGTTTTGATGGTTAGATTAGGGTCACATTTTCAATTAGCATACCTTATGCTCGCATGTTTGCATCCATTCATTTGTCTTGCATGCATCAAGGCTCGGCGCATCATTCAAACTGCATTGTAATTTCAATATCTTATTTGAATACGTGTTCAAACCGCATGTTATCAAATCGAATCATATGCCATATTAGCAGCCGAGCCTATTAATTGCATTTTTCACATGTGTTGCATTAGGCATCTTGTATAGTTAGGATCATGCATCTTTCTAACTAGTTTTTGTTTTGGCTTGGAGTACTCAGTGAGTTTTATGCTTTAGCATACTTGCATGAGTGTGATTGTCATATCACCATGATTAGCATGCTTTCCATGAGACTATTTGCTTAAATGTTAAACTGCATGAATGCCTGTGGATGAAGGCTTGTTGTTTGAATTGGAACGATTTAACGAATATAAGTTTAAAGCCCATTTTGTTGTGGTAAATCATGTTTTAAGCTCACTTGCGGTGGCAAATCCGCATCTTTTAAGCCCACTTGAGGGCGGCAAATTCAAACCATTTTCGAAAATAAACATGATTTGAATTGTTCCAAGTCTTGCGACTAGTCTATACTTGCTTGAGTGCGTCACATAGTAAAGCTAGTTTAATAATCAAAATAAGAACACATAACATTTATAAAATGACATATCATGATTATTAGAGGTCGATCTTTGATCAGGAGAGTGGGGGTGCTCATTTCATGACCTTCCCCCTTCATACCTAAGTTCCTGAGCCGAGGCAACTTTGGTGATGATGGACACGTGGCCTTTAGCACGAGTTAGGGTTTCCTAAATTTCTCAAAAAAAAAAAAAATATTTAGGTTGCGACCTTGTGTCTGGCAAAGCAGTCCAATTTTGGCAGTATTTGATTTAAAATCAATTTTGTAAAAGATTTGCCGGATTTGGACTCTTTGGTATTTATCAGTTTCACATTGCACTTGTGAGACTAGATTTAGAACCGCGAGAGTCCGAACTGTGAGACCTTTCTTTTCAAAACCTTTCCGAAAGGCAATGCATGAGAAAAAGGCGAGTCCACACATGTAGGATAGGTTACTTCGCAAATTGCCTCGGCATCAAGCAATCGGTCAACTTCTTCAACAATGGCCGAAGCATGCTCCGTGGTTGACCGCCGACTTTTCTGGATGATTGGCTCACATTTTGGATCAACGTTTAAGCAGTGCTGGGACACAGATGGATCCACCCCTGGCATCTTGTATGGTGTCCATGCAAACACGTTGAGGTTGCCGAGTAAGAAGGATACAAGCTCGTGTTTGTCAACTTCGTTCAAGGAAGTGCTGATCGTGAAGAACTTGTCAAGACTCCCATTAATTTTGATCCGATCAAGGTCTTTAGTTGCCTTTTCGCTGGGGATTTTCCCAATGTCTTCTTGGCTTTCCCGATCCGATACTTCAATCGAATTCATTTCTAGTTCCTTTGGTCTCTTTGCAGTGGCAACAAGGTAGCATGCCTGTGCCGATTTCTGAGAACCCCAAATTTGTTCAATGCTATACACAGTTGGAAAACGAAGTAATTTATGGTAGGTGCTTGGCACAGCTTACATGGTGTGCAACCAAGTTCTTCCCATGATGAGATTGTATGGTGATGGAAGTTCGACAACCAGAAATTCTACATCTACTGATCTTGTGCTCGCCCGAACTGGTAGTGTGATCTTGCTCAAAGGATACTCGGGGTTAGCGTTGAAGCCGAAAATTGGGTAATCGGCAGGTAACAAATCTGAGTCAGTGAAGCTGAGTTTAACAAACGTCTTGTAATATATTATTTTCGAAGTGCTTCCCTGATCGATGATAACACATTCAATGGTGAATCTGTTCATGCGTAGCTCGATGACGAGGGGATTGGCGCGGAGGAGAGTTACTCTAACTAAGTCGGTGTCGTCAAAACTAATCCTTCCAGTTTCATGGGGTCGTTTTGCTAGTGTGATTGGCTTATGCAAGCTAGGTTGCAACTGAATTGTATGTACCTCGGCTAACAACGACAGACTGCATATCATGTGAATTACACCAAGTGAAGGTGAATCCGGCGGTAGGGCTACCTTGTTTGATGGATTATTCTTTCGGATATGTTGCGCCAGCCGGCCGTGTTGTACCAACTCCTCTAGGTGGTCTTCAGTGCATAAAAACTATCAGTGTCATGACCATGGTCCTTGTGGTATTCGCATCGCTTATCTGTTCTCCTTGTATCGGGAGGTCCCATCATTTTGGATGGTCATTTAAAGAACAGAAGGTGTTAGACTTTCGACAAAATCTTGCTAATCAGCTCTGCTAATTCCGTGTACTTCTTGTCCGAGCGTCTTGTGCGCCTACTATCTACTTGATATTGTTCATTTGATCAGTATGAACACTGATCACTTGATCAGCGCGAATAATGCCTTTTGTCTCATTTAGCTCGCTTCCACGATTCGGGGCTCCTTGACGACAGGACGCTTATCGGCAAAACGATACCAGACGGAGCCGTCTTAACAGCTTTATGTCCATCTTTGACCCACAGGGCATCGTCTTCCACCTTATAATATTCTTTGACTTTCTTCATTAACGTCCAAATTATTTTGGGGGGGCGTCTGGTCAATGAATTGCGGAGGGGACTATCAGAATGTAATCCCATTTTAAAGGCGGTGATGGCCATGGAGTCATTGCAGGCATCATCTACCAAGTTAAAACATTCCCAATAGTGGGCCGACTATTCACGAAGGGTTTCTTCTAGTTTAATTTGCATTTTCCAGACAGAGTCGGCTTGCTTTGGCTAAATTTCATTGGTGATGAATCTTGCCCTAAAGGATTTTTCGAGTTGATGAAAGCTTTTCATTGATGTCGGCTCCAGTTTATAGTACCATCTGACGGCCAATAGTCCCAGGCTACTTGGAAGATGGGACATCAAATAAGAGATTGTTCTAAAGTCCAAGGAAGGCTCGAGTGAGTAAACCGGTCAAAGGTTAGTATTTAACTGAAAAATCTGGAGATTAGTAGGAATGTTTTAAATACCAGTATAGGAATCTGAAGTTAAAATTTTATATTTGTGTGACGTTATTTGAATTAGTCCTGATCAACATTTGATAAAGTTAGAACCCACCTATTTGACTATTTGAACCTCAACTTGAAATTGCTAAAGGGTGTTAGAATATCGCCAAGACCTAAACAAAGAGATATCCAAACTCAACCTTAGTAAAGAATAAGAGAGAAACTCAATGAATAATATCAAAATAAAGAAGTTACATGAATGAAATTCATAATAGACATATCAAACGGCCTTAGGCCCATTTGTGTTTCTATCTAATACATCAAACAACCTCAGGCCCAATGTATCAAACGGCCTCGGGCCCAATTTATTCTTACCAAACAGCCTCAGGCCCAATTCATTCATGTCAAACAGCCTCGGGCCCAATCATTCATGTCAAACGGCCTTTGGCCCAGTCATTTATGTCAAACGGCCTCGGGCCCAATTCATTCATGTCAAACGGCCTTTGGCCCAATCATTTATGTGAAATGGCCTCAGACCCAATTCATTCATGTCAAACAGCCTTTGCCTCATTCATTCATGTCAAATGGCCTTTGGCCCAATCATTTATGTCAAATGGCCACGGACCCAATTCATTCATGTCAAATGGCCTTTGGCCTAATCCTTTATGTCAAACGGCCTTTGGCCCAATCGTTTATGTTTATGCGTATTTCATACTTGAGATCATAAGCATATCATAATCATAATCATATTCCAGCAGCCTTATTCAATCATTGGCATAACAAATGTTTGATTCAAATTAACAAATCCGTAGAACTTATATAGAAGTAAGCATTTGGAAAGTAGCATACTTCAACACATTATTACTAAGATATTGCTCACAGTGTTCTGCCGATGGATTTACCCTTGCGCTTGACCCTACACATTGCATAACACATTGGGTCACAAGTGATTCAATCCGTTCTTAATTTATTTACTTTTCTTAGGCCTCTTTCTTATCTTTTTAGGTCATTTACAATGCTCATGGCATGCCTTAGAGTGTTTAGAAGTGAAAGAGAACGGAAAACAAAACATAAAACAAATTTTCTAAATTTCTAAAACAGGGCTCTTCGCTCGAGTGCAACTTTTGCCGCTCAAGCGGACCCTTTTGGTCTGCAAAAGTACTGGTTACCTTAATTCTGCACTCGAGCGTGACTTTGGTCGCTCAAGCCAAGGGTCAAAACATGTGAGTGGGTGCTCGAGCGTGATTATTCTCGCTTAAGCGGACATCAATGTCTGCAAAACTTCTGGGAGTTGGTATTTTACGGTCGAGCGACACTTTCCCTGCTCGAGCGGACATGACAAATTCTAGAATTTCCAGAACTGCGTTTGAAGCTCAAAACTTGATTCCAAAGGCTCAAAACTCACATTTTAGGTACAAAAACATGGAAAACATTATATGGCATAATAGGTCACAAGTGATTCAATCCATTCTTAATTTATTTACTTCTTTTAGGCCTCTTTCTTATCTTTTTAGGTCATTTACAATGCTCAATGCATGCCTAAGAGTGTTTAGAAGTGAAAGAGAACGGAAAACAAAACATAAAATAACTTTTCAAAATTTTTGAAATAGGCCTCTCCACTCGAGCACAGCTTTTTCCACTCAAGCGGACCCTTTTGGTTGCAAAAGTACTGGTTACCTTAATTTTGCACTCGAGCGTGACTTTGGTCGATTGAGCCAAGGGTCAAAACATGTGAGTGGGCGCTTGAGCATGATTATTCTCACTTGAGTGGACATCAATATCTGCAAAACTTCTGGGAGTTAGTATTTTACGCTCGATCGGCACTTTCCCCACTCGAGGGGACATGAGGAATTCTAGAATTTCCAGAACTATGTTTGAAGCTAAAAACTTGATTCCAAAGGCTCAAAACTCACATTTTAGGTACAAAAACATGGAAAACATTATATGGCATAATGGGTCACAAGTGATTCAATCTGTTCTTAATTTATTTACTTTTCTTAGGCCTCTTTCTTATCTTTTTAGGTCATTTACAATGCTCAGTGCATGCCTAATAGTGTTTAGAAGTGAAAGAGAATGGAAAACAAAACATAAAACAACTTTTCAAAATTTTTGAAACAGGGCTCTCCGCTCAAGCACAGCTTTTGCTGCTTAAGCGGACCCTTTTGGTCTGCAAAAGTATTGGTTACCTCAATTTTGCGCTCGAGCGTGACTTTGGTCGCTTGAGCCAAGGGTCAAAACATGTAAGTGGGTGCTCGAGCGTGATTATTCTCACTTGAGTGGACATAAATGTCTGCAAAACTTCTGGGAGTTAGTATTTTACGCTCGAGCGGCACTTTCCCCGCTCGAGCGGACATGAGGAATTCTAGAATTTCCAAAACTGCGTTTGAAGCTCAAAACTTGATTCCAAAGGCTCAAAACTCACATTTTTGGTACAAAAACATGGAAAACATTATATGGCATAGAAATACTTCTAATATTGAAACCAATTGTCCAAGATCATGGTTCCTTCCCAATTCTCTTTATCAATTTCAGAACTCATGCATTCAAACTTCATACAAACTTCATATCTTCATGAATCATGCATGCATGTTAATTTTTGACTCCAATTCTATTTCAAATGGTACAAATGATGTTTATAATCATGAAGATCATGAAAATTATGCATGCATGTGTCATTTGATGTCATATTCTTCATGTTCTAGCAATCATCAACTAAATACAAACATGAATACTTCGAATTGAGTTTCATATCATGATAATTTTTACATGCATGTGTATATTAACTTCAAATCCATCATATACAACTTAAACCCTGTTCTTGATTACTAATTATCTTTGGATTCATATAATTACAAACTCAAATTCATGAATTAAGGGTTAGTTACCCACCTAGAAGCTCCAATCCTTCCAAATTTAGCTAATTTCTTAAGTCTAGCTTCCAAATTCCCAAGCTTTGAGCCAAAATCCATAATTTGAGCCCTTTCTCTCTTTAGAACCGGCTCACTCTCTCTCTAAAGTGCCTACTTCAGATTTTTGAGCTCTAAGAAATGAGTATAAGTGTAATTGGGCCTTTATATATGCTTGCCTTAATCAAATTTGATCAAGGCTAAGTAATTGTGCTTAATTAATCAGTTCGATCTAATTATTTTGTTCAAAATCAATTTCTAATTAAATTTTACCATAGGCTCTAAAAATCACGCTTATTACAATGGTGCAAACAATTTCAATTTCTGTAACCTTTACCGTCTTCAATTTTAAATTATAGCAGTAAGGCGAATAGATTTTCCTACGGTGAACAGATAGGAACTCAAAAACACATATAATCATATAAATGGCACTCAAAATCATATCAAGGACATAATCTCGATCATAATTAAGATTAATTAACATAACACAAGACAGGGTTATCACACACACACAAATATATATATATATAGACCTTTAAGAAAATAGATATAGAAATTTTGTATCCGAATGGTGGTTGAAAAGGGAAGATATTATGATAATACAGATACATAATTAAATTTAGATCTTGAATCCTAACTTAGAAAGCCTAATTCATTGTAAATAAATTGAACTCTAGTGTTAAACGGAAGAAGGACACCGTAATGGGAAATAAGAAAATGAATTTAGTTAGAAGGACAATTGTATATTTCTTAAAGAACCTTTGGAAACATAAGAATTTTAGTTGGCTAATTGTAATGGTTTGAGAAAGTTAAAAAATTTAGCACTAAGTTACGATGTGACAATTAATCAAAGTCAATGAATATATCTATAGAAATCTAAGAATTGGAATAAGTATGAAGACAATATAATTTGAATTGACTTACTTATATAAGTGTAATCTTAAGTAAATAAGGAAGCTAATAAGATGGTGTAAAACATAGAGCTGTTTTGAAATCGAATCACCACTTTGAAACGATAATATGAGAGAGATTGTTAAAAATGATAATCTTAATTTAACAAAAGTATATAAGTTCTGCTCTGATCTGTATGTCTGTCCAATGTTATTTGAATGCAACCCAACATCTGTCACCTTCAAAAAGGGCTAATGAATTTCTACAAGATATGCTTCTATTATGACTCTAATACGCTTCTGTTCTGAATCCGATGTGCCCCTCTGTTTCAAAGTTAACATCATAATTGGTGTCCAAGATGTCTGTTTGAAACGAAGACCATGAATATGTGATTACATTTCCATATAATTTAGAAATTTTTGTTATAGATTAGCATGTGGAACTTTATTCGGGGATGCCACATTATATATATAACGTACGAACCTTTGACATGGTCAAAGAAAGTTAAATGACCATTCTTTTGGGAAATAATGGATTACGAATTGCATAGGAATAATGTCAGAACTATTATTGTCAACAAACTTGAAAGACCAAGAACTTGTATTTTCTATTAGTAATGCATTGACTATTTAATTCAATTTGAAGAATCTAACATGTCAATAGCAAAATATTGTGATCTGTTTGAAAAATAAGGAGAATCATGAACATTTCTTAAAATAAATCTCCTACTATTGGGAGTATATGAATTATAGATTGATGAATTAAAATATCTGAGTTATGTGATTGATGACAATAAAAATGGCAATAAATCGCCAATTTGGTGTAGTGACCCTAATTTTTCGTAAGTCTTATTTATTATTATTATTTTATTTTATTTTTTACTTTATTAATTACATGGTTACATGAGAATTTAATGTGGTATTTAATTAATTTAATGTGTTATTTAATTATATATAATTAATACAAATATTTATATATTTATATTTGTTATATAAAAAAAAGAGGTGTTATATATATATTTAATCTTATATTTATATTTATATATATTATAATTATGTTGTATTATATAATATAATACATTATAATAGTTTATTAAGTTAGAATAGGGATTAGGTAATCAAAGAAAAGAAAAGAGTAGTGCTGTGTGTGGCGGCAAGTCGAGAGAGAGAGAGAGAGAGAGAGAGAGAGAGAGAGAGAGAGAGAGATCAAGAAAAAGAGAGGGTTTGCGGCAGTGTGTGGGAGATAGAGGAAAGGGGAGAAGAAAAGTTTAGGGTTCTGTTTTGATGGCTCCATTAGTTCTTCAAATAATTTCTTTGATCTTCAAAAAAATATTGTGAGTATAAAACCCACTTCCCTTAATTTATATTTAATTCGTTATTTTTATTTATTTATTTATTTTTATTTATTTGATGTTGAATTGATTTCATATTTGTATGTAGATGATTGATTGATTTTAATTATTTTGATTAGTTGTGTATATAAGGTTTAGGGTTTTTAGATGATTGATTGATTTTAATTCTTTTGTTTAGTTATGTATGTAAGGTTTAGGATTTTTAGTTGATTGGTTGATTTTAATTATTTTGATTAGTTGTGTATGTCAGGTTTAGGGTTTTTATATGGATTTATTTTATGGTTGTAATCACACTCATGGTTATAAGAAATTAAAATAAATTACGAATCCATAGATAAATTCCTTACACTCCACCATGACTCCATGGATTGTTGTTTTATTTGAGTGATGGTGAGAAAGAGTGTATAAGAAAAAAGTGAGGATTATGAGATATATTTGAATGCCTTAGACTTGGTATTGTTATGTTTGTTCTCGTGAGTGAGATGTTTTGCATATATATATTGTTGCTTTGTTCTCATGAGTAGACGAGTGCTTTGATTTATGAGCGTACATATATGCTAACCATCTGGGGAGTGTGGGTCAAACTCAGGACGATATCTCCATGCAAGTATGGCTTTAGAGTAGTGTTAGGCATACGGGAGGCACATGGGATATATGTGTAGGCTGGAAGTGGAGGCCGAAGTGATGGAGTTAAGGTATAAAGATTTTAATTATGAGTTTATTGGTATAGTGTGAATTGTATTTGAGTTGTACATGTTGAAAAATAGTAAACGACCTCGGTAAATTATGAAATTTGATCAAAGGTATGTGTACATGATTTTAAACAACTTTTGTGTTTTAACTTTTATTAAAAAGATTGATTAGAACTTATAATTGGACGATCTTAGTTATTGTAGTTTTGATTCATTTTAGCAATGCCGATTTTAGAGGCTCTTTTAACCCACGAAATGAGCTCATTTTTATTGGTTTCGCAAAAATTAAAGTAAAACATTATTTTGCAAACTTTTCATGTTTTGAACTTTTCCGAAAAAAATCATTTTAGGGCAGTTTTTGTTCATTTTTTGCTTCATATTTTTTGATTGAATTCCGTCTAGGTTCTTATACCAAGTTTTTCTCTCAACCTATTTAGTTTATGTTAAATTAGTTCGCGATGATTTTTAGGAAATTTCATTCTGTACAACTTTTGTTCTTTGAGTTTTGGTTAATTGGAATTATTTAAGCATGAAACTGTGCATTTTTATACTTCTTCAGCAAGTTACTTATGATTAAATTATACTAACTTCATTTTTTGCAGGATGGTGGGTCTTACTAACTTTTTTATGCAAGGCTGACCCACCATATTTTTATTTCTATTTTGTTTATTTTATAATCAATTTATATTTCGTTGTATACAGGAAAGAAACTAAATGCCACTGTATCTCGGGAAACTACCCATTCGTCTCAGTGCGGTTAGAACTACTTGTCTTGTCCCATAACAAGAATTGAATTTTGTTTGTGTCTGGTGGACACCTGGGTGTTAAATCTTGTACTCATACCAGTAAACCTGTATACTAACCCGTTTTGTCTCTTGGTAACTTGGATGCGTTTTGTTTGAGCGCAGCCGAGCTTCCTTTGCAGGATTAGTTGAGGCTACGGTGGTGACGTTGATTAACTATAGTTGTTGGGCATATCTCTTGGATTTATTTTGTTTTCTTGAGCTTAGGGTTGATATTAGTTTATGTATTTATTATTTTTTTTATGACTTTAATATTGAGATAATTTGGCATGGTTTGTAACCATACATTATTTAAGTTATTTTGACTATGTATTGTTACTTTAATGTTGGAGGTATTAGTTAGTTATGAAATTATGATAGATGGTTTAGTTGGCGTTTAGTTTTTTTGTTTCACCCCTAGGATTTGGATGATGGAATATTGATTGGGGTTTAGTCCTAATTTAATATTTAATTGTCCAAAATTTGGGGCGTGACAATTTGGTATCAGAGCTCTAGGTTACCCTAGACTTGTGGTAGTTTAGGTGATCCTCGGATTGTGGAAACATGGGTTAGCTGGTTTAGGTTGGTGGTTGAATTTATTCTAAGTATTTATGAATGAATTCTTCCTGTGTGTTTAACTTGAAGGTGATGGCTGGAAGGTATAATTTGAGAAGTGTTAAGCCCAATGGCACAGAGGAAGAAACAACTGCTAATGCGGCAGCGGCAATGATGGCTGCTGTCGGGGCAACCAATACGATGCAGGTTAATGTAGGGGAGATGATGGCTCAATTACTTCAGGTTATTTAGAACAATAATCAAAGCCAACAGGGAGATCCCTTTGCGAAGAGACCAAAGACTTTGGTTATTTGGGAGGTCAAAAATTCTCTGGAGATAAAGGACCCATTGTAGCTGACGCTTGGGTTCAAAAATGTGAGATGGTGTTTGGTCGTATACAGCTCATCGAGCTTCAAAAATAGAAGTTGGCTACACATCAGCTTAAGGGAGCAACCCTATTTTGGTGGAACTCGTGGAATGAGGGTCTAGATTTGACAACTTTGACTTAGGCAGATTTCAAGACTCGTTTTGATCGGAAGTTTGTTCCTGCTGCTATTCGGTCTCAACTGAGTGATGAATTTTCGAAGTTGACTCAAGAGGGTAGAATAGTGATTGAGTATGTCACCAAGTTTAATGAGTTATCTCGTTCTGCCTTTTACTTGGTTGATACGCAGGAGAAAAAGAATGAGAAGTTTATTAAGAGATTGAATCATTACCTGTATAAGTCCCTTATTCCATTTGATGCTGAACCGTTTGACAAAGTTCTTGACTTGGCACTGAAGTATGAGGAAAAGGAGAAACAGTTTAAAGAATGAAAGGCCAAGGTTGGAGAGACTTCTAGAGGGAGTCACTTCCAGCAGTGAGATGGGAACATATACTGACCCTATGATCAAAGGCATAGGGGTCAACAGTTTTAGAGGCCACAGCAGCAGGGTAGTCAAGGAAATTTCAGACCTCAGGGTAATTTCCGGCCTCAAGGCAATTTCCAGCCCCAAGGGCACTATTATTAGAGACAGGGTGGTCCGTGACAGCGGCAGCAAGTGCCACAGTTGGGTTATCATCCTCTCATACCTCAGTTAGAGGGGGCCCCCACCTATCAAACCAGTAGTACAACCAAGCAATAGGAAGTGTTTTAAGTGTCAGCAGTTGGGGCATGTAATCAAGGATTGCCCTCAGAGACAACAGGGTCAGGCAGCTCCAGCCAGGGCATTTGCAGTGATGCTAGGAACTGACAAAGTGCAAGGTACTTTTAATCTCTGTCAAGAACCCATTAGAGTACTTTTTGATACTAGTGCCTCTCATTCTTTTATATCTAGGTAGTTTGTAGAAAGAGAACACCTTGTAACTTCCTTCATATCTTGACCTATTCGTGTTGAAACCCCTTTAGAAGGGGCAATTACTCTTTTTGGGATGTGTAAAGATTTTGAGATTGAGCTTGCAGGTAGAGTCTTATATGCGGACCTAATTGTGTTGGGGTTTAAGGGGTTTACAATTATTTTTGGTATGGATTGGTTGCAAAAATACTTTATGACTCTAGATTGTGCTGGAAGGACTGTAAATATAGATATTCCTAGTAGGCCACGGCTTACCCACATTTCTAGCGATGGAGAAGAGTCGGTGATGACAAGTTTTTTATGCTCAGTAGAAATCCCTAAGTAGGATATTAGTGAGGTAGATGTGGTGCGTAAGTTTAAGGATGTATTTCAGGAGATACTTGGACCTCCACATCGACGGGTAGTAGAATTTCGCATTGACCTAATGCTGGGAACTGCCTCGATTTCAAAGGCGGCATACAAAATGGCGCCTAAAAAGCTTGCGGAGATGAAAAAGCAGCTGGAAGAGATGCTTCAGAAAGGGTTCATACGTTCAAGTAACTCCCCGTGGGAAGCACCCGCAATCTTTGTCTCCAAGAAAAATGGCACTCTTTGTATGTGCATAGATTATAGAGAGCTAAACAAGGTGACTATCAAGAACAAGTATCCGCTACCTAGAATTGATGACTTGTTTGATCAATTGAAGGGAGCAGCCATGTTCTCTCAGTTTGATCTCAGAATGGGGTTACCATCAGATGGGTGTATCAGAGAAAAGTATAACGCTTACTGCTTTTCGGACCCGGTATGGGTTGTACGAATTTCTAGTAATGCCTTTTGGTTTGAAAAATGCTCCTGCCCATTTCATGGACTTGATGAATAGAAATTTTCAACCGTATCTAGATAAGTTTGTGATTATCTTCATAGATGATATCCTGGTGTATTCTAAGAATGAGGAAGAACACAAAGAACACTTGAAAATTGTATTGCAAACTTTGAGGACGCAGCAGTTATACACTAAGTTCAGTAAGTGTCACTTTTGGGAGAAAGAAGTTTGATTTTTGGGACATGTTGTATCCAATCAAGGAATAGCGGTAGATCCTGAGAAAGTTGTTACGGTCAAAGAATGGAAGCAGCCCATGAACCCTACAGAGGTGAGAAGTTTTTTAGGACTAGCCGGTTATTACAGGAGATTTATAGAGAAATTTTCCATTACTACAGTACCCATGACCAAGTTGACCCGTAAGAATGTGAAGTTCTTATGGACAGATGATTGTGACAAAGCTTTCCAAGAGTTAAAGCAGCAGTTAACTATAGCTTCGATGTTAACTATACCGGTACAAGGGGAAATGTTAGTAGTGTTTACTGATACAAGTGGAACTGGGTTGGGATGTGTGTTGATGCACCATCAGAAGGTTGTATCTTATGCTTCTTGACAGTTAAAACTTCATGAGAGACGATATCCTACTCATGACTTAGAGTTGGCAGCAGTTATTTTTGCGTTGAAAGTGTGGCGACACAACTTGTTTGGGGAGCGCTTTGAGTTGTACACTGATCACAAGAGCCTCAAATATCTTTTTCTCAAAAAGAGTTGAACATGAGGCAATAGAGGTGGGTTGAGTTCGTCAGTAGTTATGATTTCGAGATCCTTTACCACCCGAGAAAAGGAATGCGGTCGCTGATGCACTTAGTCAACAACATGGGATTATTGCTTCTTTGATGATTCAAGAATGGAAGTCCTTGGATTTAATTTCGATGCATGATGTTCAACCAATAGAGAGTGCTGAGAGGGCATATATTGGTAGTTTGACCGTGCAACTGACGTTACTGGGTAAAGTTCGTCAGATGCAGAATTTAGATGGGTTTCTCGTCGGTAAGCTCGATGACCTTGTAGTGGATTTGATCGATGATTGTCCTACTGATTGGTCGGTGGACTCAGATGGGGGATTGCGATTCAAGGGCATGTTGTGTGTACCTAACATTGTTGAATTGAGAAAAGAGATTATGGATGGTACCTATAGGTGTCGATACCGTTCACTCTGGTGGAACTAAGATGTATCTTGACCTGAAGAGGACGTTATGGTTAGGGCTGCAAACGAGCCGAGCCGAGCCGAGCTTTGCTAGGCTCGAGCTCGTCTCGTTAAGTTATCGAGCTCGTTTATTGAGCTCGAGCTCGGCTCGATAAGGGACTGGGCTCGAGCTCGGCTCGGCTCGTTAATTTTTATCGAACTCGAGCTCGGCTCAGCTCGGCTCGATGATTTTTTTTAATATTATTTATATTATTTAAATATAAATATTTAAATAAAAAATATTATTTATATTATTATTTATATATATATTTATATATTTTTAATATATAAATAATGTATTTATATATATTTATATATTATTTAATATATAAATAATATATTTATTATATAATTTAATTAAAGATAAACGAGCTGAGCCTACCGAGCCGAACACATGCGAGCTCGAGCTCGGCTCGTTAACGAAACGAGCCCAATAATCGAGCTCGAGCTCGGCTCGTTTACTAAACAAGCCGAGCCGAGCCGAGCCGAGCCGAGCCGAGCCTGTTCACGAACAGCTCGGTTCATTTGCAGCCCTAGTTATGGTGGGAATGTATGAAGAAAGACGTAGGAGAGTATGTTTCTCGATGTTATGTGTGTCAACAGGTTAAGGAAAAATACCAACGATCGTTTGGACTTTTGCAGCCTCTTGAGATTTCTACTTGGAAATGGGAGTACATCTCTATGGATTTCATGGATGGATTGCCGCGGTCTTAGCGAGGCAATGAATCTATTTGGGTGATAGTGGATCGACTCACTAAGTTTGCTCATTTTATTCCTATTAGTGTTCACTGAACTGCAGATAAACTAGCTAGGCTATATATTCGGGAGGTAGTGCGACTTCATGGCGCACCAGTTTCTATAGTTTTAAATCGTGATTCATTGTTTGTGGCAGAGTTTTGAGGGAACTTTCAGCATGCTTTGGGTGCTAGGTTAGACCTGAGCATGGCTTATCATCCTCAAACAGATGGGCAAACTGAGCAGGTAAATCAGATCTTGGAGGATATGTTGAGAGCTTATGTCCTCGATCTTGGTGGTAGTTGGGAAGAACACCCACCATTGGTGGATTTTGCTTATAATAATAGCTATCACTCCAGTATCGGGATGGCACTTTTTGAGGCTTTGTATAGGAGGCCATGTCGATCACTTGATTATTGGATAAAGGTGGGAGATACGCCATTGTTAGGGCCAAAGTTGGTGAGAGAGACCACGGAGAAGGTGAACATTATTTGAGAACGTATTAAGACTGCATAGAGTCGTCAAAAGAGTTACACTGATAGAAAACGTAAGGAGGTTGAGTTGAATGTTGGAGATTTTGTGTTTTTGAAGATCTCGCCGATAAAGGGTATCATGTGGTTCGGAAAGAAAGGAAAGTTGGCACCTAGATTTGTCGGACCATATGAGATCATTGAGAGGATTGGTAATGTGGCTTACAAATTAGCCCTACCACATGCTTTAGCTATGATTCACAATGTGTTCTATGTATCTTTATTGCGGAAGTGTGTGCAAGACCCTTTCCAAGTAGTATCACCAGAGGTATTGGAGATCAGTGATGATCTAACATATGTGGTGCTACCGGCTACTATTCTAGACTGGGATGTAAAGTAGTTGTGGCGCAAGAAAATGAACTTGGTTAAAGTGCAATGGAGCAAGGATGGGAATGATATCACTTCAGAATTAAAAGAGAAAGTCCGGCGTATGCACTCGGAACTTTTTGCTTAGTACTCTCTCCTATCAAATCTTGGGATGAGATTCTTTTGAGGTGTGTATATTGTAGCGACCCTAATTTTTCGTAAGTCTTATTTATTATTATTACTTTATTTTATTTTTGACTTTATTAATTACATGGTTACACGAGAATTTAATGTGGTATTTAATTAATTTAATGTGTTATTTAATTATATATAATTAATCCAAATATTTATATATTTATATTTGTTATATAAAAAAAGAAGTGTTATATATATATTTAATCTTATATTTATACTTGTATATATTATGAGGGTCTGCGGTAGTGTATGGGAGATAAAGGAAATGAGAGAAGAAAAGTTTAGGGTTTTGTTTTGGTGGCTCCATTAGTTTTTCAAATAATTTTTTTGATCTTAAAAAAATATTGTGAGTACAAAATCCACTTCCCTTAATTTATATTTAATTCATTGCTTTTATTTATTTATTTATATTTATTTGATGTTGAATTGATTTCATATTTGCATGTAGATGATTGATTGATTTTAATTATTTTGTTTAGTTGTGTATGTAAGGTTTAGGATTTTTAGTTGATTGATTGAATTTAATTATTTTGATTAGTTGTGTATATAAGGTTTAGGGTTTTTAGATAATTGATTGATTTTAAGTATTTTGATTAGTTGTGTATATAACGTTTAGGGTTTTTAGATAATTGATGATTTTAATTATTTTGTTTAGTTGTGTATGTAAGGTTTAGGATTTTTAGTTGATTGATTGATTTTAATTATTTTGATTAGTTGTGTATGTCAAGTTTAGGGTTTTTATATGGATTTATTTTATGGTTGTAATCACACTCATGGTTATATGAAATTAAAATAAATTAGGAACCCATAGATAAATTCCTTACACTCCACCATGACTCCATGGATTGTTATTTTATTTGAGTGATGGTGAGAAAGAGTTTCTAAGAAAAAAGTGAGGATTATGAAATTGATATGAATGCCTTAGGCTTGTGTAAACATCCCATTTTTGACCATCCTCAAGACTTGGACGTCATCGTTTGAACACTTGGTGATCATCCATGTTTGTGTTCATTTTGAGATCCCAAAGGACTTGTGGTTTTTGCACCTAAGGGTAGGAGGTGGCTTGTTAGCCATCCCTTAAACCCACCAGCCGTGGCATGAAGCCACCGGCCTTGCTTTCTTTCTACCGACCAGTTGTTTGGTCAGTCGGCACGGATATCTAGTCGGTTGGCCATTTATTTGGCCAATTGTCTCTTTCTCTGGCCGGTACCTCCTTTTTGCCTTTTTCAGGCATTGTGCATGCCAGTTGTGCCCGCTGGAGTGCACGGACTTGTCCTCCATACTTGCACCCTTTGCACCCTTTTGCTCTAAGCTTCTTGAAGAAGCTTAGACCCTTTGTCTTAGCTTCCTTCAGAAGATTGAACCCTTTGTCTTAGCTTCCTTCAGAAGATTGAACCCTTTGTCTTAGCTTCCCCAAGAAGCTTGGACCTTTGGTCTAGCTTCTTGAGGAAGCTTGACCCCTTTTCCTTAGCTTCTCTAAGAAGCTTTGGCCTTTGTTTTGTTCTATAAAAGGAGGCATCTCCTTCCATTAGAGAGGTTCAGTAAAATCAGAGATATATATCTTATATATCACTCTCTCTCTATATATATCTCCCTCTCTCTCTACATTTGTGTGTGTTAGAGTGCCTTAAAGTGTGTTTTGTTCTTACTTTTGTGCACAAACACCTAATGCTACACTATACTTGGGTTGTTAAGGTGTTGAGAGGTTGTTCTTGGAGGCTTTGAGTTGGTTTTGATCAGAAAAGGGGGCTGGAGTTGGTGTTCTTGAAGTGTTCTTCAAGGGTGAGCACTATTGCTTTATATTTCCCATTCTTGCACTAGCTTTTAACCTATCTTGCATGTTGTTTTGAGCTTTATGTGTAACTGATAAAAGTTCTGATTTTTCATGTTTAAGATGTTTGTTTAAGGTTGCTTTTGGGTTGGGGGTTGTTTACACCCTCTTAGGCCTTATTTGGCCCCTTTTTGTGCCTTCTTTGTTGAGCTTTGGGAACTTTCATGTATTGGCCTTCTCATCACTGAAATCCAGAGGATTTTCAGTGGTGGTGAAGGGGTTTTGAGGTCTTGCATAGGGGAGGGACACCCCTCTCCCCTTTTGTCTCATTTGCTTATGTTTTTGGCTCATAAGGGTAGCATGCATGCTTAGTTGTTTTTAGCTTCATTTCAGTGGGTATTTAGTGTTAGTTCATCATATTATATCTCTGTTTTGGTCGGATTGGTAGTCCATTGCATGCATCATACACTTGCTTTGTAATCCTCCTTTATTGTCATAACATGCATCTGGCATTTGGACCACCATGCTCACCTGTTTTGGCTTAGCTTTGTGAAGTTTTTAGTCATGCTTTACCATGCTTGAGGTCTAACTTTGGTTGTCTTAGCCATGTTTTCCATGCTTTGTATAGCTTCTTTGCATTCTAGCTTGTAGGCTTTGAGTGTGTGAGTCATCAGCATGCTTTGCTTGAGCTATTTCAGTGATTTGGAATCACTTATCATGCTATTTCAGTCCATGTTTTATGCTTGTATGCTTGCATCTACCACCCTTTCAATGTCTTGAAGAGTTGTGGTTTTATGCTCCATGTTTGGGTCATAGTACATGCCTTTTTGTTTAGGTCCTTGGGCTGCCATATCAGTGGGTTTTGGGGTGTATTTTGATGCATGGAAACTCTATTTTTGGTTGCATAATCCATGCCATGTGTGGTCATGAGAGTTGCAGTGGAATGCTCCCTTTTGTAGCCTTGAATGCCCCCTTGTTTCATGCCCATTTCTTAACATGTTTTGGTTTCGTTTCATGCATGATTTAGTCTTGTTTTGGAGTGCCCTAGGACTATTTTAAGTCATTTTGGTCCTTTGGGGTTTGGTTGACATAACCATGGCTTGAACCCTTTTGTTAGCCTCAAGTTTTGGCCTTCATTGCATACCTTAGCCTCAAGTTTAGGTGATAGGCTAATTAGCATGCTTGTTTGCTTTGCATTTTGGTGCCTTCACCCATCACTTTTGGCCACTGTTTTGGGACATGGCTGAGGTCTCCCACTTCGGTTTAAGTCCATCCTTGTACATAGTTGCATGCTTGGTAGGTTGCATCTTGTCACATCATGCTTTCATTATATCATGTTTGCATGTTCTTGTTACATTAGTTTAGCTTGCATGTTAGGTCGCATTGCATTGTATCTTGCATGCTTAGCACATTGTACATTTTCCATGTTTAGGTTGCATCGCATTTGGCATGCTTTGCTAACTTAGCCATTTTGTATACTTGAGTCATATTGCATACATGCATTGCATTATGTTTGGTTTGGGGTGTCAAACCAAACATGAGGAGTGAGGTGTGTTCGTACTTAAAGTGACGAAACACGTCTCAATCCTCGGTCGCCGACACTCTTGATCCAACATGATAGAGTGTGTAGCACTCATGTGTTTTGTTGCATTCATTTACATTGATTTGCAAACTTGGTAACCCTTTGGCCATCATGCATCGAAATGCGTGATTGGTGGCCCAAGGACCGAGGGCCATGCTCCCTTGAGTTCATTGTATGATAGAGAGAGTGACTATTCACACATTGCTTTGAAAATTTCATGCCATGCACTGTCTGTCCTCTGTTGCAGCAAAACCAGTATTCTGCAGGAATAAATGGGCCGGGCCGGCCACTTTTAGTGCCGACCAACCATCAGTGTCAAGCCGGTGTTCCAATATTTGGCCGATCAACCTATTCTCATAGCCGGTGACCTTGTGTTCTGGCCGGTGACATTCCACAACGCTAAGGAAATGTTTCAGAAGCATCACAAATGTTTTCATAGTTCTCAGAGGTGCAAAACAGTGTAAATAGAGGCAACAGTGGCATGGCGATGGGTTTCCGAGCGAGGCGAATCGAGCATGCATTATCCAAGCATTCCGAGGCAGGAGCTGCGGCGGCCACTTTACTGCTTTAGTAGATTAGTTAATTTGTTAGTTTATTAAGTGTTTTGTAATAATTAATTAGTTAGTTATTTTGTTAATTTGTATTATTTATTCGGGCCCCTCCGAGCGAGGGCAATTGTGTAATAAGTGTGCGTAAATGTGTGTATGTCTTCCAACCCCACGTCTTTCTCCCTTTTATTTACTAGCTTATGATGGTTAGATTAGGGCATGTTTCAATTAGTATACTTATGCTCGCATGTTTGCATCCATTCATTTGTCTTGCATGTACCGGGCTCGGCGCATCATGCTAACTGCATTGTATTTCAATTCCAAATTGAATACATGTTATCTGTTGCATCTCATATGCCATCTTAGAGTAGCCGAGCCTATTCTAGTTGCATTTTTGCATGTGTTGCATTAGCCATCTTAACATGAGCTAGGATCATGCATTTGATTACTAACTAGTTTATGTTTTGGCTTGGAGTACTAGGTAAGCATTTACGCTTTAGCATCCTTGCATGAGTGTGAGTGACTGCCATGATAGCATGCTTACCATGAGGCTATGTGCTTATATGATATAACTGCCTGAATGCCTGTGGGTGAAGGTTGGATTATCACAATTGGAATAATGCATTGACTGGCGAGTTTTAAAGCCCGAGAGTGGCAAATCCATATTTTAGCCTATTTGCGAGTAGCAAACCATTTTAAAAAACAAGCATGAAATGTTTTGTTCCAATTCAGGCGTTCCAGTCCTATACTTGTATGCTGTGCGCATCACATAGTAAATCTAGGTTAATAACCGGGATAAGAACGCATAATGTTTTTCAAAACTAGATATCATGGTTAGTAGAGGCCGATCTTTGATCAGGCGAGCGGGGGTGCTCACGAAGTGAACCTTCCCCCAATCGTACCCAAATGCTCGAGCCGAGGCAACTTTGGTGATGACGAACACGTGGCCTTAGGCAACGAGGTCAGGGTTTTCTAAATTTCTCCAAAAATAAAATATTTAGGTGGCGACTCTATATCTGGCAAAGCAGTCCATGTTTGGCACTCCTTTCCTAAAAATTTGTTTTCCAAAAAATGATTATGCCAGATTTGGACTCTTTGATGATTCATCGGTCTTGCATTGCACTCTGCAAGATTAGATACAAGACCATGACATTGAGTCCTGAACTGTAGTGAGCCCAAAATGAACAGAACGGGGATTTCCCCCCGAGACGTTCGGGGACGTCTACAGTTTCTGGTGACTCTGCTGGGGAGTTTAGAGAACTTGACTTGAACTCATGATATCCTGTTTTGATTACACTTATGTGTTTATTTGCATTGCATATGCATTGGTGTGCCTAGGACACTGGGTTTGCCATCTGCTATTCCTGAACGGTTTAGCCTGAGGCTACGTGCCATAAGGCTGACCGGTTACGGGCTCTGCCACATTGGGAACACAAACCCCAGTTGTTTACCGGGGCAACCCTTTTTGACCATTCGACGTAGTGCATATTCGGAATCCATAGTGACCCATTCCAAACTAGGACAGGTTGCTTACCCGAGTTTAGGTTGTTTGAAACTGCTGCGTGCGTAGTGAAACCCTAGCTCCTGACAAAATAGGACAGGGAATCCCTACCCCAACATAGGGGTGTTTTGGCTCACTTATTTGTTATGTGCTTTTGGAGTGCGCCTCCACAGGAATGCATGTATCAGTTTACAAATTTGGGTATCAAGCCTGTGGGCACCAGTATCAGTGTTTTGAGAATCAGTTATCCGCAGGTATCAGATTCAGACTTGGGGCAGTAGTTTGGGGAACAATGATTAGTATCTGAGAACAGGGTATTCAGCTTATCAACGTGTGTTGTGATGCCCAACTATGTGTTGTGTGTTTATTTCATGCTGTTATACTGTCCGTTTGTCTAGTTGTTTGTTTCCTTATTATTGCTTTATTTATCTTTTTGCTAGGGGGTAGTTTAGCATAATTGCTCCTGACCAAGCAGATATTTCCCAAGCACTCTGGACTACAAGGTCGCCGACTCAATCGATCTGAGGATCTGGTCGATGGACAACCAATGTTTCACTTTTTACCCCGGTTATCAGACGGAGGTTGAGAAGACACAGTGTATCCGAGCAGAGGTTGCCAAATCAGTGGTTTTTGAGCAGTTAGGTTGGGATTCCCGAGGCTGCTCCAGAGATAGACATACCGGTAGTTTAATCAGATCAGAGCAGTATGGCAAGCTTGGTGGAAATGGTCTGGCAGCTCCAGGAGAGTATGAAAACCATGCAACAAGACGTTGTCCGTCAAGCAGAATTTGCCAAACAATAGGCCATGGTCATGACCCAACAGGCAGAGCTAATCACCAGGCTGCAGGAGCAAGCTGGGGCATCCGCTTCACACCAGGCTCCTTCCCCCCACCGAGGGTGACAATACCCCGGAGAGACGGCCAATCTCCAGAATGTCCAAGAGGATACAGATATCCCAACGGGGCCACTTCCGCCCCCGATCCTACCTCAACTATCCAAGGTGCCCACGCCTATCAATCAACCGGACTCTCCCTTCAAGTTCGAGGTGGACCCCACGGCATTAAAAGTAAGCAAGCTTGAGAAGCTGTTCAAGAAGTCCCAGGGGGGTCAAGTCCATCCCTGATATTGAAGATGGGTTATATCGACGCAGCTGTGACGTTGCCGGATAGATTTAAGATGCCGCATATTGATCGATTTAATGGATCCGGGGATCCCATGGTGCACTTGAGGTTGTTTTCAAATATCGTAAGGCCGATGGGCCCTCACCAGGCTACAGAAGCTCTCTTTGTTTGGCCCAGACCCTTGTCAGGGTGTAGCGGCCATCTGGTACGCAAAATTGGAAGATGATGTCAAGAGGAATTGGGATGAGATGGCTGAGGCTTTTGTTGCCCAGTACTCCTATAATACACAAATCGAGATTACAATCCGTGATCTTGAGACAACTAGGCAGGAGCCTAAGGAGAGCTTTTCTGAGTTCGTAACCCGATGGAGGGCCAAGACCTCAATGATGACCCTAAGGCCCACTGATAAAGATCAGATTCGGATGATTGTGCGCAATCTCTAGCCTAAGCTTCTGCAGAAAATGATTGTCCTCCCATTCCCCACCTTTTCAGATCCGCACGAGATGGGAGTACAAATCGAGGATGCTTTGAAGCAGGGCTTGATTGACAATGATAGAGAGCAACCCAGGAGGAACCTTCAACAGCCGCAGTACGAATGCAGGCACAAGCAGTGCTGCAGCTGCCAGATCTCAGGAAGTAAGCATGGTCACCACCAGCACCCCAAGAACCCCTTGCAGCTACACCATTCACCGATGCGTCCTGTAGTAATTTGCAAACAGCCAGATACCCACCCAAAAGCCAAAGAGCCTTCGCTCCACTATATATGCCCCTGTCAAAAAAGGGAACTTGAAGCCCCTAGAGCCGCAGCCATTGCCGGAAAACTTCCCCCTTCCCACAACCCAGCCAAATACTGCTTCGTTTCACCAACAGCACGGTCATGACACCAACTAGTGCTTCCGATTACGCCATGAGGTTCAGGATCTCATTGATAATGGGGTGATTATGCCTCCAGAAAAACCCAATGTCACAACCAACCCTCTCCCACCACACAACCAAGCTCTACCTCCCAAACGCATCAACTTTATCCAGATTGGGGTCGTGGTCTTACGATCCTAGTATATATATCACCCCGTCCCACCTACCTAAGCCGGAGGTGTTCCTTCCTGACTGCACTAACTTGTGCATGTTGGACATCTCCAGAACCCAACTTGAACCAATGGTGGTGACCTGTCGAAGGCAGAACAGGAAAGATTTCAGAGGAGAATGGGATTATTGAGTTAGAATCTGAGGAATCTAGGAGTTTTGCTGGGGAGGTATACAGTCCGAGTGACTACATTCTGTCAGTAGGCCAGGTCGGGCCAAATGTGTAATTGCCGGCAAGGGTAGAGCTTTGTGTGTAATACAGGGGGTTAGATTTGATCAGGGGACAGATAACTTAGCAGCTTTGGAAGGGGACATGGCCAACCTGCAGTTTTTCGAAGAACAAGACTCGGCAGTCACTGGTTTGATTTTGAGGAGTCAACAGAGGCTACAGGGTGGCTTGAAGACCAACCAGACGTCGTTGAAGAATCTTATCTGGGACAGGGTCTGTTAGGAACAAGGACATCAGTTGTGGCCGGAAAGGCCGAAGATCAGAATGCATCACCGGAGAGCGCCGATATCAAGAATTTCACTCAGGATTTGGGCATTGTGAATACAGGGAATGTTGAACAGCAAACTGTACTGACGCAGTTGGAACAGGAAGGAATCGAAGAGTCTCAAAGAATCAGAAAAAGCTAAGGCCCCTGTGGGGACTGGAATTGCTGTGTGCACAAGGATAGAGAGTGCTGTGAGCATATGGAGAGAGGATACTGTAAGTACAAGGACAGTGGCAACAGAGCCGGACAAGTGTCTGTCGGCTACCGATGGAATGTGGTGAGAGGACGATGATTTATGTCCTTGCCCACACAGGATGAGGATTGGGGGGAGTAACTAGCCAGACGATACCTGGTACATTGGTGAAATTGACCATATGACTAGAAGCAGGCGGTATTTCAAGCCCCCATACCTAGATTAGCCAGAGGCATCCGGGGAAGGACAATGAGGCGGAGAAACAAAAAGAGAAGCAACTCAAAGAAGAGGCTGTACTGAAGCAGTTGAAAAAGATATAGGCAGACATCTCCATCTGGGGACTGCTATGGCTTCACGTGTTCACAAACAAGCTGTCTTATCGGCGATGGACAAGGCCAAGCTCTCGATAGACACCACGCCTGAGCAGCTGGTGGGATTGGTTTTTCTTGGAGGGGCTTCCCCGTTGTTGACCTTCTCTGACAAAGAATTGCCACCTGAGGGTGCGAATCACAACAAGCCACTCTACATCTCTGTGGAGTATAGAAACAAAATGGATGCCAGTGGTTTTTGTTGATACCCGGGGTCCGCCATCAATGTGTGCCCGGCAAGGACTGCATTATGCAATCGGTTTAAAATCGCAGACTTTGTACCGACAGCCCAGGTAATTCAGACATATGACAACATGAGCAGAGAGGTAATGGGCACGGTGAAAATTCAGACCCAGGTTGGCCCAGGACAGCATGAAATTGACTTTCACATCTTGGAAGTTCCTGGGACTTTCAATTTACTCTTGGGGCGGGCGTGGCTGCACCAGGTGAGGGCAGTTTCATCCACCTTGCACCAGATACTAAAGTACCCCCCATGGGAAGAGGGTGGCCATTGTTTTCAAAAATTCATCGATCTATCCACACGCCAGAAGTATCTATGCCAGTATTGGAAATTAAGCATGGAATGGAGGATGTGTTCTTGTCGGGTTTTACTCTAGCCGAGGCCAAGGTCGTGCAGAACATTTTAGCTGTTAATGAGGGCGTCTACGTCAGTGCACAATCAGTATACCTCATGAACAAGCTTTAACACGTCCCTGGGATGGGATTGGGAAAGAGTGGCCAGAAGAGCGTCGCTGTATCGTGCCGAAGTGCCGCACAACCTGCATACCTTTGGGTTTGGGTTATCTGCCCACCAAAGAGGATTGGGTGAGAAAAGGTAAGGAGATGGCTAGAAGAGCCAGAGTGAAGCAGGCGGGGAAACCTTTTGAGCTAATGCACCGACCCATCCAAGGTACCCTAAACAGACCTTGGACTTGCTGATTCCTCGGTTTAAGAAGCTGAATTTCGCTCATCTACTAAGGGAAAACAACAGGTTTACAGATTCACTAGCAACTCTATCTTCCATGATAGACATCCCTTTCGGAGTCCGGATGCGTCCAGTCATTATTGACCAGAAATTTGTGCCAGCCTACGAGTCGATTGCTGCTATAGATGAAGTGCAAGATGAGAACCCCTGGTATTACGATGTTTGGAACTTCTTAGAGAAAGAGGCGTATCCACCAGGAGCAAATGCCAAAGACAAGAGGGCAATCAGAAGAATGGTCGTTCAGTTCATCATCTGCGGGGGTAAATTATTAAGAGAGGTCATCTGGAAATGCATAAACTGTGTGTTGATGCTGAGGAATCGAAGCGCTTGATGGAGGCCATCCATGGAGGAGAATGTGGTGCACACATGAACGAGGTGATGCTAGCCTGGAAAATCCTCAGACAGGGTTATTACTGGTCCACTATGGAGGAGGATTGTATCGGCTTTGTTCGGCGTTGCCACAAATGTCAGATCCATGCAAATCGCATGAACATCCCACCGTCAAAGCTATACAACAAGACTTCACCATGGCCATTTTCAGTTTGGGGAATCGATGTGATCGGGGCTATTACTCCAAAGGGGTCGAATGGGCATGAGTTCATTCCTAGTCGCGATAGATTATTTTACAAAGTGGGTTGAGGCTTAATCTTATGCGGTGCTGAAGGCTTCACATGTTGCGAAGTTCATCAGGAACAACATCATCTGTCACTACGGGGTCTCAAACGAGATCATTTCAGACAATGGTTCCTACTTCAAGAAGGAAGTGATTGACTTGTTAGAGAAATACAATGTGGCTTTTCATAAGTCATCCACATATCAGCCGCAGACCAACGGAGCAGTTGAGGCCGCCAACAAGAACATCAAACACATACTGTAGAAGATGGTGGAAACCTACCGAGATTGGCCAGATAAGCTGCCATTTTCTCTGTGGGGCTACCGAACTTCAATTAGAACTTCTACTAGGGCAACTCCGTATTTGTTAGTCTATGGGATGGAGGCCGTTCTACCCATCGAGATTGAGGTTCCGTCATTGCGAGTGCTGGCTGAGTGTCAGATAGCCGAAGTAGATTGGCAGCAGAGCAGATTTAAGGAACTCATGCTCTTTGATGAAAGAAGATTGAAAGCACTATACCATGTTCAAGGTTATCAGCGTAGAATTGCCAAGACTTTCAACAAGAAGGTTAAGTCCCGGAATTTGAAGGAAGGAGATTTGGTGCTCAAAGATAATCGAGCCCCCATCCACGACCCTAGGGGCAAGTTCAGACCTAATTGGACTGGTCCTTACATCATCAAAGCTATCTGGTCTGGTGGAGCTGTGGTTCTGATAGACCTAGATGGCCTAGAGTTCTCCCAACCGATCAATATGGACAAGTTGAAGAAATATTACCCTTGAGAGGCTCGCTAGGACGAAAACCCGAAAGGGTGACCTAGGCAAAAATTAGAGCATAGAAAATTGGAAATTATAAAAACTGAGCTTGCAAGGTTGAAAACCCGCAAAGGGCGGCCTTGGCAAAAGTTAGAGCGTAAAAGGAGAGTGAAAATACTCGAGTGAACCCGAGCTTGAACTACGTAAGGCTTGATTCCCATCTTTGGGATACGTAGGCAGCTTCATCCTGAAGTTCAGCCATAAACATTTCCCCTATCAACTTTGTCCATTTGATCATCTTGGTCATCTTTGTCTATTCAGCATTCAAGAGCTTCAGTTGTGATCTCCGGTACAGTGTTATTCAGACTAGGGGCAACTTTCCAGTTGCTGAGATCCGGGGTTGTGCATCTCAGTGACAGATTTCAGGCATGTCCAGTTCTGATCCATATCGAAAATGGTTTTGAAAAGTTTTAATAAAAGTTGATTTTGCTCAAATTAATCTTTTTACAACTTAGACCATTTTTGGACCAAAGCAGAAAATTTTCAGTACCCACAACCTTCAAATTCATTGATTTCAATACAGAGTTCTCTTGCTCTTGAATACAAATTGAAGTTGCTTTTTATTACATTCATAAAGAAAACTTGAAAGTACTAATAAAGCAATAAATCCGAGGCATAGATGAGTCAGGTATTCCTGCGCCCCCGCCCAGAGCTGGTCGAAGCCTCTAATGCCAAGCTGGGCCCAATCTGTGCCTCTTCGTTGAGCCAATCTATGCATTCATCAAACAAAGTGCAACTGAAAGTGGGAACGGGAGCCAGGAGCTCTCTAGTCCTCCATGCTGTGGCATACTGAGCAAGCTGCGCACCTCGGACTGGGAATGCAGCCGGGTACTCTATCCCTTCTGCTGGGCAAATCTGATCATGGCCAAACTGGCACTGGAACTGGAATGGGAAGTAGAACACACAGTGAGTCAAGCCAATCAACTGAATCCTGGTTTGCCGGGACATGCTGTAATTTATTACCGGTAGGTTGAGCCAAGGGCAATGCCAAGCAATGTGGTCTGCGGAAAAATTGCACATCCAATCAAACCACCAGCCCTCATTCATGGCATCGACTAGACGTTGTCAGAAGAAATAGCCGCGAGCTGAGTATGTTGGGCATGAGTCCATAATCTGCAACTTATCCATCAACCACACCTGGGGAGGGATGAAAAATGAGAGATTAAAGAATAGAGAGATATATGATGAGAGAAAAGTGAGAAAAGGGTTTTGAGAGAAAAATCGAGCCTAAGGGCCAAGTGATGTGAGCAATACATATATGAGATTGGGTAGGAAACATTACCTGCAGCAGTAGTGGACTCCCCGCAAATCTGGTTGTTTCTCGGCGATGGAACGCGTCCAAGCCCATCAACGTCTCAGCCAGTATCATTGCAATGCAACTCTTGCCCTCCCTTAAGCCTTGAGCGACCTCGATCAATCGGACACTAGATCCTCCGGAGCCTGAGGCCAGCAAGAAATGAGATAGCATGCACAAGCAAAGGGCGTGTCACCGAAAGCCTTGCCAATGATGGTCACCTCGGTCACTGGCATTGGAAAACCGACAAATCAGACTCAGAACATCAAGCATTCCGTCATTAATCAAAGATCGAGCGTCGTGCATCGTGAGCCCACATATTCGCCCTAAGGCTTGAGCATGGCCGAAACAAAGTTGGGGCATGATTTCTTCGTCACGCTAGGATTCCATTAAAGCTTGGAAATCTTCGAAGATAGGACACATCTCTTGCCCGCAAAAGCTAAAGACATGTGTTACTGGATTCCAAAACTTTGCCGCGACATGGAGAAATGGAAAGTGCAGTGGAGTGCGACTCAGTGTGAATAGTGCGTTTATACCAAAGCCCCGGGAATTTAGTTTTTCCGAGCCATCCAAGTTGGCAATCCAAGCTGTGAGATTTTGGACAAGAAACTCTTCCATTTGGAGCAAATCAGTGTTAAATTGAGAAAAACTACGAAGCTGAGGCTTTTTGTAGGGGATAAGGTGTGAGTGGAAGACATGTGTTAGCATTCTGGTGGTTCTTGCCATTTGTAGCCGGCCGGCCAAAAATAGCGCCGACCAACCACCATTTTTGGTCGATTTGCCAAAACCTCTAGCCGATGGACATTTCTTGAGGCCGATGGTCTTCCCCTGTGGCCGATGGTCTTCCCTCTCATTCCCTGAGCTGTTTATGTATTGAACATGCTGAGAATATATGGTTGGCACCACTTCCAATGCCCTCAGGTGATATTGTTGCGGAATCACGCCCATTTGCTTATCGAGTTGTTGCACATTTGCTTATCGAGTTGCATGCCACGTGCTTTAAGTTTTTGTTTTGCTTATCAAGTTATACTCGCACTTGGTTAGCTTATCGAGTCTTTTGTTTTGATTATCGAGTTACTTTTGTCCTTGCTCGGTTCACTACCTAATTATTACGAGGCAAACGCTTACTTTTCAAACAATCAAAAGATTCAAATCTCATTTACGTTGTAATGCAATGCGATGCATGAAGAGTACTAATGTAACACCTTTTTGGACAAAATAATTGTTTCATTACCATCATGTCTTTTGCACAAAAAAAAAGTAGTTTTGAGACAATAAAACCTACCTGAGGCAGTGCAATGTGCTTAAACTACCAGTAAAAAGATAAGTAAAGCAAAAAGGGAGCAGAGCAGCAGAGTGTCCGGATTAACACTAGTAGCCTCCCCTTGTAGCCGGTGCATCTCCTACACCCTTGTTTGGGTCAGATATGTGGTTTGGCACCTTCATCACTCGAGACAGTGCAAGGAAGTGCACTCTTGAAACCCTAGTAGACCTTCGTGTTGACCTCGAGCTGTGTCTTCTATGAGCGATGTTCGGTACGTGCGAGGAGCATCATTTCCCGTATCCTTTTTGTGTCTTGCGAATTCCACAAATCGCTTCAATTATGTTGTATTACATTGCTTCATTAGGCTTTGATAAAGAACGCTCGTTACGTGTCTTGCATCAAGTGATGCCTCATCTTGTTTTGAGGTTGCATCTCAACATCATGAATAACATGCCTTTACCATGCTTCATGTGTTTATACACCTTTCTTCCCTTCTTTGCATTTTTATACACATTGCATGCGTTGTCGCGTATTGCTTTACTTATATGTGTTCAATTTCCTTTTTATACACATTGCATGCATCGTCACGCATTCCTTTACTTATATGTGTTCAAGTTCCTTTTTATACACATTGCATGCGTTGTCGCATATTGCTTTACTTATATGTGTTCAAGTTCCTTTTTATACACATTGCATGCGTTGTCGCGTATTGCTTTACTTATATGTGTTCAATTTCCTTTTTATACACATTGCATGCATCGTCACGCATTCCTTTACTTATATGTGTTCAAGTTCCTTTTTATACATATTGCATGCGTTGTCGCGTATTGCTTTACTTATATTTGTTCAAGTTTCACTCATCATACACATTGTGCACGTTGTCACGTGTTCTTTACTTACATGTGTTTGTGCACTTTTAGCATTGTTATGCTTCTTCCACCCGCATTGTCATGCATTCCCTCACTTGCGTTGTCACGCACTTTCAATTGCATTATTAGGCATACTTCTAACAATGTTGTACTTGTTAAGTTTTCTTTCTCTTTCAGGCATGATATTATATGTACGGTTCATTTGAAGCTGGAGCGACCAGACGAACCGCACAGGTATTGTATTCTCTGCGTGAAACGTAGCGAGAATTGAATAATTCTCTTACACCCTCTCTGCATTGTAGTGTAGTTTGGTTTATGCTTGCTTAAAACTGTTGCATGTTATGCTTCGTTACAGCTTTCTTCTCATGATCATAAGTTATGCTCGGCTTTGTGCATTGTTTTGCATTTTGCCCCTGCCTCCGGGCGCATACCTTTATCTGTAACTTGTGTGCTTTGTCTAAGTCTTCAGCCTTGTCAAAAATGGGTCGTCTCTGGGCTTTGACATTCACTCCTGTCATTGTTATGACTTTTGAGTTCTGTCAAAGAGAGGCAACTATAGACACCCCATTTTTGACCATCCTCAAGACTTGGACGTCATCGTTTGAACACTCGGTGATCATCCATGTTCGTGTTCGTTTTGAGATCCCGAAGGACTCGGCTGCGCGCCTTGCCTTAGGATCTCTCGACTTGACTGTTTTGTACTTGGTTGTGGACCAAGGACTTGTGGTTTTTGCACCTGAGGGTAGGAGGTGGCTTTTTAGCCATCCCTTAAACCCACCGGCCATGGCATGAAGCCATCGGCCTTGCTTTCTTTCTACCGACCAATTGTTTGGTCGGTCAGCACGGATATCTGGTCGGTCGGCCATTTATTTGGCCAATTGTCTCTTTTTCTGGCCGGTACCTCCTTTTTGCCTTTTTCAGGCATTGTGTATGCCAGCTGTGCCAGCTAGAGTGCACAGACTTGTCATCCATACGTGTATGGAGGACTTGTACACTTTGCACCCTTTTGCTCTAAGCTTCTTGAAGAAGCTTAGAGCCTTTGTCTTAGCTTCCTCCAGAAGATTGAACCCTTTGTCTTAGTTTCCCCAAGAAGCTTAGACCTTTGGTCTAGCTTCTTGAGGAAGCTTGACTCCTTTGCTTTAACTTCTCTAAGAAGCTTTGGCCCTTGTTTTGTTCTATAAAAGGAGGCCTCTCCTTCCATTAGAGAGGTTCAGCAAAATCAGAGATATATATCTCATATATCACTCTCTATATATATATATATATATCTCCCTCTCTCTCTTTCTACATTTGTGTGTGTTAGAGTGCCTTAAAGTGTGTTTTGTTCTTACTTTTGTGCACAAACACCTAGTGCTACACCATACTTGGGTTGTTGAGGTGTTGAGAGGTTGTTCTTGGAGGCTTTGAGTTGGTTTTGATCAGAAAAGGGGGCTGGAGTTGGTGTTCTTGAAGTGTTCTTCAAGGGTGAGCACTATTGCTTTATATTCTCCATTCTTGCACTAGCTTTTAACCTATCTTGCATGCTATTTTGAGCTTTATGTATAACTGATAAAAGTTCTGATTTTTCATGTTTAAGATGTTTGTTTAAGGTTGCTTTTGGGTTGGGGGTTGTTTACACCCTCTTAGGCCTTGTTTAGCCCCTTTTTGTGCCTTCTTTGTTGAGCTTTGGGAACTTTCGTGTATTGGCCTTCTCACCACTGAAATCCAGAGGATTTTCAGTGGTGGTGAAGGGGTTTTGAGGTCTTGCATAGGGAAGGGACACCCCTCTCCCCTTTTGTCTCATTTGCTTATGTTTTTGGCTCATAAAGGTAGCATGCATGCTTAGTTGTTTTTAGCTTCATTTCAGTGGGTATTCAGTGTTAGTTCATCATATTATATCTCTGTTTTGGTTGGATTGATAGTCCATTGCATGCATCATACACTTGTTTTGTAATCCCCTATATTGTCATAACATGCATCTTGCATTTGAACCACCATGCTCACATGTTTTGGCTTAGCTTTGTGAAGTTTTTAGTCATGTTTTACCATGCTTGAGGTCTGACTTTGGTTGTCTTAGCCATGTTTTCCATGCTTTGTATAGCTTCTTTGCATTCTAGCTTGTAGGCTTTGAGTGTGTGAGTCATCAGCATGCTTTGCTTGAGCTATTTCAGTGATTTGGAATCACTTATCATGCTATTTCAGTCCATGTTTTATGCTTGTATGCTTGCATCTACCACCCTTTCAATGTCTTGAAGAGTTGTGGTTTTATGCTCCATGTTTGGGTCATAGTACATGCCTTTTTGTTTAGGTCCTTGGGCTGCCATATCAGTGGGTTTTGGGGTGTATTTTGATGCATGGAAACTCTATTTTTGGTTGCATAATCCATGCCATGTGTGGTCATGAGAGTTGTAGTGGAATGCTCTCTTTTGTAGCCTTGAATGCCCCCTTGTTTCATGCCCATTTCTTAACATGTTTTGGCTTTGTTTCATGCATGATTTAGTCTTGTTTTGGAGTGCCCTAGGACTGTTTTAAGTCATTTTGGTCCTTTGGGGTTTGGTTGACATAACCATGGCTTGAACCCTTTTGTTAGCCTCAAGTTTTGGCCTTCATTGCATACCTTACTTGCATGGTTTGGGTGATTTGGCATCATCCCTTGCACATTTTCAGAGATTTTCATGCTTGCCATTCGTCCATGTTAGTCTCTTTTGAATGTGTTTAAAAGTTCCCTCTTCATGTTTAGGTGATAGGCTAATTAGCATGCTTGTTTGCATTGCATTTTGGTGCCTTCACCCATCACTTTTGGCCACTATTTTGGGACATGGCTGAGGTCTCCTACTTCGGTTTAAGTCCATCCTTGTACATAGTTGCATGCTTTGTAGGTTGCATCTTGTCACATCATGCTTTCATTATATCATGTTTGCATGTTCTTGTTACATTAGTTTAGCTTGCATGTTAGGTCGCATTGCATTGTATCTTGCATGCTTAGCACATTGTACATTTGCCATGTTTAGGTTGCATTGCATTTGGCATGCTTTGCTAACTTAGCCATTTTGTATACTTGAGTCATATTGCATACATGCATTGCATTATGTTTGGTTTGGGGTGTCAAACCAAACATGAGGAGTGAGGTGTGTTCGTACTTAAAGTGACGAAACACGTCTCAATCCTCGGTCGCCGACACTCTTGATCCAACATGATAGAGTGTGTAGCACTCATGTGTTTTGTTGCATTCATTTACATTGATTTGCAAACTTGGTACCTTTGGCCATCATGCATCGAAATGCGTGATTGGTGGCCCAAGGACCGAGGGCCATGCTCCCTTGAGTTCATTGTATGATAGAGAGAGTGACTATGCACACATTGCTTTGAAAATTTCATGCCATGCACTGTCTGTCCTCTGTTGCAGCAAAACCAGTATTTTGCAGGAATAAATGGCCGGCCGGCCACTTTTAGTGCCGACCAACCATCAGTGTCAAGCCGGTGGTCCAATATTTGGCCGTTCAACCTATTCTCATGGCCGGTGACCTTGTGTTCTGGCCGGTGACATTCCACAACGCTAAGGAAATGTTTCAGAAGCATCACAAATGTTTTCATAGTTCTCAGAGGTGCAGAACAGTGTAAATAGAGGCAACAGTGGCATGGCGATGGGTTTCCGAGTGAGGCGAATCGAGCATTCATCATCCAAGCATTCCGAGGCGGAGCTGCGGCGGCCACTTTACTGCTTTAGTAGATTAGTTAATTTGTTAGTTTATTAAGTGTTTTGTAATAATTAATTAGTTAGTTAATTTGTTAATTTGTATTATTTATTCGGACCCTCCGAGCAAGGGCAATTGTGTAATAAGTGTGCGTGAGTGTGTGTATGTCTTCCAACCCCACGTCTTTCTCCCTTTTATTTACTAGCTTATGATGGTTAGATTAGGGCATGTTTCAATTAGTATACTTATGCTCGCATGTTTGCATCCATTCATTTGTCTTGCATGCACCGGGCTCGGCGCATCATGCTAACTGCATTGTATTTCAATTCCAAATTGAATACATGTTATCTGTTGCATCTCATATGTCATCTTAGAGTAGCCGAGCCTATTCTAGTTGCATTTTTGCATGTGTTGCATTAGCCATCTTAACATGAGCTAGGATCATGCATTTGATTACTAACTAGTTTATGTTTTGGCTTGGAGTACTAGGTAAGCATTTACGCTTTAGCATCCTTGCATGAGTGTGAGTGACTGCCATGATAGCATGCTTACCATGAGGCTATGTGCTTATATGATATAACTGCCTGAATGTCTGTGGGTGAAGGTTGGATTATCAGAATTGAAATAATGCATTGACTGCGAGTTTTAAAGCCCGAGAGTGGCAAATCCATATTTTAGCCTACTTGCGAGTAGCAAACCGTTTTCAAAACAAGCATGAAATGTTTTGTTCCAATTCAGGCAATCCAGTCTATACTTGTATGCTGTGCACATCACATAGTAAATCTAGGCTAATAACTGGGATAAGAACGCATAATGTTTTCAAAACTAGATATCGTGGTTAGTAGAGGCCGATCTTTGATCGGGCGACTCACGAAGTGACCTTCCCTAATCGTACCCAAATTCCTGAGCCGAGGCAACTTTGGTGATGACGGACACGTGGCCTTAGGCAACGAGTCAGGGCTTCCTAAATTTCCCCAAAAATAAAATATTTAGGTGGCGACTTTGTATCTGGCAAAGCAGTCCATGTTTGGCACTCCTTTCTAAAAATCTATTTTCCAAAAAATGATTTGTCTGATTTGGACTCTTTGATGATTCATCGGTCCTGCATTGCACTCTGCGAGATTAGATACAAGACCATGACATTGAGTTCTGAACTATTGTGAGCCCAAAATGAACAAAACGGGGATTTTCTCCCGGGACATTCGGGAACGTCTACAGCTTGGTATTGTTATATTTGTTCTCATGAGTGAGATGTTTTGCATATATATATATATATTGTTGCATCGTTCTCATGAGTAGACAAGTGCTTTGATTTACGCGCGTATGTATATGCCAACCATCCGGAGAGTGTGGGTCAAACTCGGGACGATATCTCCGTACAAGTTTGGCTTCAGAGTGGTGTTAGGTATACAGGAGGCACATGGGATATATATGTAGGCCGGAAGTGGAGGCCGAAATGGTGGTGTTAAGGTACAAAGGTTTTAATTGTGAGTTTATTGGTATAATGTGAATTGTATTGATTTATACATGTTGAAAAATAGTAAATGACCTCGGTAAATTATAAAATTTGTGCAGAGGCATGTGTACGTGATTCTAAACAACTTTTGTGTTTTAACTTTTCATTAAAAAGATCTATTAGAACTTATAATCGGACGATATTGGTTATTGTAGTTTTTATTCATTTTTAGCAATGCCGATTTTAGAGGCTGTTTTAACCCATGAAACAAGCTCATTTTTATTGGTTTCGTGTAAACTGAAGTAAAACATTATTATGCACACCGTTCATGTCTTGAACTTTTCTGAAAAAAATCATCTTAGTGCAGTTTCTGTTCATTTTCTGCTTCAGATTTTTCGATTGAATTCCATCTAGGTTTTTATATCAAGTTTTTGTCTCAACCTATTCAATTTATGTTAAATTCGTTCGCGGTGCCTTTTAGGAAATTTAATTTTGTACAACTTTTGTTTTTTGAGTTTTGGTCAATTCGAATTATTTAAGCATGAAACTGTGCATTTCTATACTTCTTCAGCAAGTTACTTATGAATAAATTATACTAACTTTATTTTTTGCAGGATGGTGGGTCTTACTAACTTTTTTATGCAGGGTTGACCCACCATATTTTTATTTCTATTTTGTTTATTTTATAATCAATTTATATTTCGTTGTGTACGGGAAAGAAACTAAATGCCACTGTATCTCGAGAAACAACCCATTTGTCTCGGTACTATTGGAACTACTTGTCTTGTCCCATAAGAAGAATTGAATGTATTTTTGTTTGTGTCTGGTGGACACGTGGATGTTAAATCTTGTACTCGTACCAATATATCTGTATACTGACCCGTTTTGTCTCTTGGCAACTTGGGTGCGTTCTGTTTAAGTGCAACCGAGCTTCCTTTGCAGGATTAGTTGAGGCTACGGTGGTAACGTTGATTAACTATAGTTTTTGGGCATGTCTCTTGGATTTATTTTGTTTTCTTGAGCTTAGGGTTAATATTAGTTTATGTATTTATTATTTTTTTATGACTTTAGTATTAGGATAATTTGGCATGGTTTGTAACTATACATTATTTAAGTTATTTTGACTATGTATTGTTACTTTAATGTTGGAGGTATTGGTTAGTTATGAAATTATGGTAGATTGTTTAGTTGGCGTTTAGTTTTTTTGTTTCACCCCTAGGATTTAGATGATGGAATATTGATTGGAGTTTAGTCCTAATTTAATATTTAATTGTCCAAATTTTGGGGCGTGACATTTGGATTATTAACCGTTAAGGGATTGGAAATAAGTTCAATTTCTATGAAGAAGATCCAATGAAAAGGAACTTACCTAGGAGAGGAAACGAAATGAGACTAAGTTGTATGACTGATTTTGATACAAGTGTCTTAAGTTTGGAGAACCAAACTTTCTAAGGGGAAGAGACTATGACAACCCCACCATGTATAATAATTAGCATCTAATTACTTAAGTAGATTTGAATTTTAATTGCTCATTATTCTAATTTAATTTGGAATTTATGAAAGTTGTGGAGACTGATTTGTATATGATTGTATTGAGGATTTATTTTGGAATTATAAATTGAAAGCCTAAATGGCTCAAGAGAGTATAATTGGTGAATTGAATTATTTTAATTTCGAGTATCAAACCGTATGAGAGTTTAATTAAATATTCGATTCAAACTTGTAAAATTGAGATTTGATTAATTGGGTCTGAATTGGAGTTAATTAAGTTATGAAGATCTGAATTAAGATTCTTATGAATTAAATTTACTTATGAGGTGTTGAATTTGAGTATATAATTTATTGACGGAGATTTTGCGTATGATTTAAATTGAAGGCCTTAATGATTTAAGAAGCCAAAATTGAAGATGGAAATAAGCTTAATTTGACATTTGGAAGCGTTTCGGAGTTTGATTAAAAATCTGATTCAGAATAATAAATTTAAATATAATTAATTGGGCTATAATGGAAGTCAAATTAGATAGATTAAATTATGTGGGATTTGTGATTAGTTATGATTAATTTAATTATGTGCTAATCAAGATTTATTAAGACTGAGTGTTGCTCAAGTAAATTAATCTTAATCATAAATTGAATTATGAAAGAATCTAGAATTGAGGGTGTATGTGGGTATAGGTGTATTAAGCATTTAAGTGGGTGTGTGTATATGAGTGTTGTGTTGGAAGCTCAATATTGTGTGCATGTGTGCTTGAGGTGTCAACAAGAGAGGGTGAGCTTGTGTACCTCTTAATATGAAATGAGAAGGAAAATGAGTTCATTTATGTGTATGTGCTGAAAGGAATAGAGCCGAGAGAGAGAAGAACAAAGAGAGAGAGAGAGAGAGAGACCAACTTTATCTGCTAGAATGGTGAAGGAAAGCAAGGGGAAAGGTTGGAAAAAGTGAAGAATTGAAGAGAGACTCAAGGAATTGTGAAGAAACTCATCAAATTGAAAGTTTTGGGTAAGAAATTAAAGCTCAAATCTTGTAGATAAATCATCTAGAAGCTGAACTTAAGAGGTAATTAGATTCAATTTCATGTAATGAAAAATAAATTAGCAAGAAAATGAGTTAGGTTAATGAATATGTAAATTGATCTCATAATGTCATTAAATTGAGTTTGATTTTGAACACTATGAAGTATTTGAGTTTTATATTCACATGCATCATGGATTTTGAAGACCTTGAGCTATTTAATCTTATACTTTGAATAGAAAAAGGAGAAGTCTTATGAAAACTAAGCTTTGGGTTAAACATTGAGTTAAGATCAAATTCTAATAGATTATTTTTGTAATTCATCATTTAAGTTTAGTTCTTGTTATTTTTCATGAAGTTGAACTCCATATTTACATGCATCATAGATTTTTAAAAGATTCGAAGGATCAATTCTATGATTTGGTATAAGAAGAGCAAGTTTTGGAAAATGATGAATTTATGAGCACTTTGAGTTTAATCTTGAATTAAAGGAATTTTGATATAAATGGTTTGATTTGGATCCTAATTTCACAGATGCAAAAATATTTCTCTAAGAGTTTTATAACTTCAATTTCATGATTTAAAGAAAATAGAAAAGAGTTAGAAATTAATTTCATGTAAATTGAACGGAATTAGTTAAAGGATGAAGAAATTGAATTAGATTCAAGATTACGAAAGTTGATTTAGAATTTAATTATTTTGGGGTTGATCTTGAAAGTTATAGTTAAAATAAGTTTCAAAAATTACATGCAATTGCATTGTACATTTGATTTTGAAGAATAATTTTTAGAAATCACGAGTTCATGGGTTTTGATTTGAATAAATTAATTAGTAATTATGTTTCATGATTTTGAGTTGGATTTTAAAGTGTTATTGCATGAAAGTTTTTGTATTAAATTTTATTTTAGAAAAATCCATAAGTTTCATGTTTAATTTCATATTTACGTTTCAAAGGAAAAGATGTTGAAAATATTTGCATGCATGAAGTTTTGTTTTAAATTTGGACAACTTAATGAGATTTTGAGTAAATGATTTACAAATAAGTAAGTGTTTATATTTTGTAAACTGTTTTCAAGGTTTTGATCAAGATATGTGAGTTTAAATATTGAAAGATGCATTTGGAAACCATTTTTGAGAAATTCAAAATTTTGAAAATTTTACAGACCGCTCGAGTAGACTAATTACCGCTCGAGAGCACATTGAAGGCTTCTAGTACTTTTGCAATGTTTTACAGACCGCTCGAGTAGACTAATTACCGCTTGAGAGCACATTGAAGGCTTCTAGTACTTTTGCAATGTTTTACAGACCGCTCGAGTGACTAAAGGTTCGCTCGAGCAAACAACTATTTTCAGTATATTTTGGAAAATTGCATTTAGTTTGCATTTTCATTCACATCTCTTTCCAAACATTCAAGACATGATTTCTAACTCAATAAAGATTAATAAGCTAAAAGAATAAGTCATTAATTTAATAATAATTGATTAAGATGCTAAGTAAGAAATCGGTTTATTGGAAAAGGACTTAGTAATAAAAAAATATGTGAAATGAGAACCTAATTCATTTGAATAAAGAAAGAATACGCGTAGTAGATCTTCATATTACTTCGATGGAAAAAGACTAGAGAAATCAAGTTTGATCAAGAAGTGATATTATGTTTCAATATGTATATGTTATGTGTTTGTGTAGGCCACGCGCTATTGTCTACCTGATCTGTCGAATCTGTCTGATCTGCTTCTGGAACTATTTATAAGTAATAACTAGTAAAGCTATATTCAATTCTATTTATTTTCTGTATAATGAATTAAGATCTGTTTTCTAAAATGATATGTTATGTACAATGAAGGATTGTCCAATTTCTAACAATGTATTCGTGGCTTCCTTAGCATCATGTGATATCTGTTAGCTGTTATCCGGTATCGGAAGTTCCATTATGGAAGTTAATATGTCTGCACTCTGTTACCTATACCAGAAGCTCCATCATGGGGCTCAACATATTTATTCTCTTACCCGGATCTGGAGGCTCCTTTATGGAACTGGTTACTCATAACCACTACATGTTCTACATCTATTCTGTATATGTTTTGTTAGAGCTAATGGATGTACCACGTATGATTAAGCGTGAACTTTGATTTTTGTATATGATTTGAACAAGAATATTGTAACGCCCTCAAAATAAATGCATAAATCATTCATTCATAAAATCTATAGACATAGGAGAATAAAATATATTCATTCATTAGAGTGTTCTTTACAAAAAGGGTTACATATTGACAACAAAAATAAATGTCCTACGGGCTCACAACTTTCCAAGTCAACACTTGGTTATAACAAAAGAGGGTCAGAAGCCCTTTACAATTAAAGCCCTCAGCTTGGAAATAAAAAAACGCATGTATACATGAAATGAAACAACAAAAATGGAGGCTTTAGCCCCAAAAGCTCCCAAGCTAAGTCCTTGGAGGCAGCATATCACCTGTACCTGAAAATGGTGTCCCAAATAGGATGAGCCAAAACCCAATAGAGATACACTAAACAGAATATGAGAATTAACTAAAATGTTAGCATTCGATAAATATTTCACCTTATAAACCAACTTGTACCATTCTCATGACCAATCAACAATTTCATCATATTCAATCTATTTTCCATCATTTAATCACGTTAATCCATTAACATAATCCGATGTTATCCAAACTGTTTTAAATGAGACTACAACTCATATAATAACACTTCAATAACAAACATCATTCAACATTCTATTCACATGCCATTTTACAGAACTACACCCGAGAGAACCGGCACCTATAAATATATAAGATTTTGGGACTTACACCCAGGACACTCCGGCCAACTTAGTTATCATTGGAGTCCATCCCCTATCTCTTCCCACACAATATACATATACAATGTATTTAAATACATAGTCATATACAATGACCCAACAATTAACATATTTAATGTGTTAATTCCACTACCACATTCAATGACATAATCCAATTGATTGTTTTAGTTTACCTAATCATCATGCAATGTCTACAACAATTAAGACTATCCTCCACTGATAGCCCAAAACAGTTATTTCTAAGCAGATAAATAAATCTATCAAACAGATACTTTATTTCATTTTCCATCAGTGAGTGATTTATCAATCCAACTACACCATTCAACCACAATTCCATCTGATTTCATGATTTCCAAAACAATTTCATATTCCCACAATTTACCAAATTAATTATTTAAACTTAATTAGGGCATTTTTTCCATTTTCTCAAACATCAACCCTAAGGCTCAATTTCATCAATTCTACACCAATAACCCCATTTTCCAAGGTCTCACATACACATGGTGCTCAACAATTAAAAACCCCTCTTTTGTAATTTCAAATCCAAAACCCTAACTCCCCAAAATTTTCACAACTCATCATTTATACACAATGACTAAAATTTATGTTAAAACTCATAAGAATGAGTAGTTTAACCCTACATCAAATGAAGAGACTCAAAGGAGAAGGAGAGAAACTTGAAAGTACTCCAAATGCAAAAAATTTCGGATCAAAACGAAGCCCACGCAATGCTCTACCTTTCTTACAAAGAGACTAGAGCAGAAGACCCCTAGAACAAGGTGTATTTGTAGAGAGAGAGAGTGTATATAGAGGGAGAGGCAGCCGGATCTAGGGTTTGAATGAAAGAGATGATGAAAAAGTAATGTATAATATGCTGCTACCAACTGATATATTCGAAGCTCGCTCGAGCGCAGGAATGGTCGCTCGGGCAACCAAACACAAAAGGGACCTCGCTCGAGCGAACAACGCGAAGCTTCAGGTCTGCAACCCAGACGCACGCTCGAGCGCAAGAATCTTCGCTCGAGCAAAAGAAATGCAAAACATAGAGCTTGCTCGCTCGAGCGTAAGAAAGCTCGCTCAAGCAAAGAATACCAACCTTCAGGTCCAAAAGAGACGCAGACGTACGCTCGAGCGCAAGACTACTCGCTCGAGCGAATAAACACAAGACACAAAGCTCACTCGAGTGCACAAACCCTCGCTCGAGCGAAGAAGCAAAACACCCAAGGCTCGCTCGAGCACAAAAAGCCTCGCTCGAGCGAAGAAAGAAAAACCTAGGCAGCAACCTTTTGTTTCAACTCACAACCAACCTGTTTCAAACCTGCCCAACACATCCCAAAACTAGAATACAAAGAATTAAAGGACGAAACAGAGATATATATACAACAATACTCACCCATGGAATCCAAGTCCATAATACTATAAGTAATGGGGGAAATCGGGGATCGCTATAAAATATGAATCTATTTCTGAATTTGAATTCTAATTTCTGAATCTGGTATGGACATCAATCATTAAAACCATTTACTCTGTTATTATTCACTGGGCTTCAACTCATTGTATTATTTATATATGTAGGTGATCAAGCGCGTGACCAGGCCTAGAGCTTCTGCCTAGACTTTGTTTTGTTAGCCAACCTATGTACCTCCCATGGAGGTTCCCGATATGTTGAGTGGTTATGGCTGTGTGCATAAAATTCAAGTTTTGTTTTCTTGTTTTGGTTTAACAAGTGTTTTTGTCTATTCTATATTTAGGGCTAAGTCCCTTTTTTGTCTAGCTTATATATATGATGATGTGTAAATATATGCATATAAAGTTTAAATTTTTTTGTCTCATATAAGTTTACATAACTCAATAGATGTTGTATATTTGTTATTTGCTTCTGCCAGCTCCTATATTATGTTAATCTGTCTCAGAGGCCTTTAGTAATTTCAGAATTATTGGCCGGTTACGATACTAAACCTATAGGGCAGGTTTGGACTGTGACACATTGCCTCCACTACCATCACCGCTACTCCACCACCAACCTCTTCCACCACCATCGCCACACCATCGCAATTGTTACCTTCGTTCCGTTACTTGCCGATCATAGTCATAAAAATAAAAAAATTAAAAATAAATTAAAAATAAAAAATAAAAAGATTTTTAAAAAGTAAAAAAAAATTATTTTTTTAGAATAAATAAAAAATATTTTAAAAAAAATAAAAAATTTAAAAAAATTAAATAAAAGAAAAGAGAGATGAATTGTTAATTGGATTCATTTGGCTAACCCATATTCAATTCAACCTAACCCGTTTAAACTCATTCATGGCCTAGTTTGAGTTGATTTGCTTTAAATACATAACTCGTTTTGACTTGTCCATACCCATCAATTATTTGTCACCTCTAACTAAAAGAGGGGTCATTATAATAATATTAAAATTATGAGATTTACCCTTTCTTTTTCTTTTTTTTTTTTTAAATATCAGGAGAGAGGTCAATGTAATTTACCCTATTTTCCCCCCTACCAATCTCTCTAATTTTAGAGTGATTCAAAAAGGGAATTGTAAGATTAATCAATAAAATCTCTCTATTTCTTTCCATTTCTCATCATTTATCTTCTCTTATGTAGTTCAAAAGAAATAAATAAAACTAAGAGAAAGCAATTTTGTTTCGTCTCCAAATCATTTAATCCAAACAAATTATAAATAAATATATGAACATAATCATTCTAATTTGCCAAAACAAGGAGAAATTATTTTTTGCTCCTATGCAATATCATGGGGGTGCTCTAATTAAATATTCATTAGTTAAATATAATACCTTTTGTTGAGTTTTTAAAAACAATTTAAGAAATGTCAAATGATAAATAATGTCAAACAATACACGAAGGGTTTGACTTTTTTAAAATTATCGTTTCAATTTGAGTGAGCATTTGGGTTTGGTAGACCTATTTTAGAATTGATTTTAGTATCCAAATTGTTCATTTTTTCAGACTTGTTAATTAAAATATTTATGCAAAAAATCAAAATAATTAGATATCAGTAGTTATATATTTAAACATTATTATTTTACAAAAATGGACAACAAATATAATTTTTAAAATAACTATTCAGTTTTTGTAATACAAATTTGATCAAACATGCAGTTACCGATGTTCGATCATCTTATTTTTTTTACATAAATATTCTACTCAATGATTTTTAAAAAAATAAATAATCCAGATCATCAAAACGAGACTTATGATAAACCTTACAAACCCTTCAAATTCTCTTGACATGTAACCTACCAGATAATGGAAAACCACCAAATAATCACTCAGCCCTTACGGACTAAGGAAAGAATCCTTAGGTACATATAAAAAGCAGCCATGCATTCAACCTTTACTAAAAGCTCCCTTCTCTTTCTCCCTCCATAGGCTGAGGAAAGAACCCTACACGCACGATAAAAAGCAGCCATCTCTTCAACCTTTACTAAAAGTCCCTTCTCTTTCTCCCTCTATATAGCTCTTTCCTATTACGTTCTGCTCCCTTTGCACTCTCTTCTTCTCTCTGTCTCCTGTCTCTCTCTCTCTCTCTCTCTCTCTCTCTAAAACTCTATTTTCTCAGTCTTAACGAAACAAAGCTGAAGATTTACAATTACCGAAAGCTGTTTACTCCAGTTTAGTGCCAATTCATCAGTAGAAGAGTAGATTCCTGCAATTTCGGTTCTACAATTCTCTTGGCCACGAAGGTGACTACTCTTTTATTTATTTATTTTTGTATAAATGCTCTTATATTTATTTATTTATTTATTTTTGGTCTGTGTTAATTTTTAATTTTTTAATTCGGCCACATGAGTGGGTCTAGGAAGTCGGTTTAAAGAGTAGGCTTCCATATCATTTTTTTTTTGATAAATTACAAATAGATATTTGAAATTTGCTTAAAATATAAATTAATACAGATAATTTTAAAAGTTACATTTTATTTCTCTAAGTTTTTAATTACATAACAAATGACATTCCTTATTAATAAATCATCAAATTAATAATTTTTAAGGATAAATTACAAATACACCACTTAAAATTTGTTTAAAATATATATAAATTTGAGAAATTACAAATATTCCCTTTCAGAATTTTTTATTTTACAGAATTAGTTAAAAACAAAATCCTAACTACTCTATCATACAACAATAAATTATCTAAATTGTTAATTCAAATATATTTTTAATATCATTAAAAATTGGTAATTGACTTTATTAGCCATTTGTTTTGCGATTATAAGGCAGGATATAATTTCCAAAATCATGGCACAATTCATGTTTAAGCTAATCTCATGAGATGTATTTGTAATTTATTCAATTTTTAATAATGTTATAAATATATTTAATTAGTAATTCAAATAATTTTTATTATGGTACAAAAAAATAATTATTAATTTATTTTTTTCTATTAATTTTATTAAATAAATTTTTTTAAACAAAAGAATATTTATAATTTTCATAATTACAAGGATAATTCATATTTTAAGCAAATGGATATATTTATAATTAATTCTTTTTTTTTATTTTTTATTTTATTTTTAAGATTGGATTGTACTTCCTTATCATTTTACTTCTATTTTGGGTAGAATGCCTTGATAACTCTACGAGATTTGAGTTGTAATCCTCTCCATATATACATCATCTGAATGTAATAATTTTTTTTTAATTTAAATTAATTATAAATTTACAATCATATTTTATAGCTATTAGATACGGAATGGAAATTCTCCATTACATATATGGAACGGAGAGGATAAAAACTCCTAAGCCTCTGTCTCCAACCAATTTCTTTTTGGATGGATTCCTTTCAGCCCATGATTTAGATTGGAGGGTGTTGTGTGGGGTTCGTTGGGCCTACTAACGGTCTCGTTTAATAATTCAAACGGTTCATTTTATTGGACTCTTTATATATATTATTCATACAAAATTAAATTAATTCGATATCTATAACCTATTTCATATTTGTCAGTTTAAAACAAACTTTTTTTTGGGATAAATTACAAATACATCACCTGAGGTTTACTTTAATTAGAAATTAATAAACATACCCAATTAGAAATTACATTATGCCCACTAAGATTTCTAATTTCATAACAAATACGCCATTTTATTAATAAATCAACAAATTAATTAATAATTTTTAATAATTTTAAAATTTATTTTAATTAATAATTCAAGTAATTTTATTATTGTTTAGGTGAACAGTTAGAAATTTTATTTTTTTAATTAATTATGTTAAATAAAAAATTATGTCAGGAAGGTATTTGTAATTTTTTAAATTACAAGAGACAATTCGTATTTTAAGCAAATCTTAAAGGGTGTATTTGTAATTTAACTTTTTTTTTTAGGGAGAATTAAAACATACTTGTTTATTTTTTAGAGATAAATATAATAAATTGAATAAATTATAATTATGAGATCAATCTAATTTTTTTGAATGATACACAAGAAAAGCCGATAGAATAAATAATTGAAATTATCAAAACAGAATTCGTACGGTCTAAACAACAACACCCTCTATATATAGGGAGAGATTGGAAGCTAAGTCTTATATATATATAATGGGTGGTGTTTGGGTGTGCAACCTCATATGCAGCCTAAGTATTAACCCTTGGAGTAGAAAGAAATCATCAGGACCATTGAATTGTTTAATTGTGGAAAATGAAAACCGGGCAACCGGTTAACCCTCGGATTAGAAAGAAGAAATTCACCGCTCCTAATTATAAACGCCATGAAGCAATCGAAAGACAGCAAGGCAATACTAATAATGTTTTGATACAGGAACCAAATTGCAATTCAGCATAAAACAATGGCTTCCTCATCATCCAACAGTGCACAAATCTTAAAGATGAAGCGACAAATAGCCGAAATCCAACTTCAGATTCTTGAAGCCGAAAAGGCCAAAGGCATAAATACAACACGAGAGGCTAGTGAGCCCAAGTTATCAAAAGAGGCCTATGAGCCCAAACTGAGTGGTGAGCCCAGTCAAGCCCACCAAGGACGTAGGTCCAGTTTGGTTCATCCACCGAACAGTAACAAAGCCGCAATTGAGGCTAGTAACAAGATTATTCCATTACGCAAGGAAAGGGCAAGGCCCAACACCTGTCTAGTGGTGAAACCTTACGTACAGCCCACTTCTGTATTAGCCCAAAGTCAGGAGACCACTTTTGATCTAGGTGACCGGTTAGCCCAAGAAACAGATCAGGTCCAAATAGCAAACCCTGCTGAGTTACGGCCGCCAAAGCCTTTAAAGCCCAGCAATGAAAAAACCCGAGATTTCAACCCGACTCAAATCAAACCATGGAAACCATCTACACCCGTTTCCAAAGACCAATTAGACATCCTGACATCAGCCTTCAATCATATACGGCAAGGAACAGGAAACCCTAAACCGATCAGAAACGTCGAAGCAGAGTTCAGCCGACTCAACAGACTGATCAAAAATTCAGTAGAATCAGAACAAAGAAAGAGAATTTCCGAGTTTGATCCTATAACATATAATGAAGAGATCGATCTTTCATATTTTCTTACTGAAGCTCCGATCAAATGGGAATTGTTTTACAACAACATTGTCCCAACCTTCTTCAGATTACTCGAAAGATGGAATCATCTCTATAAAACCATCAATAGTGCAGCTGACTGGGAAGAAGTTCTCAGAAAATGTTACAAGTCCACCGATGTACAAGCATTTAAGGACAAGGCACAACTATGGCGCAGTCCAGCAGGTGGAAAGCAAATTTTAATCAAGGCAGAGATTAGTTCAGACATCTTTGCAGAATTAATTGAAGCCGGTTTTATTCATTCAATTATTTTGGATGAAAATTCGGTAAGGATGGCAAACAAGGCCCATCCCACAGTCCAGGAGTTCATTGAATTCTTAGACAGAACCAGACTCCATAGGTCGACAATCAATCGCGACACTCTCTATGGAATACGTTTGATGACGGCACCTCCGATGTACGAATACATACATTGGACAACAGTTGGCGAATTTCTAGTCAGCAAGCCTCGTATTTTCCCAAGCATAATCTATATGCAAGAAGTCGCCAACATAGCCAGAAGTGTCGACTACACCAAACCAGAGTTAGTAGATGTCAATGACGACAACTACCGAGAAAGAGCCCTTCGACTACAACAACTCGAAGATGCAAGCGCTGACCTCAGCAAGCATTATGTCTGGAAAGATGACAAGCGCATCCTATGCCATGCAGAGCATGGACATCTCCGGTCCCACTTAGCAATACAATTTGCTACAGGGAATCAAGGAGTACTATGCCCTAAGCTGGAAGAGCATCTACAGCCAGCTAAAAGGCAGAAGACGACGAGCAAGGACAAGACCAAACTGACTCTCCACTAAAGACCCAAGACAAGACGAAGACTCTTAGGTGCAAATCTGACTGCTGTATGAACAGCAATGAGTCTATAATGAGTGCTTTAGTAAGCACGCGTCCTTTTACACGGCCTACCACTTGGTTCGCTCGTCTTTTGAGTCATGTCATGTGAATAGCTTTCCAACGACTACTACGCATCTGTGTCTTTTTGTGACAATAAGAGCATTTCGCCTACTCTTTTCAAATTTCTAGTCAAATTAAAATTATTTTACTATTTTAGATAGGCACTTTTTAATATTTACTATATTAAATTTTTTATTTTAATTTATTCTTATTAAAATATTATTTTTTATTATATTTTTAGTCTTTCTTTTTTATTAAATTGATAAGTTACTAGCTAAATAATTCTTAAAAAATGTAAAAAATAAAATAAAATAAATTGTCGTTGACTGGTTGGACTTTCAAACGGATATCCGATAACACTAATCTAGTGATAAACAATATCTCATTTGATATAGCGAGATACTATAATAAACATAAATTTTAATAATCTGCAAATAAATTTAATGAAATTGATTTTTTAAAATTTATTAGTTAAAAAATAATTTTAAACAGGTTAATGAGGATGCTCTAATGCATTGACCAGTCCGGTCCAAAAGATAGCCGTCCATGTGCTAGGATGCTGATCCTGTCAGTTGCGTTACGCTAAAGTAAAAGCAAATTACTAATGGGGTAATGATAAAGACTTATAAAATATAATTTTTATAACTTTTAAAATAATTTTGATCATTTATGTTATTGTTAGGCATAATTTTTAAAAAAATTTAAATATATCAATACTCAATATGTTAGTGGGGATCATGGGGGTTATTATTTGTGAGGGTCTCAAACATTTTCCTTACTAATGTTATGAGGCCAACTTGCGCATTCGGGACCCGGTTATTGCTTATACTCTATGGTCATGTTTGTTTGGATGGATATGAGCTTGAGATTGGATTAATAGTTCAATAAAATTATTAATTTAATATTTGGTTAAACAATTGAAGTACAAACTAACAATCCATCCGAATATAGTATCTCACATATGATGGACTATTCAATCTTACAGAGGGGGTGGAATATAAATTGGAGAACTAAGCTAAAGCCTAAACTATTACTCTCTCCTTATAATCCCAATTCAGTCCAAACATATAATAGGATATACAATCCAAAGGATTTGTAATCCTAAGACTATTAGTCATGGGAATACTAATTTAATCTAATTCAGTCTGCCCAAACAAACATGGCCTACGGGTGCGTTTGATTGGGGGATTAGGGGGACTATTTATTGTTCAAATTGCTTATCCAATGGAGGGGGACAACCATCGTTTGATTGCAATTTTAGTTCAACGGACGTGGAGTCCGGCCGGATTCTATATCCCTCATATGAGGGATTAAACAATCTTAGGGGGGTGGGATTATTTCCATGGAATTGGTATCCCATGGTACTAATATGTGAAATATCCATTTACTCCCATGCTTTTACTTAGTAAACAATTAGAAAATGGTAAAATAGTGCTTTTAAACATTTATAAATTATTTTTTTAGTGTTGTTAATTTAAAATTATATATTAAATAAAAAATATAAATTATAAATTTAATTTAATTAAAAATAAAAAATAAAAAATTATGGCGTTTTAAATTAATTTTTTTAGTGTTTTTAAAAAATTAAATTTATATATAAAATAAAATTATTTTTTTAGTGTTGTTAATTTAAAATTATATATTAAATAAAAATATAAATTATAAATTATAAATTATGGCCTTATAAATTACAAATTTTTAGTTTTGTTAAATTATAAATTATAATTATAGATTACAAATTTAAAATTATATATTAAATAAAAAAATATAAATTATAAATTACAAGTGTAAAATAGTCTTTTGAACATTTACCTTTATTCAGTCCGTTCAACCAAATATTGGATTCAAATAGTTATTTTCAGGCATCTATTCCCATGAGAAAACAAACACGAGATATACATCCAATCCAACCAAATAGTTCATGGGATTCATAGTCCCAAGATTCAAGTCTAATTGATTCTAATCCCTCTTTATCTAGTCTATCCAATCAAACACACCCTATGGATGTGTTTGATTGGAGGATTATGAGGGATTATTTACTATTCGGATTGCAATCCATTTGAAGTCTTTTATCCAGCGTTTGTTTTTTTTAGGCTGCCAGACATAGAGTTCGGCTGGACTCATTATCCCCTATATACGGGATTACACTGTCCCCGGGAGGGGAGGGTGTGGAACAATTTTCATGAGATAATTTACTGTTGGAATTAGGCGGTGAAATGACCATTTTGACGCTCTACTATTTAATTATGTATTATATTTAGTAAAATTCAATAAAATTTAAATGTCTCAATTTAAAAATAAAATAATATTATTTAACTTTTTATTGATGTTTTATTTATTTAATTTTTTAAAATAATTTTTTATATATATTTTATTGATATTTTATTTTAAAATTCTATTTATATTTTATTTAATTTCATTATTTAAATTCTAATAAATGTTTTATTTAATTTCATTATTTAATTATTATTATTTTTTAAAATAAATTTATTTAAAATTTTAATTGAAAAAATAACATATATTTTTATTGATATTTTATTTATTTATTTTTTTAAAAATAAATTTATTTAATTTGTAAAAAATAAAATAAAATAAAATTTTATTTAATCTAGCGAAAAATAATTAAAATATTAAAGATATGTTTAAATTGCTAATACTTAGTAAACAATTGAAAAAATGATAAAATAATCTTTTGCTTAATTATCCTTATCCAGTTTGTCCAACCAAATATTAAATTAACTAAAAATAGTCATTTCCAGACATTTAATCCCATGATAAAATAAATACGAGATACATATCCAATCCAACCAAATACTCCGTGAGATTCGTGTAGTCTCACGATTCAAATTTGATAAATTCTAATATCTCTTTATCCAGTTCGTCCGATCAAATACACCCTATAAGCTTAGTAAAGGATGCCTCCTCCATAGAAGGAGATGAGTCTGTAAGTTAAGGCAATCGAAATTTGGAAGAGCAAATAGCATTCTAAAAAGAATACAAGTTTTAACAAGGTAATGAGTGAGTAGTCTTCTAAGATGGGAAGCAATCCACAATTGTATATCGTAAGTATTATAGAAATAAAAGCTTGTTTTCATTTATCTAGTTGCATTCTATGCTCTCTGTAAGTTAAGGCATTCGAAATTTGGAAGAGCAAATAGCATTTCAGGACCAAACTTTTTAACTAAGAAAACAATTTTGCAATTAATAACTCTGTTTGATTTTCATTTTTAGAATTTACTTTTTAAAAAATTGTACTTTTTCATTTTTCGTATTTTTTTTGTTTTTTGTTTTCATTGAATTTTTTAAAATATTTTTAATATATATTTTTTAATTTTTAGATACACAAATACACTTAAAAAATATAATCTTTGTGAAAAAAATCTTTCAAAAAATTACTAAATACCAAAAATACAAATATATATATATTGAATTTTTTTTCATATTTTTGTATATTTATTAATTTTTTAAAATATTTTTTCATAAATATTTTATTATTTAGATACATCTAAGTAAACTGTATCTAAAAAAGAAAAAAATAGCTTAAAATTTTAAAAATATTCACTAAAAATATAAATAAAAAAAACACAAAAAATAAAAAACTCAATTTTTAAAAAATTGAATTCAGAAAATTGATACCAAAAACATTATGGCTACGTTTGGTTTAGTTTTAGAATTATGATTTGAGTGTGGAGCTGTGATATAAATGTGGAATTATGAGTTAAGTTTTAAAAAGAGAAAATTTGTTTGGTTATAAGTTTTGAGTTGTATTTTGATTTGAGTTTTTAAATTTTGAGTTGCATTTTGAATTTTTTTTAGATTTATTTATTTAAAATATTAAAAAATGTTTAAGAAAGTTTTATTTTAAATATATAATATTTATTTAAATATTTTTAATTTTTAATTTTAAATATTTTATTTTATTTTGTAAATATTTTAATTTTTTTAAAGAAAAATTAAAGATGAACAAGCTTGTCTAAAACGACTTAAAAACAATTACAATCTTTAATCTACATCTAATCTGTTTCACTGAGATTATAATATGGGTCTCCTTTTGGTATCAGAGCCACATTAGTTTAATAAGTGATTTAACTTCTTTCCTTATAACCAGTGTGGTACTCAAGCCGCAGAAGTCTGTAAGCTGTTAGGTCGTTAGGCAGGAGGCTGTTGTTGACCACTTGAACTTAAACAGAACCATCTGTTGACAATTACAGTTATAATGGCGAGATTATTTAAATCATTCTCTAATCTAATGTCTGGCGAAGGTTCTCAACGAAACCTGTTATTATAAATCAAAGTGATTTAGAAATAGAGAAGATTGAAGAGCGTCTTTAGAATTGGAAGTTACTTACCAAACATATTGACTATTTAAATGATAAGAAATTTGAACTGAAACAAACTTATAAGAACAAAACAATTGAACAAATATTACCCGTTACTCAAGGCAATCAAAAATTTCAATTACTTGATCGAGATATTATTCTTAAATTTGAGAATAAATTCAATTTCTTACACTTAGGTCTTGTCTAAGCTGGTGTCAAACCTATGACACGCTTCCATCTTAACAAATCCGTCTTATGCACCCTCCGTAATAAGCATCATCATGATTATGATTCTTTATTAGGTGTTATCAAAACTAGTCTTACCTATGGACTAATCTATTTTGAATGTTTTCCAAATTTTGAAGTTGCTCTAATAGATTCAACCATCCTCAAAACTCTTACTCTTAATATTCAAACAAAAAGATATAAGATGGACTCTCCATCTTTTAACATTATGATATGTTATCATGTCTATCTCAAAGCCATGACTACTTCTTGCCCTGGCTTTCTAGCTCAGTTCCCTAGATCTTGGCAAGGAGATCTGTTTGGTTGTGAGGTCAAAAATCAACACCTACATATTTTTATTATTAGTATTATTATTCAGAAATGATTTGTCCCCCTAAAAATGTCCCCCATAATCCCCCTAATGCTAAAAACGACGTCGTTTTGGGTATTTTTTTTTTTTTTTGCTTTGTTCTGAATTTTCGGGGGATTAGGGGGCCCCAAATTCGGGGGATCTAGCACGGCCCATTATTATTATTGTTATTTTTGTTTCGCGTAGAATGTAATCAATTAGTTGATCATGACATGAATTAAGGAAAATAGCAACGTGATGGAATGTTGGTTCTAGTAGTGGAGCATGCATGATTTGAGGTGGCAAACGTGGCTCTATGGAGGATGTAGCAAACGCGGCTATATTGAAGAAGAAACTGCTTAGTAGTTCTTGCCCAAAGAAGCCTTGGGTGTTGATTATAAATAGACAAAGAGATGCAAGTAGAAAAGATCATCAATCAAATCTAACAACTCTACATGAGTTCAATTAGGAGTAGATAGCTTCTACCACAGGAGTAGTTTATTCTTTTTAAGAGTAGTTTTAATTTAGTGATTTTGTAATCGTTTTTTGGTTATTATAATTAGTAAACTTTTTTTTGATTCTTTTGTATTTTTGTATTTATTGTTGTTCAAATCTTTGTAACAAGTAACAATTTCAACAATACAATATCAGTTTTAGTTTGTTTCTCTCGGTCGATTTTTTCCAAAGTAGTCATTTATCTGTTCGAGGCATTACAGCATGACCACATTGCTTGGTGTATTATGTTTTGTGAATTTTTTTTTTCTCTATCGATTTTGTTCAAATCAAATTTTTGCTAACAAATACAAAGAATTATTAAGAAAGAAATGGAAAGAAAATGTGAAAAATATTTTTCTATTAAAACTCATTTTGTATATCTCGAAAAGCAGACGGGTTTTGAGGCAAAAAAAAAAGAGTGAAAAAACAAAATTTAGTTAAGTTTTGCTTTTGTCAATATCAAAATTAATGTTGGCTTCTGATTTTGTCCTCTAATCCCTGCGAATTTGCTACTGCGTGCGAAGTTGAACTAGTATATCATTTATCCCATCATAACTATCCAACCTATCTATCTATATATTATATAAAGGAGATGATATTTCTAATGATAAGACTTATGGGAGCTCTAAACCATCACATTAATTTTTTAATTTTTTGATTTTTAAATAATAAAAAATATTCTATTAGTTAAACTCTCATTTAATCATAACAATAAAATTCTAATTATTTCATAAATTATGAATTTTAAAAGGAAAGTACACTCAACTATTTCAAAATTTAAATTTGTATGCCACTACATATGGAAGCAATTCACTAAAATTTAATTGTTTTTTATTTTTAAAAAAGTATATTGGTTAACTCTAATTTAATCATAACACTTAAACTCTAATTATTCTGTAAATTATGACTTCTAAAAAGAAAGTATGCTCAATTATTTTAAAATTTAAATTTGTGTGCCACTAATATGAAAGTAATTACTAAAATCTAATTATAATAATTAAAAAAACTTTACTTATTCCATAATTTATGATTTTTAAAAATATATATTTTTTAATATTTCAATATTTAAAATTATGTGTCATTAAATATGATAAATAATTTAACAGAATCTAAAATTTGTAAAAACCTTTCAAATGGTTACGTTATCTATGCTATAACTAATGTAGAAATCTTTTTCAAAATTTATAATAACGCTTCTTTCAAAATTCAATATAGTAAGCTTTAAAAATTATTTTTATTTATTTCCAAACTCACACACTAAATTTCTTGATTATTTTTTATTTATTATTAAAAAATTAAAAAATAAAAAAAATCAATTGCGTAACACCTTTTCAACAATAAAAATATAACTCTCTAATAATTTATGAAATTTAAAAGGAAAATATACTAACCCATTTCAAAATTCAAAAGTGTATCATATAACCATTAAAAAAATATAATTTTCTCATAATTTATGACTTTTAAAAGGAAAGAACACTAGATCAATTTTAAAATTTTAAAATTGTGTATCACAAATTATGAGAAGTAATTCACATGTTCCACAAATCTTCCTTCTTGCACTCATTGAATTCGAGTCAAATTAGAATCAGTGTTCATCAAGTGTTGTAACTATTAGTGATGGAGCAATTGTGATGCCTCGGTCTGTGACTTGACCGATTTTGCATTTTCAATTAGTTTGATTTGCTTTTGGTGTCTTGAATTAGCGTGTTGAGTCCTTGAGATTCTATTCTACTCTTATTTAACCTCTCTTAATGTTTCTGGATTTAAATTTTGGAGTTTAGAGCGTTAGAACTTGTTTCAGGGGTAAAATCAATTTTTTACTTTGGTTGGCAAAACCGCTCGTGCAGATTCAATCAGAGGAGAGGATTTTCTAGGTAGAAAATTCTCTTGTGCGGATTTGGAACCGCGCATGTGGAATTCATTCAAACCGCACGTGCGGATTTCGCGCGTTTTAGTCTTCTTTTTCGTGCTCTTCTTCTCAAAACTGATGCCAAAAAGGTGTTTTGGCCATTTGTTTCTCAGTTCTCTCTCTCTCTATATATATATTCATTTTTGCTCTCCCTTCTTTCTACAAACCCACCAAATATCAAACTTCTCTCTAAGATCTTACATAGATTAATAAGCGTTTGATAGGGCTTTTTATACCAAATCAAAAAAGGGCGACGAGGGCTACATTATCTCCGGTTGAATCGAGTTTTCGTCAACGTTGAGAATTAGGGTTCTTCTCCTCTCCCTCTTCCAAGCTTGAGGCAGCGATATTCTTTGAGTTATATATACATTTTTGCAAGTTTATGTGGTTTTGGAACCTATCTTGTAGTTTTGAACCATGATTGTGTGTTTCTTAAACTCTAGATGTTATATTTGAAAGATGAACTCTCTTTTTGATAGTATTAAGAATATGAGCTATGTTGATATGTGAGAGTGTTGTTTTTGGAAAAATCCTTTCAAAAAAATGGAAAAGTCTAGCTAGTTGGAAAACCTTAGAAGTTAGTAATTTTCTATTGGAAAATGTTGTATTGTAAAATGTCACGCCCTGAAAATAATATAATAATTCAACCGTAAAGACTAATACGAAAAGACATAAACAGAGTATTAGACTTTCATTAATCAGAGTTCAGTTACAAAAGGGCACATGTATTACACATTCATAAGCTCTACCCTGAATCTATAGCATGTTGCACCAAACTAAGTGATCAACGAAATGAATGCCTAACGGGGTTTACATCTTTCCAAGACAGTTCTTGCTTACAACAAAAGTTAGCCTAGCTTAACACAATTTAAAGCCCTTGGCTATACAAAATAGATATAACATAATAGAAGCTCTTGCTCCCAATCCCTCTAAGCTACTGCCTTAGCGGAGGCATATCACCAGCCCCTTAAGATGGTTTTTCCCAAATAGGGTAAGTCAAAGCCCAGCAAAAACAATCTAGCACAATGTATAAACTTTAACAAGGTTATAAGCATGATGCACATGGCTAATGCTCAAAATAAAATCATTTACAACTCTTCTTCCCAAATCCATGTTATGCCAAGTGTGATATCTCAATCCATTTTATATCAATTCGTTTAATGTCATTTCATATCTTCTCAATTCATGAGTCATATTCATTGTTATTTAGACAACCCAACTGAGATTACAACTCAATGGTTTTCTTTCCACACAACCATTATACACAAACACTTCAATTTTCCATTTTACGAAAATTTTGTCCGTGGGAATCGGCACCCATATATACACAATGTTTTCGAGATTTTCACCCTAGACGCAGAGGCCAACTTAATTCAATGTAATCCATTCCCTTTCTCCTTCCAAACATCATACATATACAATATATTAAACATAGTCATATTCAATGACAATCAATAAGAGATTGGTTTCAATTTACCTAATCCTCATGTAATTTCTACAACAATCATAGCTATCCTCTATTGATAACCCAAAATAGAAATTTCTAAACAGATATACAATCTTCTCAACAGATAATTTATTCAAATTTCCATAGATGGGAGGTGATACACATCTAACTTCACCATTTATATAACCTTTCATCTAATTTCATATTTTCATTTCCCATTTTCAATTTCATTATTTATGCAAAATAATTGCTTGAACATTTTAGGGCAAAACTCCCATTTTTTCCAACCTTATCCCAATCACCAAAAATCGACCATTTATAGCATAACCCAAGGTCATATCCATTTCCATAACCATTTCTAAGATATCCATTATAAAACCCCTCTTTGGAATTAAAACTAGGGGTGTGCGCGGTGCGGGTCGATGCGGTTTAAGAGAAAAATAGAAACCGTATGGCGGGTGGCGAATTGATAAAAGTGTCACTAGAATTTGCCATTTTCCTTATCAAAAACCGACGGTTCGGTTGGCAAATAATGGTGGATTTTCCTTGGCGGTTCGGACGGATTGGCTGTTTATAAAAAATATAATTCAAATTACAAAACTTAAATCAAAGAGTAAAAAAAAGACAAGAGATACCGTGATGTTAAGCATCTTGCGAAGCTTTCTTCTGATGCAGCAAGTGTAGCAACAACATGATAATATCAACGACTATGCCGTCAGTTCATTACAAGCATCTGTGGAAGCTACAATGATCAAATACAATACATAAAATTAATATCATTTAGGGTTTGCAATATATTGAAAATGTTTACTGTTGAAAAGTATTTAGATTGAAAAGTGAGCTGATGCAAGTTTGCAACATGGTCAGAAAAAAAAAAGATTGAAAAGTGAATTGGAATTCAACTTTATTTTGGATTACTGACATCTTAAATTCCCCTCGAGCAGTAATGTAATACTATATTCTAAGGTATAGAACAACAAACAAACTTAAGTAAAAAAGAATTTTTAGAATCTTATAAAACATGATTTAATAGGGGTGCGGGTCGATGCGGTTTGGAAGAAAAATAGAAACCGGCGGATTGATAAAAGTGTCATTAGAATTTGCCATTTTTCTTACCAAAAATCGACGGTTCGATTGGCAAATAATAACGAATTTGCCTTGGCGGTGCGGTTTGGTACGGTTTTGGCGGTTTCGACGGTTTCGACGGTATTATGCACACCCCTAATTAAAACCCAAAACCCTAGGTTTGTTAAAATTACTTCACAACCTAATATTTCTCAAACATCAAGAAAATGACCAAGTTAAAACTTATAGAGAGTCTAGAGAGTTCCTACCTCAAAGAGAAAAGACAAGCAAAGCAAATGAGGAACTCTAAAGATGTCGAAACCAAAGTCTATTCGGATCAAAGCGATGACCTTAAAGTGCTCTACCTTTTTAACAAAGGCACACGGGTATAGAGATCAATAGATCTAAGTGAAAATGTAGAGAGAAGGTGAGTCTTAAAGAGAGAGAGTCTCGATCTAGGGTTTTGGTGGAAAAAGAAGTAAAAAAGTGATGTAAAAAGGTACTGTCGCAAACTGATATACGCACAGTCCGCTCGAGCGCAAAAGTTGATGCTCGAGTGTTAAACACAATAAGTTGTTCTGCTTGAGCGTAGAATACACACATCTAAGTAATTTTGCAGACAGAAGAACATCGCTTGAGCGCAAGAATGGCCGCTCGAGCGCATACCCGCTCGAGCGTAGGAAACACCACTTGATCGTAGAATACACTCTCCTAGTAGTTTTGTAGACCTGCAAAAGTATTGAGAGTTTGCAAAGCCTGCTCGAGTGAAGGAGCAAAAATTTGGGCAACAAACATTTTGAAAATCATGCAACCAACCTATTTCAAACTCAACAACTACTTTCTAACAATCAAGTTTAAGGAAGAATAAGGGAAAAAGACATGAACAACCTTACAAGGTTATGAATATCGAGTCCAAAATACAAAATAGATAGTGTCTAAACCAAAAATGCTATAATCTTACCCCCTTAAGGAATTTCGTCCCCGAAATTTCAAATCAAGTTTTAAAACTAAGTTGAAACCCATTTACCACAATGATAACCAAACCATTCCATTCCATCACCATAACCCACTTTCTGGTCATTCACTCTTATCAACTCGATACACAGGTTCCAAAATTGAAAGTAAAATTCACATTTCCCAAAACATTTACAATGTTTACATTAAAGTCATATTTTCAAAACATATACAACAGATACAATGTTCTCATATATCCAAAACATATACAATGTTTTCATATTTCATTAACATAACAATAGTACAATACATGTTCAGATACTAACAAATAAGTCCGGATACTTCTCACGGACTTCCAACTCATGTTCCCAAGTTGTTTTCTCAACCCCGTGATGTTTCCACAATACTTTAACCAAGGGAATTGCCTTATCTCGCAAGACTTGGTCTCGAGTATCCAAGACTCTCACCAGTCTCTCCTCATACGAGGCATCCTCATCTACCTCTAAGTCGGTCTAATCCAACACGTGTGATGGATCCGACTCATACTTCCAAAGCATGATAATATGAAATACATCATGAACCCTGGAAAGCTGTGGCAGTAAGGCCAAACGGTAAGCTACCTCTCCAATCCGCTCAAGGATTTCAAAAGGCCTAATGAATCGAGGGGATAACTTCTCACTCTTTCCAAACCTCATCAAACCCCTCTGTGGCTTGACTTTTTCGCGCCCCCTTTCAGAAGTTTGAAAAAAGCCCTTACAGTTCGGACTCCCACGGTTCTGAATCTAATCTCACAAGTGCAGTGTGAAATTGATAAACACCAAAGAGTCCAAATCCGGCAAATCTTTTGGAAAATTGATTTTGAATCAAAATGCCAAAATTGGACTGCTTTGCCAGATACAGAGTTGTCGCCTAAATATTTTATTTTTTGAAAAATTTAGGAAACCCATGACTCATGCCAAAGGCCACGTGTCCATCATCACCAAAGTTGTCTCGACTCGGAACTTAGGTACGAGAGAGGAAGGTCTTGAATTGAGCAACCCGCTTGCCCGATCAAAGATCGGCCTATACTAATCATGATATAATTTTTATCAACATTATGTGTTCTTGTTCCGGTTATTAGGCTAGCATTACTATGTGATGCGCGCATACGAGTATAGACTAGTTTGCTCAAATCGGAATAATTCAATTTCATGTTTGTTTTGTGAAAAATGTTTGATTTTGCCACCTCAAGTGGGCTTTAAAGTTTGCAAATTTACCACTCAACAAAGTGGGCTTAAACATACATTCGTTGAATCGGTCCAATTCAAGCAACAAGCCTTCATCCACAAGCATTCAACCAGTTTTAACAAGTAAGCATTTAGCCTCATGGAAAGCATGCTAGTCATGGTAGTCACTCACACTCATGCAAGAATGCTAAAGCATTAAAAACTCACATAGTACTCCAAGCTAAGAAGACATGAGTTTAGAAAAATATACATGATTCCTAACTATGCCAAATGTCTAATGCAACACATGCAATATGCAATTAATAGGCTCGGCTACTAATATGATATATGGATCGATTTTGATAACATGTGGTCTAAGCACGTATTCAACAAAGTATTGAAATGACAATACAGTTAGAATGATGTGTCGAGCCTCGGTGCATGCAATACAAGATGAATGGATGCAAGCATAAGGTATGCTAATTGAAACGTGATGCTCCTAAACTAACCATCAAAAGCAGTTAAGTAAAATGGAGAAAGACGTGGGGTTAGAAGACATACACATTATTACAACACGCTCTGACGAAGGAGAGTCCGAATGAATAAGCTAGCTAAGCTAATTATTACAAAACTTTGAATGAATAATTAGCTAACAATCTAAGCTAATTAATTGAGAATTTAACTAGGCTAAGCTAATTAAATATTACAACACAAACTAATTTAATTAATCTAAACTAATTAGCTATAACTAATTACGCTAATTATTACAACACTTGAATTAATCAACTAGCTATAACCAATTAATTAAAATAAGATTTATTCACAACTATGACAAACAATTAATCGCATTTGATAAGAGCATAATGGAAAATGGATAGAGGTTGCATGGGCGGCGCTTGAAAGCTACTATGTCTGCCTAGGCCATCTTTGTTTCACCTTCAGCCACTGCCTCTATTTCTGTAAAATTGCACTACTGGCCACACACCAAGGGTCGGCCGTGCATCACTGACAGCCGGCCGGGTCTACAGATGACCGGTCGTGCATCAATTTGGTGCAAAGCTCTGTTTTTGTGTTCTGAGGTGAAATCAGTGCAAATAGAGCATTATCAAGCTCCATTTATCCTTTCTTCCTTCTCTGTCATGGGAAATCCTTGAGAGTAGGTTGAAATTGATTCCAAAGCCATCAATGAGCAATATGATTGCTTGATGATCTCGGATTTAATTTTGGACAAAAGTTAATAAAATGTAAAGAGTAGGACCACCCCTCCCTCTTGTAAGAGTATGAAATCAAAAAGAAAGGTTGCAATGCTTCAAGAATCATCAAAATGCCATGGATTAGCATGTGACGACTTTTGACACAAGTAACTTGGCATAACGTCCGGCCAAGTCGAAGCAATTAAGCCACTTTCTTTATGTGAGTTCATCCAAATTTTAAACTAATTTTATTAGGCCTTACCATTCCTTAGTCTATTTGTCCATGGTGATGTTAAAGTCCTCTAAACAAGAAGTAATGTCAAACAAGAGGTTCTTCTAAAACATGAGAGAAAGACCACACCGTTGGCAATGAATCTTCAAAAAGATTAAGCCATTGAGTGGGAACCTTTCTTACATGTTTTGAACAACCTCAATCGGTTGAAATCATTCTCAAGTATGAAAAAGATGAATGATGGATTGATTATTAAACTTAGACTCTCAAACATGGAAATGAGTAAAAGAAAGCTATATAACAAACAACAAGTTACATATACTAACTTATGAGATCACAAATGTACTAAACAAGGCATGAACCAATTGACAAGGCTTCGACAACCTCAAAACAACCCTTAATACATGAAAAACAGAGGTAGAACATGCATGGAAAAAGCTTGAAAAACTAAACAATAAAGAAAAGAATTAAGGCTAGTAAGCAAGAATAAGAAGGGGTGAGTAACCCCTCCACTTTTGAAGCTTCAAAACATGATTTTTAGTCTTTCTAAAACTTTAAAAATCAGTGTAAATATCAAAGGAAAAGAGTGGAAAAGCGTAGGTTTGAGTTATAAGTAAAGGTATAGAAAGAGCAAACTCTCTCTACCCTTTTGGTAACTCTTCAAACCCAACCCCAAACACTTCAAGTAAGCTCAAAACAACTCAAAACATCAAGAACTATAAAGCAAGTGAAAGAAATGAAAGTAAAAGAAAAGATAACAAGCCTATACCTTTTAAGGAGTAAGCTTATTTTTGATGATCCAAACTTGGTTTCAATTCACCCTCAAGCTTGAATTATGCTTCTCCAAGATCAACCAGAGCTCTAGAGTGGTAAGACAAGGTTGTGTATGGAGTATAGAGATGGTATAAACAAGCTAGGTTAGCTCAAAGGTGACTTGTAATGGGAGAAGGGGGAGACAAGAGCTCTTAAGGTGTATGTATGGTTTTTAGATTTTTGTTCAACCTTTAAAACAATCTCAGAGCTTTGTTTTTATAGAATTCAAGCTCAAAAGGTGATAAATATCTTCAAAAATGGGCAACTAGCGGCCTCCTGCCCAGAACAGTGTTTATCGCCATCGAGGGCCGGCCGGCCATTCATAGCCACGACTGGCCATCACTGATGCACGGCCGGGCCTTGATAGCCTCCCCTGTTTTTTGGTTCAAACTCATATCAGGGTGGGAAAAGGTCTAAAAATGAAACTCACAGGTTTAAACAAGGTAAATGTTGAAGATTTGAGGTTATTTCAAAGGCTTGATTAAATTTGAATCGTTGCGAATTCACAATTCAACTTTCATCATCGAGTGTATCGAACCAAGCACCTAAGTCTTGCGGGCAATAAAAAATGGGGTGTCTACAGTTGCCCCTCTTTGACAGAGGTCGAAGTCATGAAATGACATGAGTGAATGTTAAAGCTCAGAGACGACCTATTTTGACGAAGCCGCAAGACTTGGACAAGAAAGCAAGACATAAATTAAATTGGTTACGCCCGCAGGCTGCCTACGTATCCCTTTGCAAGGAATCAAATCGGCGTAGTTCTGGGGCAGGATGCAAACAATATGTGCAATGGAAGAACATAACTTATGATCATGCAATGAGGCTGTACAATGAAACATTTGACTGCAAATGCAATGCAAAGAAATTCCATATTTAGACAAATTGAAACAAGGCACAACAATTCCAATTATGAAAAGAAGTAAGTAAACGAACACGCCACGCATGGGAATCACGAGCCAAACCACATTTCATGTAGAAAGGATGTAAGAAAATTATGCAAGCTTAACCACACGACGCGTAGGAGAGGGAAGGGCGACGTAACTGTCACGCACACCCGAGGTCTCAACCGAAATCCTAACGCGTTATATGCGAGAGGAGGAAGGATGGTGTGAACACTGGGCGCACCCGAATGTTTTTAACCGATGCAAACAATCTTAGCGCATCTCACACAATAGGAGGAGAGGTGGTGTGAACATCAAGCGCACCCGAATGTTTTTAACCGATGCAAACAATCCTAGCGCGTCTCACGCAATAGAAGGAGAGGTGGTGTGAACACCGGGCGCACCCGAATGTTTTTAACCGAAGGATGCTGTGAACACTGGGTGTACTCGAATGTTTTTAACCGAAGGGTGGTGTGAACACCGGGCGTACCCAAATGTTTTAACCCAAGGGTGATGTGAACATCGGGCGTACCCAAATATTTTTAACCGAACGGTGGTGTGAACACCAAACGGACCTGAATGTTTTTAACCGAAGGGTGGTGTGAACACCGGGCGTACCCGAATGTTTTTAACCGAAGGGTAGTGATCCTAACGCATCGTACGCGAGAGGAGGAAGGGTGTGATAAAAAAAATGGCACAAATGATTTTATCTAGAACTCCTCTAAATAAATCGTACACACAATATCGTGTACTTCTTCGAATGAACCATACATGCAATATCGTGTGGTAAGAAATGATGGAATGAATTACGAACTAAACAAGACAAGTCATCAATGACCAAAATAGTTTAAACAAGATAAATCACAAATTTAAACTAATGAAATAAAATCAATAAAAAATAAATCAAATTATGCACTCATGCAACGAAACAAAACGAAATGGATACCTTGCTCCGTATCTTCATTTCCTTTGATCTCTTTGCTATTTTTCCTTCATTCTTTGTTTTCTCCTCTCTTTCTTCTTCTTTTTTTTTTCACTCATTGTTTTGCGTTATAACACAACTCATTATTACACCCAAATTAAAACTCACAATTAAAATTCAAAAATTAAAACAACCAAAATTAAAACTCAAAATTAAAATAATAATGAACTAAAATAAAATAAAATAACCAGCAACACACATAAAAAAATAAAAAATAATAAAATAATAAAATAATAAAAAAAACAGAATTGAAATCACCAAAGGCCGGCGGGGCCTCGGCGACGCACGGCCAGGCTTCGATACAATCAGCCCGCCTTCGACAACGGTAAGGGGCAATTTGGTAAAAGCTACGCCCATGCCTGCTTAAAACACATTTCAAGCTTCATTTGAACCAAAACCTAGGTCGAAATTCTCTCTCCCTTCTCTCTAGATTTCCATTCCTCTTGAGTTACCCAACAACTTTTACAAAATTTTTCCTCAAAACCCTCTTGATCCTCCATCTTTTGAACCGATTAGATCTTGATTTGGTAAAGTTTTGAGTTTTCTTGTGATTTTTCATAGATCCTCGCACTTTTACCCAAACTTTTCTCCTTTGATTTTCCATCCCCTCTTTACTTTCTCTCTCCTGGGGTTTTAGTTTTGAAAAACATCCAATCACTCACTTTTTCTTCACTTTTCACCTCTCTATGGCTAAGGACGAAGTGTTTATTCCCAACCCCGCCCTAGGTATTGGTGCTGCCCTCAGTGCAGACATGGAGGCGGAGAAAGCTGCTACATTGCTTCCCCTTGCCGAGAGACCTTTTGATGTAGCCATATACCAGCCACGTACATATGTGTCACCCTCTGGCGGCATCTTGAGATTCAAGGGCTTCATTCTAGGGCTAGATGAGGACATTCAATTGCGAGAGCCCATGGAGCATATATCTGCCAACGCTTCCACGATACAGAACTTTTCCCCTATTTTACTTTGCATACATGTTGAAAGTTGAGCTTGATGAACAAACCACTTATCTCTGCTATACATATACTAATAAAACTTCCCATTGATAGGTGATCGCTAGGAGGATAGGCGGCTACGGCTCTATATTCGACCCCAGACGTTGGTACGAGCGGTTTTCCACAGAGGTCCGCACTTTAATAGATGATGCTGGCTTTGGGCCCTTTTGCTCCGGGCTCATACAAATGAGGGCTGAGTCTTAGCTTTATGGGGCCTTGGTAGAGAGATGGTGGGACACCACTAACTCATTTCACTTCTTTTCTACCAGGGAGATGACACTGACCCCATATGACTTCTCGATGTTGACTGGTTTGCGGGTTGGGGTCGGCGGCCCAGTCCCTTTCGATCCAGATATGACTCAGTGGAGAGATGCACAGCTCCAGCTTCTCGGGGCGATCCCAGACACTACCAGCCACGGGATGGTGCGCGACAGCTGGTTCTTGGAGCACTTTTTCGGTACTTAGCCAACCACTGCAGGTGAGGATGCCCAATTACGTCTTCCTTATATATCTTTTCGGTACTACCCTATTTGCGAATAGAGAAGATACCATGGGTTATATCTTCTAGGGGCACTGGTACACCTTTCTCGGGTGGCGGAGTACGACTGGGGTGACATAGGCCTAGCCACCCTATACTGCTACATGAGCTCTGTTTCCTGCTGCAAGGTGGATTCACTTGGTGGCTACTGGAGGGTTTGGGAGGTACACCCTACACTCACCTTTTTTATATGCTTTAAATTCTATTCGTTATTGCATTTCTGGCTCATTTGATTTATTTTCTCATGTCATCTGTCTGCTTTTGGTTTGCAGCTTTGGGTGTACACATATTTCACTTCGTTGGCTCCAGTTCTAGTGAGCCCGATCAAGTTGTTTGTACCTTGCTTTCGGTACTACAACTCGCGATTCGAGCAACATCGCCTTGTAGATCGCACTTTTTCATATTTTTGCCGCTACTTTGACACTATCGCGGTAGATTAGGTATTGCACTGTTTCAAACACTATATGGTCACCCTTATACTATTGTGTTTGTACCATATTGCCATTCTCATACTGCACTGACTTCTGACACTGCACTAATTTTTTGACCCCATACTACCATTTTGACACCGCACTGATATATGACACTGCACTGAAATGTACATTTGTTGAATCATTCCAATTCAAGCAGCAAGCCTTCATTCACAAGCATTCAAACAGTTTTAACAAGTAAGCATTTAGCCTCATGGTAGTCACTCATACTCACACTCAGGCAAGTATGCTAAAGAATTAAAAACTCACTTAGTACTCCAAGCTGAGAAGATATGAGTTTAGAAAAATATGCATGATTCCTAACTATGCCAAATGTCTAATGCAACACATGCAATAAGAAATTAATAGGTTCGGCTACTAATACGGTATATGGATCGATTTTGATAACATGTGGTCTAAGCACGTATTCAATGAAGTATTGAAATGACAATACAGTTAGAATGATACGTCGAGCCTCGGTGCATGCAATACAAGATGAATGTATGCAAGCATAAGGTATGCTAATTGAAACGTGATGCTCCTAAACTAACCATCAAAAGCAGTTAAGTAAAATGAAGAAAGACGTGGGGTTAGAAGACATACACATTATTACAATATGCTCTCACAAAGGAGAGTCCGAATGAATAAGCTAGCTAAGCTAATTAAGCTAATTATTACAAAACCTTGAATGAATAATTAACTAACTATCTAAGCTAATTAATTAAGAATTTAACTAGGCTAAGCTAATTAAATATTACAACATAAACTAATTTAATTAATCTAAACTAATTAGCTACAACTAATTACGCTAATTATTACAACACTTGAATTAATCAACTAGCTATAACCAATTAATTAAAATAAGATTTATTCATAACTATGACAAACAATTAATCGCATTTGACAAGAGCATAATGGAAGATGGATAGAGGTTACATGCATGGCGCTTGAAAGCTACTATGTCTGCCTAGGCCATCTCTGTTTCACCTTCAGCCACTGCCTCTGTTTCTGCAAAATTGCACTATTGGCCACACACCAAGGGTTGGCAGTGCATCATTGACAGCCAGCCGAGTCTACAGATGACCGGTCGTGCATCAATTTGGTGCAAAGCTCAATTTTTGTGTTCTGAGGTGAAATCAGTGCAAATAGAGCATTCTCAAGCTCTATTTGTTCTTCCTTTCTTCTCTGTCATGGGAAATCCTCGAGAGTAGGTTGAAATTGATTCTAAAGCCGTCAATGAGCAATATGATTGCTTGATGATCTTAGATTCAATTTTGGACAAAAGTTAATAAAATGTAAAGAGTAGGACCATCCCTCTCTCTTGTTATAGTATGAACTCAAAAAGGAAGGTTACAACACTTCAAGAATCATCAAAATGCCATGGATTAGCATGTGACGACTCTTGACACAAGTAACTTGGCATAACGTTCGACCAAGTTGAAGCAATTAAGCCACTTTCTTTATGTGTGTTCATCCAAATTTTAAACCAATTTTATTAGGCCTTGCCCTTCCTTAGTCTACTTGTCCATGGTGATGTTAAAGTCCTCTAAACAATAAGTAATGTCAAACAAGAGGTTCTTCTAAAACATGAGAGAAAGACCACACCGTTGGCAATGAATCTTCAAAAAGATTAAGCCATTGAGTGGGAACCTTTCTTACATGTTTCGAACAACCTCAATCGGTTGAAATCATTCTCAAGTATGAAAGAGATGAATGATGGATTGATTATTAAACTTAGACTCTCAAACATGGAAATGAGTAAAAGAAAGCTATATAACAAACAAAAAGTTACATATGCTAACTTATGAGATCACAAATGTACTAAACAAGGCATGAACCAATTGAAAAGACTTGGACAACCTCAAAAAAACCCTTAATACATGAAAAATAGAGGTAGAACATGCATGGAAAAAGCTTGAAAAACTAAACAATAAAGAAAAGAATTAAGGCTAGTAAGCAAGAATAAGAAGGGGTGGGTAACCCCTCCACTTTTGAAGCTTCAAAACATGATTTTTAGCCTTTCTAAAACTCTAAAAATAAGTGTAAATATCAATGGAAAAGAGTGGAAAAGCGTAGGTTTAAGTTATAAGTAAAGGTATAGAAAGAGCAAACTCTCTCTACCCTTTTGGTAGCTCTACAAACCCAACCCCAAACACTTCAAGTAAGCTTAAAACAACTCAAAACAGCAAGAACTATGAAGCAAGTGATAGAAATGAAAGTAAGAGAAAAGATAACAAGCCTATACCTTTTGAGGAGTAAGCTTATCATTAATGATCCAAAGTTGGTTTCAATTCACCCTCAAGCTTGAATTATGCTTCTCCAATATCAACCAAGGCTCTAGAATGGTAAGACAAGGTTGTGTATGGAGTATAGAGATGGTATAAACAAGCTAGGTTAGCTCAAAAGTGACCTGCCATGGAAGAAGGAGGAGACAAGAGCTCTTAAGGTGTATATATGGTTTCTAGATTTTTGTTTAACCTTTAAAACAATCCTAGAGCTTCGTTTTTATAGAATTCAAGCTCAAAAGGTGATAAATATCTTTAAAAATAGACAGCTGGCGCCCCCCCGCCCAGAATAGTGTTTATCGCCATCGAGGGCCGGCAGGCCATGCATAGCCACGGTCGGCCATCACTGATACACAGTCGGGCCTTGATAGCCTCCCCTGTTTTTTTGGTTCAAACTCAAATCAGGATGGGAAAAGGTCCAAAAATAAAACTCACAGGTTTAAACAAGGTAAATGTTAAAAATTTGAGGTTATTTCAAGGGCTGGATTAAATCTAAATCGCTGCAAATTCACAATTCAACTTTCATCATTGAGTGTATCAAACCAAGCTCCTAAGTCTTGCGGGCGGTCAAAAATGGGGTGCCTACACCCTTCTAGGTAATATTTTCAAGAACACATGATCTCCCACCTCAAAAGCCAAAGGTCTCCTCCTACGGTCGTTATAACTTTTCTGGCGACTCTGAGCCGTAACCAACCTTTTACGAATAAGTGCAACCTGTTCCATCATTTCCTAGACCACGTTTGGATCCAACATAGGTGCATCACCCACATCGGCCCAACACATAGGAGATTTACACGGTCGGCCATACAAGGCCTCAGACGGTACCATACCGATACTCGACTGGAAGCTATTGTTATAGGCAAACTCCACTAAGGGCAAGTGCCTCTCCCACGAACCCTTTAATTCAAGGACACAACCCTGAAGCATATCCTCAAGGACATGAATAGTACGCTCGGATTGCCCATCAGTTTGAGGATGTTACGCGGTGCTAAAAGTCAATTTAGTGCCCGAGGCACTCTATAGGCTTTGCAACTATCGAGCTGTAAAACACGGATCTCTATCTGATACAATCATCATTGGGACCCCGTTCAACCACACTATGTCCCTAATGTATAGGTAGGCAACAAAATCTATCGAGTCACTTGTGCGCATAGGTATAAAGTGTGCTAACTTAGTCAAACAGTCAACCACCACCCAAATGGCATCGCTACCCCGTTGAGTCCTCAGAAGGCCCACAACAAAGTCCATCATGACATGCTCCCACTTCCATTCGACTATAAGCAAAGGTTGTAACAAACCCGCTGGCCTCTGATGCTCCGCCTACACTTGTGGACAAGTAAGGCATCTTGATACAAAAATGGCTACATCCATCTTCATACCTCTCCACCAAAACTAGCGACTAAGATCGTGATACATCTTTGTGCCCCTCGGATGCACCACAAGGCGTGAATGGTGCAACTCTCGGAGTACTTCCTCTCGGCAAGACTTTGGCACGAAAAAACGGTCACGATATTCACGCTCAGGTCGGAATACATGTTCAAGCCTCTTTTTACCTGCCCACTGGAGATCTTCTCCCAGAGGGATTCTGCCTCAAGGTCACCTTTCTATGCTTCCAACACTCAGTTCATAAGTGTAGGTTGTGCAACTATTGAAAACAAAGCAACAAACTCAATAGACTCGCCAAGATGCAAGTTAAACTCCTCGATAGCACTCAACATCTCCTACTCCCGAATGGCAATACAAGCTACACTGCTAATTGATTTCCTACTCAACGCATCGGCCACAACATTTTCCTTTCCCGAGTGATAATCTAACTCAAAGTCATAATCTTCTATGAACTCCATTCATCTCCTCTGCCTCAAATTTGAGTCTTTCTGTGTAAACAAATATTTCAAACTCTTATGATCAGAAAACATGTCAAACTTCTCACCATACAAATAATGTCTCAAAATCTTTAAGGCAAAGATCATCACCTCTAACTCTAGGTCGTGAGTAGGGTAGTTCCTCTCATGTGTTTTTAACTGTCGCAAGCCATAGGCTACTACCTTCCCTTCTTGCATCAAAACACAACCCAAACCTTCCCGTGAGGCATCACAGTACACTGAATAGGCTAAATCTTTTTCCAGAATAATTAATACTGGAGCAATAATAAGTCTAACCTTAAGCTCCTGGAAAGACTTCTCACAAGTCTTATTCCATACAAACTTAACTCCCGTCCTCGTTAGTCTAGCCAATGGTGAGGCTAGCCTAGAGAAATCCTTCACGAACCGACGGTAATACCCGGCCAACCCCAAGAAACTACAAATCTCAAAAGTATTCTTAGGTTGTTCCCAATCTTGCACTACCTCTATCTTAGATGAATCTACGGTCACCCCTTCCCCGGATACCACCTGGCCTAAGAACTTAACTTCTCTCAGCCATAATTCACACTTCCCAAACTTAGCATACAGTTTGTGGACTCTAAGTAATTCAAGTACTACTCGCAAATGTTCCTCGTGGTCTTCCTCAGAGGGTTAGCAAATCAGGATGTCGTCCACAAAAACGATCATAAAACGATCTATTAACTCACGAAAAATCTGATTCATCAAGTCCATAAACATAGTTGGTGCATTGGTTAGCCCGAAGAGCATCACTAGAAACTTGTAATGGCCATACCGCGTACGACATGTCGTCTTCAGGATGTCCTCCTCCCTTACTCTCAACTGGTGATAACCCGATCTCAGGTCTATCTTAGAAAAGCAACAAGACCCCTTCAACTGATCAAACAAATCATCTATATGAGGTATTGGGTACTTGTTCTTGACAGTTACCCAGTTCAACTTTCGGTAATCTATACAATGTCACAAAGCACTATCTTTCTTTTTGGCAAAAAGAGTCGATGTTCTCCACAGCGAAGTACTAGGGCGAATGAAACCATTATCTAACAATTCTTGGAGTTGAATCTTCAATTCACTTAACTCAACAGGTGCAAATCTATATGGTTCCATAGAAATCGGTGCCGTGCCAGGCACTAGGTCAATAGAGAACTCGATCTCTCAATGGGGTGGTAAACTAGTAAGATCCTCCGAAAAAACATCTGGGTATTCACAAAGAATCCTTGGTAACTTAGCTCAGACTTCATCACACTCGGTACTCAAGAAGTTAGCAAGAAGGCAAGTAAGCTCGCTCTGCCTACGCGGATCATACACCGGTGATAAGACTCTATCCACCCGGTCCCCCAAGAAATGAAAACAATCACCGCTCAAGGTACATACAGTAACCCTTTGACGGTAGTAGTTTATAACAACCCGATAGGATGACAACTAGTCCATGCCCAATATAACATCAAAACTAGTCATAACAATCAACACAAATGCAAAAGGGAGTCGGCAACCAGCAACCTCTATGTCACAACCTTGACACTCCTGCTTCAAATTACCTCACCACCAACAGGTGACTCTACACAGATAGAAGATGCCAACCGAGCTAACTCTAACCCCAAAATCGATGCAAATGCAGAAGAAATAAATGAATGGGATACACCCGTATCAATTAACACATTAGCAACAAAATTGCAAAACAAAAAGGTATCTCTTACTACTGAAGGTGCTGGTACTAGATTCGACATGGTAACAGCATACACACGCTCTGTAGGCCTCTGCTCAACCTTCTTACCCTACTCACCCCTCAAAACATAAGCCTGATGCACTGACTGAGCTGAAGAGGCTCTCTGCTTGGCCCTCGAGGCCTAAGCTGACTGTTTCGACTGGTGGCTCTGTGTCTGTCTTGAACCAGACGCACTGGGTGTGCCACCCAACTAAGGGCAAAATCTCTTCATGTGCCTTGCCTACCCACACTGAGAATAAGTGAGCGGCTGCCCTCTTCCCTGATTCTGGCTCTGAGAATGAATCGAAGACGGTGTAGACCGTTGCCCTTCTCCTCTTAGTGGGCAAACCAGAGACTTGTGGCCTAACTGACCACATTGGAAATAAGTAATGTCTCCATGACCACCTCTCCCAGAACCCGAATTCGACATTGGAAAAGTAAACCTTGACTGAGCTCCTTGGGATGGCTATGGGTTAGAACCCCTCTGCCTCTTACTATCCCCCTACACATCCTGACTCCTCTTGGAGCGCTCATCCTCTCCTCCTCCTCCTCTATCTGCATTACGATCTTCAGATGAGCCACCGCCTCCACAAGGCGTCCATAGTCCCTAATTATCGACCCGACCACTTTAAACATGAGCCCGGTCCTCAATTTCTTCTCAAACTCTAGACAATGGCGTTTCTCAGTCACCATTAACTCTGGTGCAGACCTGAAGAAGCTAGTGAACGTGGCTTCAAACTCGGCCACCAGTGTGTTCAACTATACTAGCTTGGAAAACTAGTCTCTCAACTTCTCCCTGATCGTGGAAGGTAGAAACTTGTCCTAGAAAGCGCTGACAAAAGCCTCCCAAGTCACCCCAATACGCCCACATGTATACTTCCACTATTGACCTGTATCTCCCTTCAGTTGGAAGGATGCCAAGGTCACTCACAACTGGTCGTCCTTGATGCCAAGCATCTCGAACGTTTTCACTATCTATTCTAGCCACTCATTTGCCTTCAGTGGCTCCTTGGGATCACCCACAAACTCATCCAGATTTGACCGAAAAAACTCCTGCTTCAAGAAAGATAGCCCTGTCTTAGCTACTTGGGCATGGACTTGATTCTCGGCTTTGAGAATGTCCATAGACTCTTGCAATGCACTAGCCATTTTGTGAGCTAAGGCACCCATGGCTTGTTGACCAACTAGTTCGGCCACATTGGCCTGACCAACCCATTATTCCAGTGTCAAAATTTCATCCGATAAAGGCACTTCATGCCTCTTACGCCTACCACTACCACGTCCACATCCTGACATCCTCATAAAGGTAACAAAAGAGATTAGCATATTTACAAATGTACCAAAGGTAATTCACTCACGTACTAATGCAGTGGACAACCGTAATTCACTCCACATAAGCACATAGTCATATAGACAAATACAAATTTTATTTCTGGATAATGACCGTCCCGCAGCATTGCTAGAGTTCTAGTTAGAAACAGCAGTGATCAAGTGCTCTTCTAATAGGACTTCTATAAACTCGTAGACTCAATCAACATCCTAGAAATTGAAATCCCATACCCATATAATCACATAAACATGTTAGTACATAACATTGTAAATATATAAACATCTCTGTCAAACGAGATAAATCCATTGTGGTACTAACCACTTCCCACGTACCCAAAGTATTCAAACTCGGTACGCTCTAATACCAAGTTGTCACGCCCCAAAAATAATGCGATAATTCAACCATAAAGACTAATACAAAAAGACATAAACAGAGTATTAGACTTTTATTAATCAGAGTCCAATTACAAAAGGGCACATGCATTACACATTCATAAGTTCTACCCTGAATCGATAGCATGTTGCATCAAACTAAGTGGTCAACGAAATAAATTCCCCACGGGCTTATATCTTTCCAAGACAGTTCTTGGTTACAACAAAAATGAGCCTAGCTCAACACAATTTAAAACCCTTGGCAATACAAAATAGATATAACATAATAGAAGCTCTTGTTCCCAATCCCTCCAAGCTACTACCTTGGCGGAGGCATATCACTAACACCTAAAAATGGTTTTTCCCAAATAGGGTGAGCCAAAGCCCAACAGAAACAATCTAGCACAATATATGAACTTTAACAAGGTTATAAACATGATGCACATGGTTGATGCTCAAAATAAAATCATTTACAACTCTTCTTTCCAAATCGATGTTATGTCGAGTGTGATATCCCAATCCATTTTATATCAATTCGTTTAACGTCATTTCATATCTCTTCAATTTATGAGTCATATCCATTGTTATCCAGGCAACCCAACTGAGATTAAAACTCAATGGTTCTCTTACCACACAACCATTACACACAAACACTTCAATTTACTATTTTACGAAAATTTCATCCGTGGGAATTAGCGCCCATGTATACATAATGTTTTTGAGACTTTTACCCTGGACACACATGCTAACTTAATTCAATGGAGTCTATGTCTTTTCTCTTCCCAAACATGGAGTACATCCTATTTCTCCTCACAAACATCATACATATACAATGTATTAAACACAATCATATTCAATGACAATCAATAAGAGATTGGTTTCAATTTACCTAATTCTCATGCAATTTCTACAACAATCATAGTTATCCTCCACCGATAGCCCAAAACATATATTTCTAAACATATATACAATCTTCCCAACAGATAAATTATTCAAATTTCCATAGGTAGGAGGTGATACACATCCAACTTCACCATTTATATAACCATTCATCTAATTTCATATTCCTATTTTCAATTTCATTATTTATGCTAAATAATTACTTGAACATTTTAGGGCAAAACTCCCATTTGTCTCAATCTCATCCCAATCACCAAAAATAGACCATTTGTAGTATAACCCAAGGTCATGTCCACTCCCATAACCATTTCTAAGATATCCATTATACAATGCCTCTTTGGAATTGAAACCCCAAACCCTAGGTTTGTTAAAATTACTTCACAACCCAATATTTCTCACGCATCAAGAAAATGACCAAGTTAAAACTCATAAAGAGTGTAAAGAGTCCTCTCCTCAAAGAGAAAAGACAAGCAATGCAAAGGAGGAACTCCAAAAATGTCGAAACCAAAGTGCATTCGGATCAAAATGATGCCCTTGAGGTGCTCTACCTTTTTAACAAAGGCATACGGGTATAGAGATCACTAGATCTAGATGAAAATGTAGAGAGAATATGAGTCTTAGAGAGAGAGAGAGAGAGAGAGAGAGAGAGAGTCTCGATCTAAGGCTTTGGTGGAAAAAATATGAAAAAGTGATATCAAAAGGTGTTGTCGTGAACTGATATATGCACAGCCTGCTCGAGCGCAAGAGTTGACGCTTGAACGTCAGACATAATAAGTTGTTCTGCTCGAGCGCAAGAAATGACCGCTTGAAGAATACACACATCTAGTAGTTTTGCAGGTAGAAGAACATCGCTCGAGCGCAAGAATGGCCGCTCGAGCGTAGAATATACTCTCCCAGTAGTTTTGCAGACCTGCAAAAGTAATGAGAGTTTGCAAAGCCTGCTCAAGCGCAAGAAGTGCCACTCGAGTGGAGGAGCAAAAATCTGGGCAACAAAGGTTTGAAAATCTAGCAACCAACTTGTTCTAAACACAATAACTACATTCCAACAATCGAGTTTAAGGAAGAATAAGGGAAAAAGACATGAACACCCATACAAGGTTATGAATCCTAAGTCCAAAATACAAAATGGATAGTGTCTAAACTAGAAACGCTATATAAAATAATTATGAGTTGTGAGATAGTTGAGATTTCTAGAAGTGTTAAAGCTTTCTAAAGAGAAACTTTTTTCTTTCCTTTTGTGCAAAAACCTTTTGAAAATTTGGGAAAAAGTTGGGATTTTGTGAAATCATGAAGTGTTGAAAATCATTTTGAGAAATGAAGAAGAAATTGCTATATTTATCCATATTGTTGAAATCTCTTGTAAGCAAGGAATTGTTGTTAAGATAATAGAAAAATGAATATTTTTATACTTATCTTGAAAGGTTTGAGATTTTAAAATGACGAAATTGTTGAAATGATGGACTTTCATATGTTTTTGTGTTAAATGGAGACATCTATGAGATGGAGGAATGTTGTTGTTGAAAATGAATAACAATTGTGAACATAAAAAAAGGTATCCTATATCATACGGATATAAATCTTGGGTATGATTTTGAGAAATGGTTAAATGAAGTTGGTTATATAGCATGTTGTTAATTTGACTTGAAATGACTAAATTGCATTGTTGATTAAAATGTGAGGAAATGCATGTAATATGATGATGTTAATTACTTCTCAAGAGATTTATTATGAAATCACTTAGTGAGGAAGTATTGAAACTTTGATCACAATTGAGAATTGTGTGGTTTGATCACAATTGAGAATTGTGTGGATTAATTGAAATTGGAAACTTTGATCACAATTGATAATTGTGTGGTTTGATCACAATTGAGAATTGTGTGGATGAATTGAAGTTGGAATTTTTCCTAATGCATTTATACATGAGCCATGGGCATTCCATTTCATTTGGTTATTATGATTGCAAATTGCAAATTTGAAAACTATTACAATTGTAAATGAGTTGTTTTGTGAAAACAAGATCATATTAAATTGTTTTGAGGTAAATACGGTATGAAGTCCTGTTAGGAGGTGTAGTTTGAGAACTAAGTTGGCCTTGAGTGTCCTTGGTGTAAGACCAGAAACTTGTGCATGTGGGTACCTAAGCCCTCCGATTAGTAGCTGGTAAGGTAGGATTTGGTAGTGCTTGATAAACTTACTTGCAGACACTAGCCCTGGGGAATTGCTTGAGTCATATTTATCACCTCGTGAAAATTATATTGAAATTGTTGGATCAGTGTGTTTTCAAATTGGCATTGTGCACAAGATTTACAAAAGATGAGAAAAATACATTTTGAGCATGACATGACATATGGATTCATCTTAGGAGATTGTATAAAATGTATACACTTTGTTAAGATATTTCTACTGGGTTTGTGCTCACCCCTAGCGGACTTTGTGCAGGAAAAGATGTGGTGGTTCCGCCAAGTTAAGGGCGTGGAACGTGTTTTGAGGGCACGTGGCTCCTTATATTTTGTTGTTATTTTGATAAGTCAAGGGTTTTATTTTTATGGGTTCAGATAACCATTTTGTATAACCGGACATAAGTCTTGGAACTTGTAGCCCATAAGGGCTTTTAATTATATTCAACTGGTGATTCCACATGCTATAATTTTCATATTCTAGAAATGTTAATTGTATATTCGTATGGGGACGACTTTTCTAAATCTTTAGAATGTAATGAATATAAAGCTTAGAGATTTAATGTTAATGTTGTTGATGAGGCATTGTATTCACTCCATGTACAATTATGGTAATGGAAGTTATTATGTTAGATTATGATCATAATATTGGATATTTATGAGTTTCCCTGGGTTAATATTTTGGGGGTGTTGCAGTAATTATGAACAATTTAATTGATAAATTTTTTCACTATAAGTTTATGCTCTTTTTTTTTTTTTTTTTTTTTTTTGTAAAGATCAATTTCTAATCTTTAGCCTTCCACATCCTTGTTTCTATTATGCATCTAACAATTATGTTAATTTCTAAAATTTATTGCATGCTTATTTAATCTAAGTGTATTTTTATAAAATAAATCTCCAATTTCTTCGGTAGCAATTTAATGGTTTAAACTCTATATTTATTAAGTGCATAAATATGGATGACAGAGGAGAAAATGTACATATTCATTCGCAATATAGCCAATAACAAATTTTCATTATAAGTTTTTTCTTCTTCTAGAGGATACATATGGTTATAATATTACTTATGCATTTATGTTTTGTAATTTTCACGATTTCATATTTCAAAAATTTTATAAGGTTTGCTTTTAATTTTCACATTTTATAGTTGGTACATTTTTTCTTGAATAATTATTATATTTTTATATTATATTATATTTTATTGTGTGACTAAATTTATTTGGTTGTAATTTTAAATTTTAATTTATTTGATATTTTTATTGCTCATTTGGCTAAGAAATAGAGATTTTTTAAACTACAATTTGTAACTTTTTTAAAAAAAAACTTATTTGAAACCCTTAAATACATACGAATATAAGAGTTTTATATATTTCGTTTTAGTAATAACTTTTGAGGCATTACACAATAAAAATGTTATATAGATTATCAAAAGTTATACTGCACACCAAAAAAATTTACAACTTATTTTAAGTTGTTAATTTAAAATTTTGGATAAATTACAGCTACATCCCCTGTGGTTTGGGTTCTATACACATTCATCCTCCACGTTTCACAAATTACAGTGCACTTCCTGCGAGATGTTGTTCGTTAATGGAATTAACGAAAAATCTATTATGACCTTAATACGAGAGCCTCTATTTACACACCATCTTTCATCTCAAGGTACACTATTAATTGGTTTAATTTTTATTACAATATTAATCTTATGTAAAATGACCACAAAGGATAAAGGGTTATAATACATACCTTTTGTAAAATTACCATAAAAGACTATAACGAATATAATGTACACAAAGTATCTGAAACGTTATGTTTGACAGTCTACCTCCAAATAGTTTAGCTATGTTCAACACTAAAATGTCGAATAAATTTACATTGTTTGACAGAAAAATCCGGACAAATGGTTAATGTTCGAAAGTATAGTATCGAACGGTTTGGAAAATGAAATTTCAAATACAACGCTCATGGCAATGGAAAAATATACATAAAATCCTAAAATCCAAGCCAAATGAGAATTCTCACATATTGTATCTCCAATGTGAAATTATTTCCAACTGTGATGACAACAACGAACACCACCGGCGACGTCTTTGATGAAACAGATATTGGAGGAGAATGGGTCTTCACCACTAGTTTAGACTGGGACGACAATAAAAGAATGGAGGAGAGATGGAAGATCGTGGGTAGGGTGTGTGAATGAGTGATGACAAAGATGGAAGATTGTGGGTGAGGTGTGTGAGTAAGGGTAGAGATGAAAGATTGAGGTGTGTATTGAGCAAATTTTTTATTTATTAAATTACTAAAGGTGTGCTTTGAGTAGTGGTGTCCCTTGAGATGAAATATGATGTGGAAATAGACACACCCTCTTAATCTATACTATATATTAAGCAAAATAGGGTTTTTAACCCCAAGCCTTGTGGGAGCTTCAATCTCCTAATCTAAATTTCGTGATTTAAAAAAAAAATCTTAGCATTTATTAACATCTCCCAACTCCTAAGTCTTACCCTCATAATAACACTTTAATGCATTAAGAACAAGCATAAAAAAATTCTTTGAAATCCAACACATATGAATTCCTTGAAAAGTCCCAACACATATGATTATTATCTCTCATAATAACACTTTGATGCATTAAGAACAAACATAAAAAAAATTTCTTGAAAAGTCCAACACATTATTATTATCAAAATATTAAACTTTGATATAATATAATAAAAAAAGACATTTAATTTCTTGAAAAGTCTAACACATATGATTATTATCAAAATATTAAACTTTAATATAATATAAAAAAGGAAAAAAAAGAAGACATTTAAAAAAAAATAACATTTAAAAATCACAATTCACATATATAGATAATTGTAAACACAATAAAATAGGAGGGCATTCATGTCTATACTTTTTTTATAAGATCTCCTCCATTATAATAAGATAACACTTTATTTCTCTCATCTTATAATCTATCTATCTATATATATATTATATTATATATTATATATCTATACTATATATTAAGCAAAATGGGGTTTTTAGCCCCAAGTTTTGTGGGAGCTCCAATCTCCCAATCTAAATTTCTTGATTTTTTGATTTAAAAAAAAATAATCTTAACATTTATTAACTTCTCCCAACTCCCAAGTCTTACTCTCATAATAACACTTTAATGCATTAAGAACAAGTATAAAAAAAATTCTTTGAAATCCAACATATATGAATTCCTTGAAAAGTCCCAACACATATGATTATTATTCCTCATAATAACACTTTAATGCATTAAGAATAAGTATAAAAAAAATTTCTTGAAAAGTCCAACACATATGATTATTATCAAAATATTAAATTTTAATATAATATAAAAAAGGAAAAAAAGAAGACATTAAAAAAAAAAAGAAAATATTTAAAAATCACAATTCATATATATAGATAATTGTAAACACAATCTGTGCATAGCACAGGTGATATGCTAGTATATATTAAGGAAAAAGGGGGTTTATAAATCCCAAGCCTTATAGGAGCTCCAATCTCTCAATATTAATTTTCTAAATTTTTTATTTAAAAAAAAAATCAACATTTATTGATTTGGTCAAAATTCCCTGATCAGCATTTATTAACTTTTTTCAATCTACATGTCTTTTCACATGTCTGCATTTATTGATTTGATCAAAATTCCTGAACAGTATTTAAAATCCCTTCATACAAATAATTATAGATACAGCCTGTGCATAGTTACTGCAGTAGCCTTTTTAAAAAAAATTATTTAAAAAAAAAACTCAACATTTATTGATTTGGTCAAAATTCTCTGATCAACATTTATTAACTTTTTTTAATTTACATGTCTTTCCGCATGTCTTCATTTATTGATTTGATCAAAATTCCTGATCAGTATTTAAAATCTCCTCATACAAATAAATATAGATACATCCCGTGTATATTTACTGCAGTAGCCTTTTTAATTTCTCATATACACTATGGTTAGTGATAAGATTGTTAAATTATTTTTATAAAAAATCTTTAAAAATATAATTTATATATTAAAAAAAAACTAATAACAAATATAAATATTTATAATTATCCCGTGCATAGCACGGATAATAAGCTAGTGCCCTAAATTGAAAAGGTGAAATTTTCATATTACCCTTTACCCCTGCTCTACTAACCTCTACATCTTCAACCATCCATCTCTTTCTTCATATTTCTCAGTCCTTTCTCATCTCTCTAAATGAACAGCAAGGTCACCATAAACTTAGCTAAGTTTGACATGTTTTAAAAAAAGACAAAAAATTAAAAGTTACTATCCTATTTAAGTCATATCATCTCTCTAACACATCACTTCAAATTCAATTCATATTTCATAAAAAGTCAAAAAATACATTTATTTAGATATCACAACCACCCACATCCCACAAACCCACCACCACCATCACCCTCATCCACCTTCTACAACCCATCATCACCCTCCTCTGTCAACTAAGCCATTGGCTTGGCGTGTAGCAGAGAGTGGCGTCAAGATCTTTGCTGTGATCGGAGGAGGTCTGATGCTTTAAACTACTCAGTCAAATCTTGGGAGACCCACCTCCCAAATCCCCAACTTAAGACAACAACTCCTCATGGTGGTAGTGGTGTGCTTTTGCTGTCTACAGAGATGGTTTCATTATTTTCTTCTTCTTCTTGTTCTTTATATATATATATATTAATTGGTTCAAATGGTTGATGGCAATCTCAAATATGTCCATGGTGGTAGAAATTGGTGGTGCTTTTGTTGTTTGATTTGGTGACGGCGGTGCTCCAAAGCTGATGCAGACCAACTGTTTGAAAAAAATTCCCAACAATGTTTGGTATTGTTTGTGTCTGTGTCTGTGTTTGTGTCTGTGTCTGGGGTCATTGTCATCCTACTTCAACGCTATCGGACTCTTTCCTTGTACCAAGCTCTGCTAGATCTCTTGAATTGTGTTGACGGTTTGTACTAGAAACTATGGCAATGATTTGGGGTTTGTTTGTAAATGGTGCAGTGAGGGTGAAAACACATATGGGTAATGGTGGGTGGAGGTGATTGGGGGTGAGGGTGGAAGCAGAGGTGTTGTCTCGGGACTGGAATTGCTTGGGGGCATTATCAGCCGTAGTTGCCAAGGCCGAAACTTGTCTCAAAGCTTTGTCATTGTGCTTGCGACAGAACTTTAGTAATGCTACCTCATGGATTGATGATTGCTTAGTAGTTGTCAAAGTTTTAAAGGAAGGTGATGTTCACGATTGGGCCAATCACTTAACATTGGATATTAGAATTCTCTACTCTTTTTGCTTTTATCTCTGATCTTAAGGTTCATTGGACTGGTTTAAGAAGCCCACATTTTGGCCAGTTTGGCTTGAACAACACTTGGGAATGAATTACCTGTAATGTTTTGTATGTCTATAATTTGGTAGGGTTTTGGATGCTGTAAAGATGGCTACCAAAGGTATGCATGTTACATGTTTGTTTTATTGCTTCAAAGAATTTATTTTTCCTCAATAAAATAAACAATAAAAAAGTCTTACATGTTTGATTTTTTTTATTTGTTATTTTTTTTTTTAGTAAACATTGCTTCAAAGTTGGGATGACAATCTGAAACCGGCCCGATGGGGACCCGACCCCCCGATCCCGAATATAACGGTTATTCCTCGAAAAATACCCCTGACGGGCCGGGGATGGTGATAAAAAAAAAAAATCCCCGATGATATTCGGGCAGGGGACGGGGATGCATGTTTCAGTCCCGGCCCTGGCCCCGAGCCCTGCTTCGTTTGTCCCCCCGAATGATATATTATATATATGATATATATACTTTTTTATTCTCATCTCTATCTACTCTCTCTCTTATTCATTCATGTAGATCTACTCTGTCTCTCTCTCTCCATTCCTCACATCTCTCTTCCTCTCCACCGTCTCTGGTCTCTCTTTCTTCTTCACAATCTCTCACCGCCACCTCATCCTCCACTAATACTCCCACCACTCCCCTCCTCATCCTCCCCCTCCTCCTCCACGGATCACATCGCCATCGATCATTTCTCCCTCTGTTTGACCATGTCTTTCGTCTCTCTCTCCCTCACTCACGGGATCGGGGATTCGGCGTTCGATCTGAAGCTTTTTTTCACTTAGATCATGGTTCGATCATTTCTTCTTCACCATCTTTCATCCGTACACAGGACCAGGATTGTGGTTTGATCTGAAGCTACCGATCTAGATCGTGGTTCGATCTAAAGCTACCAATCTCTCTCTCTCTCTCTCTCTCGTTGATGAACAATTTTTTTTGGTTTGATCAGAAGCCCTCTCTCTCTCTCTCTCTCTCTCTTGTTGATGAACAATTTTTTTTTTTTTTAAAAGTTACATATATACATCTGTTGTTGTGTTGGGTTGTTGTTTGTTCATCATTTTTTTTTTGTTCATTTGTTTTTGGTTCATCTGTTTTTAGTTCATTATTTTTTTTTTGGTTCATCTGTTGTAATGTTGTGGTTGTTGATTTGTTGGGGTGGTTGTTGTTTGTTGTGGATGCTATTTTTGTACGGGGATTTTTCGGGGTCAGGGATCCCCGATCCCCGTTAGGGGGCAGGAGTGGGGAGGGTGATTGGTTCCCCGCCAGGGATCGAGGACGGGGACGAGGAGGGTGATCCCCGACCTCGCCCCGCCCCGCCCCGTTGTCATTCCTACTTCAAAGAAATGATTGTTATGAGATACAGTAATGGTGCAAGAGAGAAGGGAGGAAATGCCAACTGCTGTAGAAAAAATGCAACGAGGGTAAATTTGGTATTTAACAAAATTTAACAGATGATATCAGCAAAATCTATTAATTGACCTAACGGTCAACTAACAGTGAGAGTAATTTGTAATGCAACTATAAACCTTAGGAAGGAGAGTGTAATTTCCAAAATGTAAGAGGAGTATTTATATTAAAGACAAACCTCAAGGGGTGTCAGTGTAATTTATCCTAAAATTTTACTTACAATCTATAACCATTATATGAGTCAGGCCAAACATTAAACAAAATTTAAGAAATACAAGGTGCATTTAGATTAGGGTCTGAGTTACATAAATTTTATAATGACAGTGAATATAGTGCACTAACATGTGAATGGTTTTATTAAATAAATATTTGCTAAAATTTTGAATGAGAAAATTTTGTTTAAAAAATAGGTTGATGATTAGATTTAAATCATATTTGATAAAACTTAATCATTGATTTTGTAATGCTAGAAGTTTTATTAAAAATTTTAAATTACATTAATTTATTCATAAATATTAAATGTGAAAAATGCTTGGAGTATTTGAAAATATTGAAGTTATTGATAAATATTAAATTTTCAAATGCTAGTTAAGTATAGAATTTTTTTAATAAAAATGGTTTATTAATAAGGTTATTTCATACATATTTATAATGTATCATGTCTTTTTTTTTTAAAGTTTGTGATTAACTCTTAAATTTGAAATGTGGATCATGCATAAATTTATTAACAAATGAAGGGAAAAAAATTATAAATTCACATATAGTACATGCATTATCTTTTATTTGAACCATGTTAACTATAAACTAAGTAGTCATTCTGACTCAAGTTACCTACTAAATAAATATCGAGATTTAGGTACTGACTACTTGTCATGACCCGCTTCCCGTACCCAAGGGTTAAGCATCGTGATGGCCAGTAACTGAAGTTACTTCCGGCCAATTAATAAACGCGAGCGGAAGTAATATTTAAATGAAGGTACCAAAATAATCATCGAAGCTTCTATTTTTATTACAAAATTTATTGACCAAAAATGCCGATATTTACATAGAGAAATATCATAAAAATACTGTGTGTGTCTATTCCGCAGTCCCGTATCTAAGACTTTCCAAAAGCTATTTCCTGAAAATTGGTAAACAACTATAAGTATATGGCAGAGTGAGAAATATTATACTAAGAGTATAAGGGACATGAAATAACCATGGATAGTTAATTAGGCCAAAACATTTACATAACTCATTTTGGTAAACAGATCATTGGTAAACAAATCATTTAAGTGACAGAAACTGAAATACAGAAATTATGTAAATATATAATCATAACCACAGTACAGAACAGAACAGAGGTCACAAAAGTGACAGTCAGAACAGAGGTAAAACTTCAAGAGGTGGCTCCCATAATAGTGTAGTACTTAGCTCCGCACAGCACTTTGCTTCGCACAGAACAGAGGTACGGATTCAAGAGGTGGCTCGTACGGATTCTAGAGGTGGCTCCCATAATAGTGTAGCACTTAACTCCGCACAGCACTTTACTCCGTACAGAACAGATGTCAATGGATTCATGATAGACAGAGAACCACAAAGTGATCAAACAGAAGCCAATAGTTGTTTAAGTTCCCAAGGCGTGGGACTCCCGTGGTGGTACTTACAAAACATAGTTATATATAAAATCATAGCCAAATATTTTTTAAAATATAAACAAATATATCCATCGATTTCCTTTAAAACAAATAGGGTTCAGAAGATAATCCACGTAACTAAAATCTTTATAAAACATAATTTTTCTTAATATACTAATAAAACATAACTTATATAAAATAGATTTTTGTAAGTCAAAACATACGTAAAATATATTATGGTGATTTAAAGTATAATATAACTCACCTTAACTTTAATACTTTATTCTTTTTTTCTACTATAAAAGACCCTCTCAACTTTCATTATTTTGTCTTTCTTTCTTTTCTTTCTTTCTTTCGTTTTCTCTTTCTTTCCCCTTTCTTTCTGTCCTTTCCTTCTTTCCTTTTCTTTCTTTCTTTTGCTCCAGGTGAAGCGCATCCCAATTTATAGGGTGATAAGGCCCATATGTGGCGTGTGAATCTCTCCCATATTCGATTAATAATTATATAGATTCGTTTTTATCTTAAATAGATGTTTAAAATAATTAATTTTTGACTTAATTTTTTAATATAGTTATATAAATAATTTAATTTTTAATTAAATTATATTTTATCATACACTAACAAAAAATTAATTATTTATTTTACTACCACATCTATTATTATTAATATTTTGACCTCTAAACTTTTAATAATTATATTATTTTATAAAATTACACATAATAATATATAATAAATTATATATTTTCCTAACTGTGATTAAATAATATTAGTATAAATTTCACAAAATAATTAAAAATCTGGGTTGTTACACCATTAAAATGGTCTAAGACATTTTCAATCAAATACACAATAAAAAACTTAGGCATATGAGCCAGAGTTAAATTGTTTTATATACATATTCAATTTAATTTATTTGTTTAGTATATTAGTTCTAAATTTTTTAATATAAAACAATTAAATAATATAAAAAAATCAAAAATTAAAAATGAACTGTAGTGGTGATCAAATTAAGGGTTTGCAAAATGCTCAATTGGTCTAATCTCTAAAAAAATAGTAAATATAATTAATTAATATTTAATTAGACTGTTTTAGAGGTTACACCTAGCAGCCTAATAGGATCGAAATCATCAAAATCTTATTTGAGGAGTGGGTTGAGATTAAGGTCACTAATGCTTTATTTTTTTTCTTTTATTTTTTATTTATTCTTCAATTTTGATTGATTGAATTTTACAAAATAGATATGGTAATTGATTTTACATAATAGATATGAGAGAATTGATAAATTGAAAAACTAAAATTATGAAATTCACCCAGATGAAATATATTTATATTTTATCTTAGATATAATTATTATATGGGAACTAATTAATGTTAAATAAGTTTTCTTTTATATTATAAACAAAGTTTTTGTTATAATTTAATTTAAAAAATAATTTTTAATTATTTATTTTAACCCATGCATAGCACTGAAATTATACTAGTATCTATATATTATATAAGGGAAAGGAATTTTTTAATCTACAAGTCTTGTGGAAGCTCCAATATTTCAAACTAAAATTTTTGATTTTTTTATTTTAAATAATTAAAAAAATCTTCTATTGGTTAGCTCTCATTTAACCAAAAAAATAAAATAAAATAAAAATAATATCCTTGATTTCTAACTTTCAGATGGAAAATATATCAAATATATTAAATAAAAAAATAGAAAGTATACTAATCCATTTTTAAATTTAAATGTGAGAGACACTAACTATGGAAAGCAATCTATTAATTTAAATTTAAAATTATAATGATCTATCTCATGATTTATAAGTTTTAAATAATGATCTATCCCATAATTTATCTATATCTATATACTATTACAATTGCAAAATATTGTCATTGTTATAAGGTTGAAAGTTGTAATTCTTTTTTTTTTTTTTTATCATTTTTTAATTTTGTTCAATTTTTATTAATATGTGTCACAATATGATTGGTCTATAAATTAATTTTATATTCTTAAAATAAAATTTTAAATTTGAATTCTTCCTTAAATTATGTTACTATAATTGGAATGAGATCAATATTCATTCCTTAAATTCTGCATCATTTATTGAATTACAAAATAAAATTTAAATTTAAATTCTTCTTTAAATTATATTATTATAATTAGAATGAGATCACTATTCGCATATGTTATACTGATGTATCATAACATTATTGGTCTAAATATAATATATTATTAAATACAAGTGTTCAAATTATTATTCACTATTTACATTATTGGTTTAAAAAATTATATCCTTCTAAATTACAAGGACTTGAACAATAAATTTTTTTATACAAATAAATACATTTTTTAACAACAGACAAAAATATTAAGAAAATGAATGCTTTTTTAGCACTTGATAAAGATGGTGGATATATATATATATATTTAATGTCAATTGTTGATCAAACAAAATGGGATCCGCCTCCTCTCCGGCCTTCTCCCATCCGGCTCTGTCCAGCACTATCAAGCCGATTGAAACACGTGCTCACCAACATGATCTAAGGCCAAAATGACTCCACATCACTAAGGAAGAAGATAAATAAGAGGAACGGCGTCGTTTTTAAAATAAATTCAAACTCTATTTTTATAAAATAAATTCAAACTTTATTTTTATAAAATATTTTAATATTTTAAAAATTAAAATCGTAATATTTAAAAAAATTAAAAAATTATAAAAATCCTGTTGAAACTCTATTTTTTAAAATATTTTTAAATATTTTAATTTTTTTTATGTATTTGGTTACCTTTCAAATTGGTGGGTTCAAATGAATTAAGAAATTAAATTTTAATATTACGATTTTAATTTTTTAAATTTTAAAATATTTTATAAAAATAAATTCAAACTCTATTTTTAAATATTTTAATTTTTTTATTATGTATTTGGTTACGATTTGAGTGTAGAGTTGTGAAAGTAGTATGGAGTTTCGAGTTATATGTTTGGTTATGAGTTTTAAAAATAATTTCTTAATTGAGTTTTATTTTATGTGTTTGGTTACGATTTGAGTACAGAGTTGTCTTCAAATCTAAAATATTAAAATTTTAAATTATTTAAATTTTTTGAATATTTAAATTATTTAAATTTTTATGATTTAAATTTTTTGAATATTTATTTTTATTTTTTACTTATTAAAATTTTTAGATTATTTAAATTATTTAAATATTTATGATTTAATTTGCAAGCATTCTTTAATTTGCAAGCATTCTTTGATTTGCAAGCACAGTAGATGGAAGACGTTTGACCGGTGGGTTGACCGGCCGGTCAACCGGTTAGACAATTTTTTTTTTTTTTTTAATCTGTTTGAACTTTTTAGATTATTTAAAAATTGAACTTTTTTATTTGAGTTTTTTTTTTTTTTTAATCTGTTTGAACTTTTTAGACAATTTAATCTGTTTGAACTTTTTTTAAATAATTTAAATAATCTAAAAATTTTAATAAGTAAAAAATAAAAATAAAAATTCAAAAAATTTAAATCATAAAAATTTAAATAATTTAAATATCCAAAAAATTTAAATAATTTAAAATTTTAATATTTTAGATTTGAAAACAACTCTATACTCAAATCGTAACCAAACACATAAAATAAAACTCAATTAAGAAATTATTTTTAAAACTCATAACCAAATATATAACTCGAAACTCCATACTACTTTCACAACTCTACACTCAAATCGTAACCAAATACATAATAAAAAAATTAAAATATTTAAAAATAGAGTTTGAATTTATTTTTATAAAATATTTTAAAATTTAAAAAATTAAAATCGTAATATTAAAATTTAATTTCTTAATTCATTTGAACCCACCAATTTGAAAGGTAACCAAATACATAAAAAAAAATTAAAATATTTAAAAATATTTTAAAAAATAGAGTTTCAACAGGATTTTTATAATTTTTTAATTTTTTTAAATATTACGATTTTAATTTTTAAAATATTAAAATATTTTATAAAAATAAAGTTTGAATTTATTTTATAAAAATAGAGTTTGAATTTATTTTATAAAAGTAGAGTTTGAATTTATTTTAAAAACGACGCCGTTCCTCTTATTTATCTTCTTCCTTAATGATGTGAAGTCATTTTGGCCTTAGATCATGTTGGTGAGCACGTGTTTCAATCGGCTTGATAGTGCTGGACAGAGCCGGATGGGAGAAGGCCGGAGAGGAGGCGGATCCAACAAAATGAAAGTTACATATGACAATTTATTGTTCATCTAGAGTTTTTAGCACTTGCCAAACGTGGTGGATCCTATAATTTTGTTTTTAATCTCAGTTGTCAATTAAACAAATTAAAATAAAAAATGAAAATATTTTTTGGCTCAAATTGCTAAAAAATGACTTTTACTAAAACAAAATAGAAAGAAACGTTATGTTTCTATTCAAAATGATGGTTCCTGAAACTTCTTTTTGTATTAAAAAAATGAGGGTTATAGGTGATAATTTATTATTCACCTAAGATTTTTAGATCAAATAAAAATACCATTCTAAATTTTCTTCTTACCTTTTTTTTAATTTTTTATTCAGATACTTTTATTTTGTAAAAAAATTATTTTTATTCTATTTAAATATTTTATAGTAATTTTTAAATTAAAATAAATTTTGAAAAATCATATTTATATTATTTTATGTCATTATAAATTGTAATTTTTTTTAATATCAACTTATTCAATGATAACTTTCTAAAAAGTGTATTTTTAAACATTTTCAAAAAAAAAAAGTTCTATTTAAAAAACTTAAGCATATTGCTTTTGCTATGCTTTTGTTTATTAATATTAAAATTTTAATTAATTTTATTTTTTATTTAAAAAAATAAAGTAGCAATAATTTTATATATTTATATATACAGTTTTCTTTCGGTTGCTTAAGTTATTTGGTATCTCTGAGTCTACTCAAATTTAATTCAAATTTTTGAATTTCTACTTAGGTTCCCATTGAATTAAAAACTATGTTATTCAATCTTTATAAAACTCTAGGCTTGACTCGAGTTGTTTGAGTTAAGCTCGCCCAAGTTTGCAAATCTAGCAATAGGATTGAAAGTTATATAATTGAAATTGTGACAAATTAAAAATTGATACATAAATTGTAAATCTTAAATTGTATGTTTCAATATTTTTTGTTTTCATTATTTACATATAAAAATATAACTATTTATATTATTTTATATAAAAATATATTATTAATTTTTTTACATCTCGTGCATAGCACTAGTTTACCATTAATATTGTATAAGTAAAAAGAGATTTGTAACCCATAAGACTACTAAGAGTTTTAAGTTCTCAATTTAAATTTGATAGTTTTTTGATTTAAAAAAAAAAAAATCTATTGACTAGCTCTTATTCAAGAAATAAAAATAAAAATAGAAATTAATATCCCTTGATTTATGACTTTCAAATGGAAAGTATATCAAATCTTAAATAAAAAAAAATGAAAAGTATACTAATTAATTTCAAAATTTAAATTTGAGGGTCATTAAATATGGAAAATAATCTATTAATTTAAATTTAAAATTTGCACAATATAAATTTAAAATTGTAATGATCTATCCCATGATTTATGAGTTTTAAATATAAATTATAATTAGCTAATAATTTTTGTATTAAGGAATAATAAAAGTGACGTTGAGATTATTTATATATTTTACAAAGAATACTTTTAAAAAAAGATATTATGAAAGTTTCAAAACCTCATACAAAATCTATATACTATTAGAATTACAAAATATTGTCATTTTATTAAAAACTAAAAGTTGCGATTCTTTTTTATTTTTTATTTTTTTTAATATTTGTCACAATATAATTGGTCTATAAGTTAATTTTATATTCTTAAAATAAAATAAAAAATTAAATTTAGATTCTTCCTTAAATTATGTTAGGAGAGCAGAGTAAGATCAATATTCATTCCTTAATTTGTGTCTTTTATTAAATTATAATATAAAATTTTAATTTTAAATTTTTTTTAAAATTATGTTACTACAATTAGAATGAGATTAATAATCACATGTGTCATAGTTATGTGTCGTAATATTATTGGTCTAAACATAATATATTATTAAATACATGTATTCAAATTATTAATCACTATTAAAAGTCATATTTTTATATTTTGTCATTTTTTGTTTTAAATTTTATAATTTTTTTTATAGTCTTCTAAATTACGACTTAAACAATAATTTTTTTTAATACAAATATATATATATTATCAAAAGACAAAAACATTAAGAAAATGAATGACTTTTTTAACAATTGCCAAACATAATGGATTCTATTAATTTTTTTTATCTCAAATTAAAATTAAAAAAATAAATTTTTAAGAAGTGACTTTTGGCTTAAATAAATTTTTATCTCAAAAATAATTTTTTTGGGCTTAAATAGTTAAGAAGTGACTTGCTAAAATCAAATAGAAATAAACATTTTTTTCCTATTAAAAGTGATAGCTCGTGAAACTTTTTTTTTTAATATAATAAAAAAAGAAAATGGGAGTTACACGTGATAATTTATTGTTTCAATAATGCTACATATCCGCACTTTCACCCACAATGATTTGACTGGATGTGACTAAAATGGGATTGGGGCAAGATTTCCTCCTCATGCTGGGATTCCATCAAAACTTGAAATTCTTCAATTGTTGGGCATATCTCTTGTCCTCCAAAGCTAAAAACATGTGTAATCGGGTTCCAACATCTAGCCGCGACATGAAGGAACAAAAAACACAGTAAGGTATGATTTAGCGGGAATAGTGCATTTATCCCGAAACCCTGAAGATTCACTTTTTTCGAGCCATCCAGAGATGCAATCCAAATTGAGAGGTTTTTCGGTGAAGAATGGCTCCATTTGTGGCAAAAACAAAGCTGGAATGAAAAAACTATGAAGTCCTAACTTTTATAGAAGATAAGGTGTTGAGTGGAAGATAGGTGGCAGCAATCTGGAGGTTCTCTGCACTAGTGGTCGATCGGCCAGTGTTGGTGGCCGACCAGCCACTTTTGTAGCCGACCGGCTAGTGCTAGTGGCCGACAGCCACTTTTGGTGGCCGACAACCTGTGCCTATAGCCGACCTAATTCCTATGGCTTTCCTATGTGTTGGAAGTGCTGAGAACCAGTGTTTTGCTATACTCTTGGTGCATTTTGCCGCCTTGTTTTAAGAGTTTTGTTGAGTCATTTTTGTGTGTTGCTTCGTCTTGTTTATCGAGTTGTTTCACTTTGCTTATCGAGTTGTTTCACTTTGCTTATCGAGTTGTATTGATGTTGTTTTGCTTATCAAGTTGTTGCATTGCTTGTCGAGTTGTTGTATTAGTTGTTCTTTGGTCGGTTCATCAATACAAACAGAGTAAAACAACTCAAAGAACAACTAATACAACAACTCGATCAGTGCAATATTCAATTTCCATCAAATCCCGTTTTTGTGTAAAATGGTGCAATACGATGCTCAGAATGTAAACACAACACTTTTTTTTTTTAATTATCAAAAAGCTGATTTTTCATTCCGATCATGGTTTCTTTTTACAAAAGAGTACAAGTTTTTAAGAAAATAAAAACTGCCTGGAAACTGTGCAATGTGCTGACATTGCTAGAAAGTAAAAAAAAAAGAAAAAGCAAAAGAGACTAAGCAAAAAACATCTGGATCAGTGCCACCCACCTCAGGATTGAGAGGCCCTCTCCATCCTCTTCCTGGGCATGGATTCAGAGCTATCACCATCGGCGCCACTGTCAGAGGCCCCTGTGTCTGAGCTGGCTGCTGAACCAGCCTCAGCATCATCTCCGCCCTCAGAATTTGAGCCAGCGTCGCCCTCTTTGTCCTCTGATGACTCTGACTGTGGACTCGCAGCCTCCTCGTCCTCATTCATCTCATCATCATTATCATCCGGAACGGGCTCTGAAGGGCCACTCTTGTCACGGGTGCCCCTAGCTCTACCTTAGCTCCGAGCTGGAACCTCCTATCTCTCTCTCCCTACTACTGGAGGAGGTGCTGATGGTCTTGCTGTAGCTCCCACTGGAATGTCTGATGCAACTGGGATCTAAAAAGGGCAGTTTGTCAAATACATCAATCGTGGTGTATATCAAATGCAGTGTTTGAAAGCAGTGTTTGAGTGTAGTTGTAGACACCCCATTTTTGACCGACCTTAAGACTCAAACGTCATCGTTTGAGCGCTCGATGATTGTGCTTGTTAGTGCTCGTTTCGAGTTTCCGGAGTTTTCGGCTGAGTGCCTTGCCTCCGGGCCTCTGAACTCTTTGTGTTTTGGCTTGGTTTGTGGACCATGCCTCGTTGACCTTGCTTAGAGGGAGGGAGAGGTCTGTAGACCACTTTTCGCTCTTGTAGACTAGTTTTCAGTTTCCGGAGCCTTCGGCTGAGCGCCTTGTCTCAGGACCTCTTAGCGTTCTCCTATTGGCTTGGTTTTCGGACCATGCCTTGTTACCTAGGTCTAGAGGGACACAAAGGTCTTGTAGACCACTTTTTGTGGCCGTAGACCACTTTTCCCTCCTGTAGACCACTTTTTGTGCCTGTAGACTAGTTTTCAAGGTTTTCGACTGCGTGCCTTGACCCGCGGACTCTTGTCTTGCATCCTTTTTGGTTTGTTTTTAGCACAAACCTTGTTTTCCTTGCTTGGAGGGTGGAATAGGGGTTGTAGACCAGTTTCTCTCCCTGAAAACCACTTTTCTTGCCTGCCAGCCAATTTTCTGGTCGGCCAACTTGTCTTGGTGGTCTTTGGACCACCAAAAGTGGTCGGCAGCCATGCCACCACCTTGCTTTCCTTATGCAGACCACCCCTTCCCCTTGCCGACCACTTTGTCTCCTTGCAGACCACTTTCACTGGTCAGCCGACCAGTGTAAATAGCTGGCCAACCACTTCAACTGGTCGGCAGCTTTCCTGCATTTTCTATAGGTGTTGTGGATGCCAGCTGTGCCAGCTGTTGGGCACAGAAAGTATCCTCCATATACGTGTATGGAGGAGGGATTTGTTTCTAGCTTCAAGCTTGTTGAACAAGCTTGATGCATGTTTTTCTATAAGAGGGAACCTCCTCCCTCTTGTCTGAGGTTTAGAATTTTGTATTGGAGCTATACATATATCATCTATCTTTATATTGCTCCTCCTCTTCATATTTGTGCTTAAAAGTGCCTATTCTTCACACTTTTGCACACAAACACCTAGTGAAACACCACACTCTTGTTGCTGAGGCACCTTGAAGCTGGTTATGGTGTTTTTGGACTACTTTTGATCCAAAAAGGTTGCTAGAGTTGCTTCCTTGAAGTTCTTCTACAAGGGTGAGTTTCTAACCCCTTAAAGCTTTGTTTTTGTTTAAGTCTTTGGCCCTATTTGCATGCTGATTTAGGCCTAACTTTAAACTATAAAAAGTTCTGATTTTAAGTGTTTAATATGTTTGTTTGAGGCTTCCTTGGTGTTGGGGGTAATCTACTCCCTTGAATGCCCTATTTGCTAGGCTTTTGAGCCATCACTTTAGGCTTTTGTCTTAGCCTTTATTTGGCCTTTCTACCACTGAATTCCAAAGGAATTTCAGTGGTGGAAACTTGGTTTTGAGGCCCCAAATGGATGGGGGTTGTCCCCCCTTCTCTTCTCTTGTATACTTGTGTTGATGGCTCATCACAAGAGCATGTAGTTCTATCTTCTTGGAGCTTTGTTTGAGCACTTTTTGTGACCTTTTAGACCTGCCATGACTCTGCTTTTGGTTGTCTTGGTTACCCATTGCATGCTTCTTGTATGTGTAGTGTAATCCTCTTTGTAGCTCATCAAAGTAGCATGCTTGTTAAGCATGTTTTGGCTCCATCTTAGCATGTCTCAGGCTTTATTTCAGCATGATATACCTCTGTCTAGGGTTGGTTTGATTACCTCTTGTATGCTCCTTGCACTTGTAGTGCAATCCTCCATACTAGCCTAACATGCATCATGCTTTAGACTATCATTCTAGCATGATTTTGGCTCAACTCTAGCAAGCTTTTTCTCATGTTTTACCATGATTAAGCTCTGTTTTATGTTGTTTTGGTCATGCATGCCTTGCTTTGTATAGCCATGGTGCATTCTAGCTCTTTGGCCTTGAGTTTCCAAGTCACTAGCATGCATTGCTTGGGCTATTTGCATGATTTGGCATCATTTGGTACATGATTTCAGTGCATGTAGTGTGGTCATATACTCACATGTGTCACTCTTTCAATGCTTTGAAGGGGTTGTGCTTTATGCCTTAAATATGAGCCATTGTGTATGCCATTTTGCCTAGGATTTCGGGCTACTATTTCAGTGTGTTTTTGGTGTTATTTTGCCATGATACAACTCTGATTTTTGTTGGTAAAGTCATCTCATGCTTGGTTTTGATAGGTGTAGTGTAATTATGCTCATTAGCCTAGCATACTTGATGTTTTGGCTTACCATGCTAACTTATTTTGGCTACACTTTGTGCATGTTTTAGCCTTAATTTGACATGCTCTAGGACTGTTTTGGGTTGCCTTGGCCATATGGTTCGTGTATTGCATAGCTATAGTGCAAGTGCCTATACTAGTTTCAAGCCTTGAGCCTCCTAGCATGTTGCATTTGTGACATGTGCATGATTTGGCATCATTTAATATGATATTTCATAGCATATAGCATTGCCATGTTCTCACTTCTTTCACTCTTTGAGTGCCTTTAAGGGTTATGCATCGTTGCCTTGCTTGTGGACCAATGTGTATGCATGCATGCCTAGGCTTTTGAGTTCCCATCTCAGCATGTTTTGGTCTTTGTTTTAACCTATTTGAACTCTGTCTATGGTTGGTTCAGTCATTTGTGCCATGAAGTGCATGCCTCTTGTGGTTGTTTGGATGATTTGGCATCATTTCATACATGATTTCAGTACACATAGTGTTGTCACACTTCCATGATTGTCACTCTTTAGGTGCTCTTGAGAGTTGCACCTTTATGCTTAGTTGATAGGCCATTGCATGAGCATGCATTACCTTGCATTTCATGCCATCATTTCGGAGTATTTTGGCCACTGTTTTGGGCATGATTGAGGTCTGTCCATATTTCGGTTTAAGTCCATTGAGCATGTTGTTTGAATGTTGTTGTTTGCATTGTGTTTGCATGCTTGTTGAATTGCATTATGTTTGCATGCATTGCATTGAGTTTGCATGCCATTAGCATTGATAGGTTGATCATGTTGTATTGCATTTGTGTTTGGATAGGGTGTTAGTCCAAACACGAGAAACGAGGGACGTTTCATACTTGAAGTGATGAAACGCACCTCATTTCTCGGTCGCCGACGCTCTTGATCATGCATGATAGAGTTTATGGCCCTTGTGTGTTATTTGTGCATTCATTAATATTGAATTGTGCAAACTTGGCTTCTAGGCCATCGTGCATTGCGATGCTCGGTTGGTGGCCCGAGAGTCGAGAACCGCACTCCCTTGAGCTTAAGAAATGATAGGGAGAGTGGTTATGCACATATACCTTGCAAATACACCGCTGTGCCCCTTCTTGTTCTCTATTGCAGCAAACTAGAGTGTAACAGAAATTTCTGGTCGGCAGACCAGAAAAAGTAGCTGGCCGACCACTTTTTTTGGTCTGCAGCAACTTTGGGTGGTCGGCAGGTGGTCTACACCACCCTTTTTTTGTCGGCAGCCTTCCTGGAGGTCTCTATGTTGGAGTAGAAGCTATCTGGAGCTTTGTGCAGTGTTCTGAAAACAAATGCAAACAGAGGCAAGTTGGGGCATCATAATGGATTTTTGAACGAGGCTACCGATCATGCATGCACTTCTTGCCCTGAGGACATCTCTTTACTGCTTTACTTAGCTGCTTGGCTTAGCTAGCTAATGCTTTGGTTTTGTACTTAAGTAGTTAATGTACTTAGCTATCAATTTTTGTTGTAATAACTAATTAGTTAACTAGGATTAGTTAATTAGTTTTGTTTTGTAATAATTAGTTTAATTAGCTTAGAATTGGCTAGTTAGCTTATTATTCTGACCCTCCGTCGAGAGGGCAAATTTTGTAATAAGTGTGCATGTGTGTGATGCATGTCTTCCAACCCCCATTTCTTTCTCTCTTTTATTTATCAGCTTTCAATGGTTAGTTTTAGGGCATGTTTCAATTAGCATACTTATGCTTTGCATGTTTGCATTCATTCATCCGTCTTGCATGCACCAGGTTCGGCCATCATACTAACTGCATTGTATTTCAATATCAAGTTGAATACATGTTATCTAGTTTCATTCACATGACATCTTAGAATAGCCGAGCCTATTTTAGTTGCATTTTTGCATGTGTTGCATTAGGCATTTTAACATAGCTAGGATCGTGCATTGATTACTAACTAGCTTTTGTTTTGGCTCGGAGTACTAGGTAAACTTTTACGCTTTAGCATATTGCATGAGTGTGATTGCATATTGCCATGATAGCATGCTTTCCATAAGGCTAACTGCTTAATTGATTAACTGCTTGAATGCCTGTGGGTGGAGGCTTGATTGCTTGAATTGGAACAACTCGATGATTGTGACTTTTAAGCCCACTTGAAGTGGCAAAATCATGTTTTTCTAAGCCCACTTGAGAATGGCAAATCCGCATTTTAGGCTACTTGCGAGTAGCATCTTCAAATCATTTTTGACAAACAAACATGAGTTCTTTTGTTCCAATTCGCGTGATTGAGTCTATACTTGTATGCTGTGCGTATCATCTAGTAAGCTAGCTAATAAACCGGAATAAGAACACATGTGTTTTCAAAAATAACATATCTTCTTAGTAGAGGCTGATCTTTGATCGGACGAGCGGGGGTGCTTATTTCATGACCTTCCTCCTTCGTACCCAAGTTCCCGAGCCGAGAGAACTTTGATGATGACGGACACGTGGCTTTAGGCACGAGTCAGGGTTTCCTAAATTTCCCAAAATAAAATATTTAGGTGGCGACTTTGAAATCTGGCAAAGCAGTCCATGTTTGGCGCTTTTTGATTAAAATCGATTTTTCAAAACAATTTGTCGGATTTGGACTCTTTGGTGATTTATCAGTCTTACATTACACTTTGTGAGATTAGATTCAGAACCGTGATAGGAGTCTGAACTATAGTAACTAAAACTATAATTCGTGCCCTCGTGCGCAGAGCGGAGTTCGGGCAGTCTACAGTAGTATATCAAAAACAGTGTTTGAATGCAGTGTTTGAAAACAATGTTTGAAAGTAGTGTTTGAATGTAGTGCTTGAGTGTAATGTGTTAGATCAGTGTAGTGTGGAACAGATTATGTTTGAAATACTGATGAATAGACGCTAAGCAGGTTCATGCTCCTCTGCACCATCTTTGTCAGGGAAGCCACTAACTTGAGGGCCTGGCCGGTGCACTCTATTGGTGCCTGCAAGTGTGTTAAGAGGATCAGTGATCTACAGAGCATAATTAAAATGAAGTAAATATGCAAAATGAAAAATATGGTACATACTGGAGTCAGGCCTCGAACCCCGACAAGCTCATGTCCAATTAGTGTGGGCTCAATAGAGATCTGGTAAGCCTTCCCGGAATGATGCCAATAGGTGAGTGTGGTAGGCAGCTTTGGCCACCCAATCCTCTGTCTCACCCCAGAGCCTCTCCCGCCACGAGTCCTGGTCACCTCGGCCCCTCTGCCTTTCTCTCTCGCAGCTGGAGCCCTAGCTCTCTCACCTCCACGGGTGCCAGTCAGACGTGGCATGAGGCATGTCTAGATGAAGGCTATGTAATCGCCCTCAAGTAGGAAGAAGTCGGCATCCCAACCTCTGGTGAAATCAATCATCTCTTGTATGGTGTATTTCTCTGTGGCTTTCATATATGTTGGAGGTGGAATCATAACTACCGGCTCGAGCAAGCTGATGCTTTGGCGTAGGAATTGCTCCCCTAAGAACCACGCCCGACAAATTGGGCCCTCGAGCAAGCCTTTCGTGCACCAATGAACTGATCCCGGACTCCCTCAGGCATCGTCACTCAGGGCTGCCAAGTAATCTGTAAATAGAGAGTGTGCAGATTGTTAGCTATCATCAGATATGGCATATGAATCAGAATCAAAGGAAAATGGAAATAGTAGAGAAGTTTGAGTTACCTCAACCGCGGTCACGGTATCGAAGTATCAATGAAGAAGGGAAAGGACTCCCAGGACCTCTGCTGGCATCTCCCGTCGTATCGGTGAAAGTACGGTACAACAGGTGAAATCTCCACCTCTGGCTCTGGGGTAAGTCTTGGAAAGTAGGCGTACACCCATAGCTGCAAAAAGTGAAAGGGCAACAGTGAGTATACAATAGATAAGTACAAATAATGTGGAGAGCGGAACATGTGTGCCATGTCCAGAAAATGCAAAGTGCAGTGTCTGCAGTGTATAGAGTATGCAAAGCAAAAAGTAGATTGTGTGTGTACAGTAGACAGTGTGTGCGGTGTACAAAGAATGCTAAGCATAAAGCGCAATAGGAAATGCAAAATCGAAAAGTGAAGCATACCTCCCAGGCCCTCCAGTAGCCTCCTATCAGATGCTCGCTCATGCGAGAGGTAGAGCTCATGTACCCGTATAAGGTGGCCAACCCAGCGCCGCCCCAATCATAGAGTCGAACTCGAGATAGATCCACTAGGGTGCTCATAAGGTAAAGCCCAACGGTGTTTGCCCGGTCGGCGAATAGGGTAATGCCAAACAAGAACAGCAGGAAACCTCGAGCATACTACTTGGTCTCCTCTCGGGTCTCTGGTGCTGTCTCTCTATAGTAATCAGCGAACCATGTGTATCAGACCATCCCTGATCGAGAGATAGGTGGGCAAGTCCCCATCTGGTAAATCTGAGTGGCCTCCCACTCGCCCATGTCTATGTCGCAAGGAATCGGATGACCCCCTACCTCTATGCCAGTGAGCATAGAGAAGTCAAAGGGAGTCATCGTCATCTCCCCTGCGGTCGAGAAGTGAAAGGAATCGGTGGTATCCCACCACCTTTCTACCAAGGCACCTAGTAAGGACCGGCTCGCTATGAGGCATGAGAGCCCTATGTAGAATGAGCCGAAAGCGGCCTCATTGATGATGTGGTGGACTGCGTTGGGAAGCTTCATATACCACTCCCTCGCGGAGATGGTCCCGTATCCTTGGATGGTGTGTGAATCCCCCTGTAAGTAGGACAAACAGATGAAAAGCATTGTAAGAAATACAGTGCAAGAGTATGTTCGGGACATGTAAATGCAAGGCAGTGTCAGTGCATAAATGTGTTTGGGATGAACAGATGAAAGACAGTCTAAGCTATGCAATGTACATTGTGAGAAATGAAGAGAAAGTGTACACCTCGAAGGCACCATGAGATAAATGTGACTCCGGCTCGCGCAGTAAGAGGTCCTCCGGTGTGCCTCGTGCAAACCCCGTAAACTAACGAATGCTATCGGATGGTAGCATGTGTATCTCGGGATGATACATCGCCGGGTCAAAAGGTCGGATGCTGAGTGGCAGTGGCTCAAACTCTAGATCCACCTCCATCTCTAGAGAAGCTCCGTTGTGTGGGATGCTGTCTGCCATCTCGATGGAAGATGAGAAAGTGGTCAAGAATGTGGAAAATGGGCAGGAAATGCCAAAAGTCAGCAAAAGTCAACTCTTGGAAGAGGAAAATGGCAGAAAAAGAGAAAGCCCGGGGAAGACACTAAGTCCAAGGGTAACTCGAGGGAAACAAGCCTCAAGTGGTGAAAGCCAAGAAGGAAGCATTGAAACCGACTTTCAATTGGTTCAAAACGGTGTAAACTACGAGGGTTTAGTGAAGAAAATGTCCGTAGGGCGTTGGAAAGTGTGTGTAATGCTCGGATCGAAGGAGGAAAATGGTCTAGAGAGAGGGGAGGTTAATTTTCGGCAATGGAGAAGTGGGGAAATATGGTTTGGAACCCTATACTTAAAGACCCGAGGTGAAATGGCCATTTTGCCCCGAATCTGCCATCGGTGGCCAACCGGCCACCACTGGTGGCCGACGGCCATCATTTGTGGCTGACAACTATTTTTGGTGGCCGATGGGTGGCCGATAACCTTCCCTGGTGGCTGATAGGCCTTAAGTGCTCTCCATGTGTGTTTTACTATTGTTTTATGCCCTTGGTTCTCGAGAAAGTGCAAGGAAGACTCACTTTTAAGCTCAAAGTGTCTTTGCGGAAGCCCCAAACTGTGTCTTTGGTGCATGGCTCATCATTACTCAACATGGGCGAGGTGTATTGTGATACCCTTGTTCTGTATTATGTTAATTGGTCCCTAATACGTATGTGATTATATGTTTTGATATGATTTTGTATGCCATTATGTGGATATACGTGATTTTGGAATTCTATCTGTTCACCGTAGGAATATCTGTTTGAATAATCTGCTTTGGAAATTAAATTGAGGGCCTTATCGGCCACAGAACCCGAAATTGATTATGCCCTTGTGATTAGCGTAATTTTTAGAGCTTACGGTGAAAATTTAATTAGAAATTGATTCTGGTTAGATTAAATTGATTAAATTGATGAATTAAGTGCCCAATTATTATTATTATTATTATAATGGACTTAGTGGAGGTTGTTGTAAAGAGGCTATACACCTCAATTCTCCTCCTTAGTTACATTGTGGCTAATCTTAGACTCAAAATTTAGAGAGAGAGAGAGAGAGAGAGAGAGAGAGAGAGCCGACTATAGAAAGAGAGAAAGAAGAATTGGGCATTTTTGGTCTTGAGACTTGAAGATTTGAAGATTAAGCTCAAGATTTGGCTAGAACTTGGGTGTATAAGGCTCCTAAGTGAGTAAGTATTTCTTGAATCATGGATTTGTGTTTGCTAGTTGTAAATTCAGAGTTGAATAAGGATCAAGAGCATGGGTTAAGTTGGTTTTGTTGGAATTAAAGCTTGGTATATGCATGCATGTATGAAATTGTGTTGAAATAGCATGTACAAGCTTGAAATACATGATTCATGTAGAGTGTTAGTTGAAACTCATGTTTTGATCACCATTTGTGTTATCTAAGTTGAGAATGTGGCTAATTCATCACATGCATGTACAATTTGAGAAGTTATGAGCTTGAATGCATGAGTTTGTTATGTTAGTGTTGAGTTTGACATATTTTGGGACATGCATATAGATAAATCAAGAAATTGAGCTTCCTAATGTTGTGATCTTGCATTGGTACCATGTTAATATGAGTATATGTGAAAATTGAGCCATAACATGCAAGAAATGTGGTTAAATGTCGAATTTGGAGCTCAAGAACTCAATCTGGGATTTCCAGAATTTTGATGCCCGCTCGAGCGGGGGAACTGCCGCTTGAGCGGAGAAATCGAGCTCCCAGCTTTTTTTTGACAGACATGGTGCCCGCTCAAGTGGGGAAGTTGACACTCGAGCGGGGAGCTATGTAGACAGGCAGTCCGCTCGAGCGGCCGAGTTCACGCTCGAGTGAGAATTTGAGGCAACCAGCACTTTTGCAGGCTTAAGGGTCTGCTCGAGCGGGGACCCTGTTTTCTGAAATTCTATTTTTGCATTCTGTGTTCTGTTTTCTGTTCTCTTTCACTTCCAAGCACTCTTAGGCATACTTTGAGCATTGTAATTGAATTAAAGAGATAAGAATGAAGCCTAAAGAGGAATGTGTGAATTAAAGAACAAATTGAGTTATTTGTGACCCATATATGCTATGTGATGTGCAGGGTCAAGCTCCAGGGAAAATCCACAAGCCGATCGCTGTGAGTAATATCTGAAATGCATTATTGTCCAATTGCTTACTTCCATGTAAGTTTTGTAAAGTTTGTTAATTTTGAATGGTGGACAAAGTTGGATATAAAGGCCTAAGAGCCAGTTTGATATAAAGGCCTAAGAGCCAGTCTGATATAAGGGCCTAAGAGCCAGTCTGATATAAAGGCCTAAGAGCCAGTCTGATATAAGGGCCTAAGAGCCAGTTTAACATGACAAGCTTGAAAGGCTTAAATGCCAGTTTGAAAGGCTTAAATGCCAGTTTGATATGACAAGCTTGAAAAGCTTAAATGCCAATTTGAAAGGCTTAAATGCCAGTTTGAAAGGCTTAAATGCCAGTTTGATATGACAAGCTTGAAAGGCTTAAATGTCAATTTGAAAGGCTTAAATGCCAGTTTGAAAGGCTTAAATGCCAGTTTGATATAACAAGCTTGAAAGGCTTAAATGCCAGTTTGAAAGGCTTAAATGCCAGTTTGAAAGGCCTGAATGCCAGTTTGATATGACAAGCTTGAAAGGCTTAAATGCCAGTTTGAAAGGCTTAAATGCCAATTTGATAATAAATATGGGCCGAAGGCCGTTTGATAATAAATATGGGCCGAAGGCCATTTGGTAATAAATGTGGGCCGAAGGCCGTTTGATAATAAATGTGGGCCAAAGGCCGATGGACATGAATGAATTGGGCCCGAGGCCGTAGAATGTATTGGAACTTCAGTTACTTGACTTACATATGCCTATGTATGTATGTATGTATGTATGTATGTATGTATGTATTAGTTAGAAATGCAAATTGGGCCCAAGGCCGTTTGATGTACATTGTTCCAAAGTATATTCTTTATTTGATATTATTCACTGGGATTTCGCTCACGCTCATTCATGTGTTTGTAGGTGAGCCAAGGGAAGTCCAAACCCAGCCTCAGTGAAGTCTGTGTGGAACAACAGAGGTTTTGGAGAGTCAGCCTTTGCGTCTCACGCACGAGACTTGCCTTCGCCTTTATGTCGTTCTGTTTTGTGTTGTCATGTCGGCGAAGTTTTGAGTACGTTTGTATATAGTTTTGTTTGGTTGACTCAGTTTTGAATGATCCTGTCTGTATAGAAATTTATGTTGCTATGCTTTCTGTTGTGAGTTATTAACATATATATGACTGGAATGTTTTGATGTGCATATAAGCACGGCCCTATGGACAAAGTTTTTAATTTGCTTCCGTTTGGCCCCTTTTACTCTGATGAGTTTTGTCTTATTTGGTTTGAGGCCGTAGGTAATCTCATGATTACTGGCCGGTTATGGCCTTAACCCATAGAGGCGGGTTTGGGTCATGACAGAGTGGTATCAGAGCACGAGCTAATAACTCATACACTTGTCCAAAAGAGCAATATGTTTGGGAAGTGGCTAAAATAGCCAAAAAGCCAACTAAAACACATCACATCACCTCTCTACTTTTCTGCACACCTTTTCGTAAAAAGCCAAAAAGTTACTAAAATAGCCTGTTCCCAAACCAGGCCTAAGCGTCTAGATAAGATCTAGGAGGCATTCATGTGATAAGAATGAATCTTGAAGGCATCAAGAATATGCTTAATTGTTTCGATATGAACAGTTACATGCTATAAATTCGTGAATTGCTTGCATTGTAAACCATGGGAATATGCATGCTTTCTGGTATATGCATACTTGTGAATCTTTTGTATAAAGTATAATGCAAGTTTAATCAGATAGTAAGTAATAACTCTGTAAGGTTATGTTTAACTATAATTATTTTCTGTTGATATGAAATGATAAGTTTCTGAGATGCCATGTTTTGTATGAATGAAAGATTGGCCGAATTTTCCTTGAACATAATTGTGGTATCCTTAGCGGAGGCCCTCGCCCAGGGGACATAATACTGTGGCTTATGGTCATGAGGCTCTAACCCGGGGGAAACAATACCGTGGCCTATGTATGAGATATGTTATCCGGTACCAGAGGTTCCATTATGAAACTTGATATGCTTAACCAACATGATATGTTACGCTAAAGGAAGTACCACACATGATTTGAACATGAGATATGAATTGTTACACTAATGTGTACGACAAGTTTGTTTTGTTATAATGCACATACATGAATATATGAATCATGAAAAGTTGTCTATGTGCATTCAATTCTACCTACGGGTGTCTATGTGAAATATGAACATGATTTGAGTATATAATTACTTAGTAAATGTTCAGCATGCAATATCTGATAAGTATGCAATTATTTGTTACGTATGTGATTAATTGCGTACGATATGTGAAATGAGAATATAAAGACATGTCTATGTACGAATGTGACTATGTGCTTATTTTTGTATTGGACATCCAGGTATTTGGCATGATTTAATAAGAGTTCGTGTAGAACGTAGTTAAAGTAAGGGCATACGAGTTGGCAGACTCTTTCACAGCCCAATTTGACAGGCTGGAAGGAATAGTACAAGAGGTGGCAGAAATCTTAGGACAATGATGTCAATTGCCGCTACGGCAAGAGTCGTTGCCACCACCAGTGTGAGAAACATCAAGGGGTTCATTACCGAATTTCTGGGGCTTGTTATAGGCGTGGTAAAATGGACCATATGGTAAGGAATTATTCCTGAACTGAGCAAATGCGAATAAATGTTCTGCCTCAGCTAGACTCGTACCAGTGGTGGGGATTACTACACAGGATAGAGTAATTACACTCATCTCAGGAAGCACTCAGAATACTGTGATTGTTATCCTAGGTATCTATATTGTTTATAAACGAACACCTATGTGTTGATTGATTCTGAATTAGTACGTTTGTACATCTTCGCTTGGGATATTATTTGATTCGGATTGGCATATTTTTTCCATATCTACTGCATGTGTATCTAGATTGGTTAGACCCACACGATCGAGACTGTATTCATTGGAGGTATATGCCCCGTTTGGGAAATTTGTGAAATACGTTTTGGGATATTGATTGACTCTGCACATGCACATGTATATCTACACCTATGCTCAGGGTGATTTATTATGTTACTGTCTTCAATGACTAAACCATTGGAACTATGACTCTGTGATTGTGTGACCGAGTTGAGCACCCCAAATGATGAATTCTATGACTGTGAGGCCATGTATTTTGATTGGTAGAAGGTTGACTGGATTATGTGACTAATTTGAAACTTTTGCGTAACAATCCTATACTATGTGTACCTGAGGAACTTTGTTCAATGTGTTACTGTGCACCATGTTCTTGTATATAAGACTTATTTGGGAACTGCTATACTGATTATGATACGTACCTCCTGATACGAGTAACTGCATGCATATGCAACTACCCCCGAATTTATATAGACAATACCATATTGTACCTGATTCGAAACACTTTGATATGAACTATTGTGAAGAATGATTCTGATATGACTTTAAGAACTGATGAACTTAGGGTAGTTGAGAAACTATCAACCATGTACCTAAGCAAACGAAGTATGCCTTACAGAACCGAATGTGCCCTATTTGAGAAAATTCTTATCTGATTCAATCCGATAGAACCTTTGCCTGATATAGTTCCGATGGAACCCTCATTTGATATAAATTGATGGAACCTTTGTTTGATTTAATTTGGCAAGACCTGCGTCGCGATTGGTTTGATAAGACCTCTGTCTGATTTAATTTTGTAAAAAGGGATTGAGGATTGCCTGTAAATAAATAGCCAGATTATTCTTGGCAAAAAAACTGATAGACCCAAAACTTGAATTTGTCTAGAGTACTTAACCTATTTGAAAGACCTTTTGTGGGCTATGACAGATTGATCTAACCATTAACACCGTCGACAACCAACCCCCAACTATCGAGGACATATGTGTTAAAAATGAGCCGAATTGTACAAATCCCACGATTGGGTGTCTTAAGGAACGATGCTTGTGTATTGTCCCATCCTTGTTGGTTTGACGCTATAAGGTCTAATGATGGCGGATTGATTTGATTATGAGCAGTACTGAACATTTGTCTTTGACTGATCAGAATATGTTTTGTAAGGGAGAGTAGTTGCTTCAATGTTGTCAGATTTTGGGGAATCAGGTTGTAGTGAGTGGTATTATGTTTGTTTTGATGACATTCTTGGGGCGTCCTTTCGTGCTAGGGGACGTTAAGCCTATGTAGCACCTTTGTTGGGACATCTTTTTGCCACCGACGGTCTTGTACGGGTGGGTTTGGCTAATCGATCTCGAGTCAGCCACCGACAGTTGTGAACGGGTGTGCTTCGATTCTGAGATGATTATTCTTTTGTTTTGACCGGAATGTCATCCTTTGGTAATATGTGGATGTTTAAACATCCAAGAAACTTTGAAAAATCCTGATTGTCCGTAAGTGCGTGAATTCAGTACGCTTTGTGAATAACTGCTCAGTGTCGTCATATTCTGTGATTGGGGCTCTGAGAATGTGTGAATTGTGTTTGACATGTGATTGACTCCTTTGATAATGCCTTTGACATCATGGGGATTAATATATGAATTGCCTTCTGCTTCGGGCGACTATAAAATAGTGTGGAAAGACTAGATAGAACAGGGAATTGAATATTGAACTGAATTGTAAACTGTAAACTATTGAATGAATTGAAGACCCGTGCATTATGTCAGAAATTGCCTGCTTCGATGTTATTGTACTTTACAATTAGTATTATGGGGATGTCTGGACTATGTGTATTGTGTGGGTAATTACTTCGATGTTACCTTTGTTGATTCGAGAATCAGTATCTGGATCCACCTTATATTCCTGAAGACTTTTGATTGACCTTGGATAACCATGATGAGTCATTGAACTAAAATACCAAATCGGCTTGTGTATTGTGAAATTATTAAAGAATGAATTGAACTTTTGTGACAAGGGAATAGACCGAACTTCTATGATAAAGTTAGCTGGCATCTAAAATGAGTAAGTTGGTGACCTATCTCGAAGAGGGAAATTGGTGAATTTGTGTCTAAGTATTTTTCGGGGCCAACAGGTCGAAGCCGAATATCAGATAGTGGCGAAACTACTTCAATCTCCCTTTTGGAATGGAAATGGGAATATGCAACTACGAATTTCGTTGTGGGGCTACCTTGAGCACTCGAGGTATAAGTCCCGTTTGAGTTTCGTATGTAGGATCACTAAGTTGCTCGTTTCCTCCCTGTGAAATTTTCGTATGATACTGGTAGACTAGCCACTGTTATATCAATAAGATTGCTCGTTTGCATGAGGTCCCAGTATCTATTGTTTTAGACAAATTCCAAAATGTGTTTGGATTGTGACAAGCCTTCAAGAGGCAATGAGAATTGAATTGGGATTCAGCGCTACTCTTCATCCGTAAATTGATGCATAATCAGAAAAAACTATTTAAACTCTGGGAGAAATGCTCCAAAGGTGTATTTTAGATTTTCGGGGAATTGGAAAGATCTATCCATCGTTGGCAAACCTTGCTCACGACGACGGCTTACACTCTAGTTTTGGTATGGCACCATACAAGCCTTGTATGGAGAAAAAGGTAAGTTTCTAACTGATTGAGAATAGAGCGTTACTTGATTTTGAGACTAAGTGAATGACTATTAAGAAGGATTGGAACCGTTGAATGAAAAGTATTCCAAATTGTTTCAACTGAAGGTAACTTAAGTTTGGAGGACCAAACTTCTTAAAGGGGGGAAGACTGTGATACCCCTGTTCTGTATTATGTTAATTGGTCCCTAATACGTAAGTGATTATATGTTTTGATATCATTTTGTGTGCCATTATGTGGATATACGTGATTTTGGAACTCTATCTGTTCACCGTAGGAATATCTGTTTGAATAATCTGCTTTGGAAATTAAATTGAGGGCCTTATCGGCCACAGAACCCGAAATTGATTACGTCCTTGTGATTAGCGTAATTTTTAGAGCCTACGGTGAAATTTAATTAGAAATTGATTCGGGTCAGATTAAACTGATTAAATTGATGAATTAAGTGCCCAATTATTATTATTATTATAATGGACTTAGTGGAGGTTGTTGTAAAGAGGCTATACACCTCAATTCTCCTCCTTAGTTACATTGTGGCTAATCTTAGACTCAAAATTTAGAGAGAGAGAGAGAGAGAGAGAGAGAGAGAGAGCCGACTATAGAAAGAGAGAAAGAAGAATTGGGCATTTTTGGTCTTGAGACTTGAAGATTTGAAGATTAAGCTCAAGATTTGGCTAGAACTTGGGTGTATAAGGCTCCTAAGTGAGTAAGTATTTCTTGAATCATGGATTTGTGTTTGCTAGTTGTAAATTCAGAGTTGAATAAGGATCAAGAGCATGGGTTAAGTTGGTTTTGTTGGAATTAAAGCTTGGTATATGCATGCATGTATGAAATTGTGTTGAAATAGCATGTACAAGCTTGAAATACATGATTCGTGTAGAGTGTTAGTTGAAACTCATGTTTTGATCACCATTTGTGTTATCTAAGTTAAGAATGTGGCTAATTCATCACATGCATGTACAATTTGAGAAGTTATGAGCTTGAATGCATGAGTTTGTTATGTTGGTGTTGAGTTTGACATATTTTGGGACATGCATGTAGATAAATTAAGAAATTGAGCTTCCTAATGTCGTGATCTTGCATTGGTACCATGTTAATATGAGTATATGTGAAAATTGAGCCATAACATGCAAGAAATGTGGTTGAATGTCAAATTTGGAGCTCAAGAACTCAACCTGGGATTTCCAGAATTTTGACGCCCGCTCGAGCGGGGGAACTGCTGCTCGAGCGGAGAAATCGAGCTCCCAGCTTTTTTTTGACAGACATGGTGCCCGCTCGAGCGGGGAAGTTAACACTCGAGCGGGAAGCTATGTAGACAGGCAGTCCGCTCAAGCGGCCGAGTTCACGCTCAAGCGGGAATTTGAGGTAACCAGCACTTTTGCAGGCTTAAGGGTCCGCTCGAGCGGGGAAGTCCACGCTCGAGCGGGGACCCTATTTTCTGAAATTCTATTTTTGCATTCTGTGTTCTATTTCCTGTTCTCTTTCACTTGCAAGCACTCTTAGGCATACTTTGAGCATTGTAATTGAATTAAAGAGATAAGAATGAAGCCTAAAGAGGAATGTGTGAATTAAAGAACGAATTGAGTTATTTGTGACCCATATATGCTATGTGATGTGTAGGGTCAAGCTCCAGGGCAAATCCACAAGCCAATCACTGTGAGTAATATCTGAAATGCATTATTGTCCAATTGCTCACTTCCATGTAAGTTTTGTAAAGTTTGTTAATTTTGAATGGTGGACAAAGTTGGATATAAAGGCCTAAGAGCCAGTTTGATATAAAGGCCTAAGAGCCAGTCTGATATAAGGGCCTAAGAGCCAGTTTGATATAAGGGCCTAAGAGCCAGTTTGATATGACAAACTTGAAAGGCTTAAATGCCAGTTTGAAAGGCTTAAATGCCAGTTTGATATGACAAGCTTGAAAGGCTTAAATGCCAATTTGAAAGGCTTAAATGCCAGTTTGATATGACAAGCTTGAAAGGCTTAAATGCTAGTTTGAAAGGCTTAAATGCCAGTTTGATATGACAAGCTTGAAAGGCTTAAATGCCAGTTTGAAAGGCTTGAATGCCAG